>JAWHQI010000026.1:11200000-11652500 GCA_033032865.1 Dactylorhiza incarnata
CCTCGCTAGCTCCAGGCGGTCTCCTACTGCCTGGCGGGCGATCTCGACCTCGCCGAGCTCGGGCGGTCTCCCACCGCCCGGGCGCTCTCGCCGAGCCCCCCAGTTCCGGGAAGTCTCCTACCACCCGGCGGGCGGTCTCGCCCTTGCCGTGCCCCAAGATCCAGGTGGTCTCCTACCGCCCAGCGGGCGGTCTCGCCCTCATTGAGCTCTGTGCAGTCTCCTACCGCCCGACGGCGGTCTCCCCTCACCGAGCTTGGGCGGTCTCCCACCGTCCGTGCACTCTCGCCGAGCCCCCAGCTCTGGGGGGTCTCCTACCGCCTATCGGGCGGTCTCACCCTTGCCGAGCTTGGACAGTCTACCACTGCCCGGGCACTCTTGTCGAGCCCCCAGCTCCGGGCGGTCTCTACCACCAGGCGGGCGGTCTCGCCCTCGCCGAGCTCGGGCGGTCTCCCACTGCCCGGGCGCTCTCGCCTCACCCCGACCCTGGGCGGTCTCCTACCAATTGGGAGGTCCCTATCTAAGCTCAGGCGGTCTTCCACCACCCGGGTGGTCTCCCCTGCCAGTCTCTCATGACCCGGGTAGCCCATTCTTCCAGAACTTTCCCATTCGGGCAGGTCCCGCGTCTATAAATAGAGGGGACTTCGGAGAGTTTCCAACCCCAGCCCGAGACTTGAGCGGTCTCACATTTTGAGACCGCGACGAGCTCTCCCTCTTGTCTGGGTGATCTCCCACCTATTGGACGATCTCCCTCGGCGACCTCTTTTCTGCTCGCAACCATCTCGTTTCTCCCTCTCCTATTCCGTCACTCGTGGCTCAAAGTAACCGACCACTCAACAGTTTTTCCCCCTCATCCTTCTCCAACTTGAGCAAGTGTGGACCTGGTACATTTTTGGTTCGAACACAACACGCGATCTTCAGATCTTGAGTGGTTGTTGAACAGCAGTTGCGATGAATATATGGGATTTTGCCGAGAATGACACCCAAACTTAAAACAACCTTAAAATTTGATCCACTTGTCCGTTTTCAGCCCATAATAGCTTTTCGGGACCGGATCGAAGCCCTCCATCGAATGGAGAATAGGTCTACCAGTTCAAATTCATTTTGCACCCTCAGATTGCTCAAATTTGACTCCATTTAGAAGTTGTTGTAGTTTTTCTCTTTCGTTGATTTCGGCATTTTTTGGTTTTTGTGCGAGAGACTAGCCATGGATGACCGCGAGTTCGCCCAAGCTCCTTTTGAGGAGACTCCTCCACCTTCTGCAAGTTTTTCACATACGATCGCTACTCTCCCATCTCAATCTGAGGAGTTCACAACTACTTTCCGTGACCACTTCAGATCAGCTGTCCAGGATGATCCAGCAAAAGTGCTGAACTTTGAGGACGATTCTTATTTTTAGGCCCCTGCTGATGCTGCTTATCCTTCAGTTCCTCCCATTGTTATTAAAGTTGAAGATCCTTCTCCCTTTACAAATAGAGATCGTTCAGAGTTTGTTTCTAATGATTTTAGAGAGCCCCATCTTCCCATCTTCTCGGGAGGAGAAGATCCGGTCATCAATCTTCAAGCTTTTAAATCTGCTATCTCTTTGAGGGTTGTCTCAGATGGGATCAAGTGCAAAATATTAGTTACATCCTTCTGCGGTCAAGCTATGGAATGGTTTTATAAGCTGCCATCTCAATCAATCACTTGCTTTGATGTTCTTAGAAGAGCACTTCTCTTGAGGTTTGCTACCTCGAGGAAGCGAAAGAGAGGCCCAGGAGCTCTCTTTCAAATCAAGCAAGGAGATAATGAAACTCTTGCTCACTTCGTTGACAGGTTCCAAAAGGAAAGTCATGAAATTGTTGATGTTAATCAGGAACTGTATAAAATTGCCTTGATAAATGAATTGCAAGAAGGTCTTCAAAAATTTGTAGTCAACATAAATGAACCCAAGTCTTATGGACATCTTATCAGAATAACAAATCAGTTTGTTGAAGGAGAGGCAACAAATCCTAATTACGCTTCTTCTCTGAATCGAAGGACCCAACAATGACAAAGGAATTCTTATCACCAACATACATCTTCGCCACAGGATATTCCGCGAGACAAACACTTTAGATCTTACTCCTTTCCTCAGAATATACCTACTCAACCCCCGCAACAAGATGCATCACCTGAATTTTTGGAAGCTTGTCCAATCCAGTCTTATAATCAGAGTACACTTGAATTCAGTCATTATCTAGGAGAGTATAATCAACTCAATGTTCCCATGGAAAAAGTTCTTTTGATTATTCAAAATATGCCAATTTTAGAATTCCTCGCCCTATGAGATCGAAGGCTAAGTATCGTCATGGAGAACTCTTCTGCAAATATCACTCAAAATTTGGTCATGATACAGAACACTGTCGAGCTCTTCGAAAGCTGGTAGATGAACTATGGACAGCAGGAAGATTACAGGACTATCTTGCTCAATAATCTAGCAATCTACCCTCCACCAGAAGCAATCTTACTAGCAAAAGGTTTTTTCATTCAATAAAAGAAGTGCATGGAGTAGAGATGAGATAAAATGTCATTTTATTTCTTGTTTCATATAACTCCCATTTGTTTGGAGTTTTTCCACATCTATTTATTTTTAGCTTTACTTGTAATAAGTATAACAGCAATCCATGTTCTACCAGCAACTATCATCATGAAGACTTTTTCAGCAATCAGATATATCAGACCTTATATCCATATCCACTGCCGTATCCTCCATTGCAGACATTTATCCAATTATGTCTTAAGCTTTTTTGATTATATTACTTTCTGCTTTTAAAAAGGGCGGACTGGATCATTTATGACCGCCGCCTGAGGTTTTTTAAGGGGCGGTCTGGAGCACTTAAGACCGCCACCTGAGGTTTTTAAGGGGCGGTCTTGAGCATTTAAGACCATCGCCTGTCGTTTGATGTGAAGGGTGGAAGTACCACCTCTGTTGTTTGATGTAAATGGTGGATATACCACCTCTGATTATTCTCTCAGGTCGTAGCACCCACTAAGACCACATCTCGCTAGAATTATTTGCAGATGTGCTGTGGTAGCCCAACCCTTCTCTCTCTCTCTCCTACTCTGTGATGATTGCCATTGATCGCCATGACATTTTGTCAGGTTAATTGACTTGCTTTGCTTGAATATAGATGATTACATTTGATAATGGATTGGTTGTGATGGAATGCTAACAACTAATGTTAGGATTGGTGTGCTATTACTTGCAAGAAAAGCTGACTAATTTTAGTATGTACCAAAATGCACTACCAAATAACTAGGCAATTATTTGTTGGGTACTAATATTTCAAGTATCATAATATTCCGTAAAAATCATTTCGGGATTTCTAGATTCCTGGGTTTTCTATCTCGGACTCCTGGTTAGTCTATTTATAACTCCAGATTCCTAAAGTCATATATTGAGTTGGTTTATCTTGACATCGGCTGCCGTAATATCATTAACAACATTATTATCGGCAAGTCAAAAGTTATCTAGCCATGCTGACTTCACACTCATTGTTCTGGAATATGTGAATATGAGGATATCAGAATGTTGTTTTTCTCCTTCTGCAGACATGGGTACTGTCTCAATTCTTCATACAGAGATTTTATTTAAGCAACATCAAAGCAAGTAATTATTAATAAGCATTCATGCCCTCTGTAAATGAGATGTTCCTTCCTATACACTTTGAGCGTGAATAAAAATAAGTATCAGCAAGTTGTTTCAGGTACCTGACATATTTTTATATTTTCAAATACCTGTTCTTATATCTTTTTGTAGATAGAAACAGGTATTTGCGAGTTCCCTTCAGGTACCCGCGTATTATATTTTCATATACCTGTTCTTATATCTTTTTGCAGATAGAAACAGGTGTTTGCGAGTTCCCTTCAGGTACTCGCATATTATATTTTCATATACCTGTTCTTATATATTTTTGCAGATAGAAATAGGTGTTAACGAGTTCCCATCAGGTACTCGCATATTATATTTTCATATACATGTTCTTATATTTTTTTTGCAGATAGAAACAGGTGCTTGCGAGTCCTCCTTCAGGTACTCGCATATTGTATTTTCAAATAGTTGTTCTTATATATTTTTGTAGAGATGAGCAGGTGTTCGCGAGTTCTCTTCAGATACTCGCATATTATGTTTCTCTTATACCTGTCTTCACCATACTTTTTGCAGAGATGAGCAGGTGATCGCAAGTTTTCTTCAGATACTCGCATAATTTGTTTATTTTATACTTGTCTTCACCAATCTTTTTGTAGAGAAGAGTAGGTGTTCGCAAGTTTTCTTCAGGTACTCGCGTAATATTTTTCTTTTTATACCTTCTTTGGCTACTATTTTTGTAGAGATAAGCAGGTGCTTGCGAGTTTTTCTTTTTAGGTAATTCGCAAAATATGCGCATTTTTTCTACGCATGTTCAATCATGTCAGAGAAAGTGGATCTCGATTCTCATGGGCAAGTTCTATTTTTTCGAAGTTTTTTCTAAACTTGAAAAAATGCGGGGATTTTGTTTACCCAGAAATCGGCGATCCATTCAAGGCGGCCAAAGCAACTCGGACAGCATTAGTAAGCTGGAAGTTCCCAGCCATCTGGGCAGCCTCGCCAGGTGGGCGGCCTCGCCAGCTCCGGGCGGTTTCCTACTGCCCGGTGGGCGGTCATTCCCTCGCCGAGCTCGGACAGTCTCCCACCTCTCGGCCGCTCTTGCGGAGCCCCCAGCACCGGGCGGTCTCCTACCGCCCGACGAGCGATCTCACCCTCGCTGAACCCCATCTCCGTGCGGTCACCTACCGCTCGACGGGTGGTCTCTCCCTCACCGAGATTGGGTGGTCTCCCATCGCCTGGGCGCTCTCGCCGAGCCCCCAGCTCCGGTTGGTATCTTATCGCCCAACGGGCGGTATCCTACCACCCAGTGGGCGGTCTCGCCCTCGCTGAGCTTGGGCAGTCTCCCACCGCCCGGGCACTCTCATTGAGCCCCCAGCTCTGGGCGGTCTCCTACCGCCTGGCGGGCGGTCTCGCCCTCGCCGAGCTCGGGCGGTCTCCCACAGCCCGGGCGCTCTAGCCGAGCCCCGAGCTCTGGGCGGTCTCCTACCGCCCAGCAGTCAGTCTCCTTCCGCCCAGCAGTCGGTGTCCTACCACCCAGCAGTCGGTCTTGCCCTTGACGAGCTCGGGCGATCTTCCACCACCCGGGTGCTCTCACAGAGCGTCCAGCTCCGACCGGTCTCCTACCGCCCGACGGGCGGTCTCGCCCTCGCCAAGCTCAGGCAGTCTCCCACTGCCCGGGCACTCTCACCACGCCCCGATACTGGGCGGTCTCCTACCGTTCGGGCAGTCTCTCTCCGAGCTCGGACGGTCTTTCACCGCTCGTGCGGTCTGCCCTGCCGGTCTCTCGTGACCCGGGTAGCCCGTTCTTCCTGAACAGGCCATTCGGGCAGGTCCCGTGTCTATAAATAGAGGGGCAGGGGTACTAGAAATGTGACTTCTGAGAGTTTCCAACCCCAGCTAGAGACTTGAGCGGTCTCCCATTTTGAGCCCGAGATGAGCTCTCCCCCTTGTCTGGGCGATCTCCCACCTGTTGGATGATCTCCCTCGGCGACCTCTTTTCTACTCGCAGCCATCTCTTTTCTCCCTCTCTCATTCCTTCACTCGTGGCTCAAAGTAACTAAACACTCAACAGTTTTCCCCCTCATTCTTCTCTAGCTTGAGCAAGTGTGGACCTGGTACTTTTTTGGTTCGAACAGAATTCTTCATGAAACACTTGAATCCTTGGATAAACATCAGTTGTTCCTCATCATTATCATCATCATCTTTACCTCACTTCAGTGCCAGATATTTCTTCTTTGGTTTAGATTAATACTCTTCACTTTATATCTTCAATTCTACCTCATGGGTTTTTGCGTTCCCAATAAGGCTCTAAATCTTGTGCCATCTTAGGTTATGTGACTCAACAATTGCAGTTACTTTCAGATTGAATCTTAGTGGAAGTGACCTCAACAATTTTCCCACCAAATCTCCATTTAAATGTTTTCCCAAGTGTCTTGGATGCGTTCATGATCTTTGTTTCCACTCATTCATGAATTTCCATCCCGAGAGGTTCATATTTAGATTCCAATATGAATAGATTTGACTCCTTCAACTATGAAGTCACTTCATGAATTAGTTCTAATAAACATCATATATTATAAGCAATTTCACAAGCACATATTCTATTAAATTTAGTATGGTCTAAAGCACAAAACAAACAGTTCACCGCTTTAGCATTAGTAGAACATCTATGCGTATCATGATCATCCCACTTTCCCTAGATTTCTCAATAACTACATTTTCAACAACTAGGGATGGTTGAGTGTATTGTTTCTCAGTCATGTCCCAAACATCCATATCTAAGTTCATAAGAAAAAAAATCTCATCCTTGTTTTCTAATAATTATAATTTGTGCATGGGAACAAAGGTGGACTTGAAATACCTCACCTTCATAAAAAGTATGATCATGGTTAGCTATAATAACTATATGTGATTGAACCTTATAAGAGTAACATGGCTATGATACCACTTATTGGAATGCCAGGCAACCTTACAGGGGGGGGGGGGTGAGGAATGAATAATGTTTTTTAATTTCTAATTTTCTTTTACAAATGATTTAAAGTTACATAGCAAAAATAAAATATTAGAGAATCTAAATCAAGAACACGAGCAAAAGAAAATCATCTTCATTTTTATCAATATAAATGGATACAAAAGTAATAATCTTTTGACATAAAGATCAAAGATGATGAATCTTACAACTTTGGTTTTCTATACCTACTCGCACCTCGAACTCGTTGTCCATAATAAATCCAACCCCGGATGAGCCTCAAGTCCCCATTGGTCTAATATCAATATAATCGTCACAACAATGATGAATTTCCTCTCTAGACCCACCTCGATCGAATCACCACAATCACGGTAAATTTCACCCCTAAATCTAACCCGGTCTAGTTTCCATAACCACACATAATTTTCATGATTACAATATTCGAAGAGAATTAATAACACAAGACAAATAGAAGAAATTATTAGTAGACAAGTTTGAATATGATCTGTAGACTCCCTTAAACTAAAGATGAAAGAAGAGGATGAAGGATTACTTGAGTATGCATGTTGCTTCTTTACAAATCCTTTACTTTTATGATCATTATTGAAGCTTTCTCCCCTTTGATCCTTCAGAATGAGAATGAAGTAGTTATTCAGCGCTCCAAGTTAGTTAGGGAAAACCTCTTCATGAAAGATAAATACATGGGAAAAAGTTTAAGCGTATAAATAGAAATCATCATGTTTTGGGAGCTACCACCACACGTTAGCTGCTGTCACAGGGTGGTAGCATATTAATTTAAAATTTCATGCTCCCGCCCCTCTTCTATGCCACAAAGCTTTCTATATGGCACAATGGATAACACTTGATGTTAGACACTACTATTGGGCAATAATTCATACATTCTATTTCGTACAAACTCCAAATTTTTAGCGCGGGGAGCTTGCACATACTGCAGGGTAGTTGTGTACAAAAATTATTTTCAGCCTCGAAACCTTCTAGGAATTGCTCCAGGCCACTCTTCAGAGCTATGTTCATTGAGCTATAATGCTACTGATGGAGGCATTTCAATCTTAAATAATGCACTTAGGTGAATCATCGACCGCCGACCAGTCTAAGCAATCTTTGATTGCTGACCGGTCCAATGATCATCAATCTCCAACAATAGTAAAAATCTCAGATCACATGTTGAATGAAGATATTAATTACTGAGCGTAGGTGATTAGTACGTTTTATAGTCATCTTTTAATATAGTTTTAATATATTTTTAATATGAAATTATATAATTTAAATGAATTATATCATATAAATCATTTCTTTTTTGATTCATGAACTAACTTAAGTTTATTTTATATTTTTCAGGTTTTCTGGACACTTTGAGCCAAATTTTCAAGTACACGCCTAAGGTCACGGGAGTGACCAATGGCGTGACAGCCTAAGATGTATTCCAGACCTGCTGCCGCCAACCCGGGGTCATTCCGTGAAGATTTGCCAATTACATGCCCCAGGTCATGGGCGTGACCCAGGTCACGACCATGACCCGCCTCCCGCAGCCAGAATCAGCCTGCCATGTTAATTAAAGTTACACGCTCCCAGTCATGGGTGTGACCGAGGGCGTGACATCCAGTCATGAGCGTGACTCATCCCGCGCTCCTTCCCGCCGAAGCTTCCTGCCAGCAGCCAGATTTAAAGATTACACACCCTAGGTCACTTGCGTGACCTAGGGCATGACGCGCATGTAACGCCCACATTGAAGCCAGAATGCATCTATCCCACACCAGCTTCGATCACGCCAAGTACACGCCCTTGGTCACGGGCGTGACCAAGGGCGTGTAACATCAACTTTTGGTCTATTTAAAGGGAGCTCTTCCAGAACTTCGGGGACAGATTTTGGGTGCAAAAGTCTTATTTTTCTTGTATTGTTTTCTCATTTCAAGCTTTCTTGTACTTCTTCTTCTTGTAATAGTATTTTCCATTCCTTAGTTTGTAATTTTCATTTGCAAATCAATAAAATTAGTTATTTTAATCTCTCATTCCCCTCTTATTTTATCATGTATTTTTGTTAACTCCTTAATCTCATTGAGTAGCTAAATTTCTATTAGTACTCGATCGAGATGATCCAAGGAATGATATTCGCAATGAATTAATTAGATATTCTTCTGCTCTTCTTTGAAATGCTTAAGATTTATCCTTAATTTTAATGAAGTTAGATTAAATTTTCGATATATAATTCTCATTGATGTTTTTGTAATTTAGTAGTCGAGTGACTCATAATTTGAATTGATCACTTAAGGATAAAGAGAGTTGATTGCAACCCTTGAGAAAGGATGACATATATCTCCCGGATTGGATTCAAATCCAATAGAGGGGGTTCACCACGTTAAAGCGAGTTTTAGGGGTTTCAATTATAGAATAAGAGTTCGGTTGATCAACCTAAACTCAGCTGAGTGTATCCTCGAGAGAGTTGCGTTTAGAATTCTGGAACCTCCACGGTCGAAGTAATTTTCTTAAAAGAATTAGAGTTCTTATTTCCTCTTTTATTATTCCGCGGTGATTCGAAGATCGAGTGATAGCATTTTAACTCATCGTTTAGTCATTATTTTAATTTCCACTTTGCAAAAGCAATCCATGTTTTAATTGATAAAATAATAGAGATTTTCGAACTAAAAATATTCAATTACCCTGCGTCTAATACGACCTTGGTTTTATAAACCTATACTACTTTGATACGGTACACTTGCCAGTGTCATTTGTGGATATAGTCTCAGCTTAATCAAGTTTTTGGTGCCATTGCCGGGGAACTAAGTTGATATTTCGAAAAAAGAAATATCTATTAATTTTATCGCTCTCTTTCTCTTTCCCCCTTCTTTTAAAATTTTTTAAATTCTTAAAAGGCGCAATTTAAATTCTTGGAAAGGGAGATTTGGGCTTGTCATCCCATCACATCTCTTAGTACTGGTGCGAACCCTTCACAGGGTAGACCTCAGGATGTCCGGGACTAACTTAATCCATTTTTTGAAAAAAAAATCATATATATATATTTAACTATAATATTGTAATAATTTTAATTTTTCCTTCTTCACCTTTTTATTCTTTTTGCCTCTAATTCTCTTTTTCTCTTCTACTTTTCTCTTAGTTTATGACCCGAGAAAACTCTTCAATTAATCTTGAATTGTGTTTTGATCTGGAAATCGAGCGTACTTTGCGGCGACGTCTCCAATTTAGTGATCTACCAATAATTCGAGAAGAGTCAATCGGAGAAACTAACGAAGGTATAATGGAAGATCCAGACCATAACAAGGCCCCGCTATAGACTATGTTCTATTATGCGAGGACAAATTGGGAGGGAACACAATCTAGTATCATTCACCCGGCACTGGCGAATAATAATTTTGAAATTAAAATGAGTATCATTCAAATGGTACAACAAACCGTCATATTTGATGGTTTACCAGATGAAGATCTTAATTTACATCTTTTAATTTTTTTTGGAAATTTGCGATACATTTAAGATAAATGGCATCACCGATGATGCCATTCATTTGCGTTGATTTCCTTTTTCTTTGTGGAGTAAGGCCAAGCAGTGGTTGGGTTCTCTTCTTAGAGGTTCCATCACTACATGGGCCGAGATGACGGAGAAATTATTAACAAAATATTTTCCTCCGGCAAAATCCGCTAAATTATGAACGAACATTCTCTCGTTTACACAAATAGACTCGGAGTCTCTCTACGACATATGGGAGTACTTCAAAAAACTCTTACAGAGATGTCCTCATCCTGCCCTTCCTATGTGGCAACAAGTTCAAACATTCTACAATGGTTTTAATCTCCAAACGAGGCAAATGATTGATGCGGAGGCTGGGGGAACTCTTAATAACAAAATCCCCGAGGCCACTCAATTGCTTTTTGAGTAGATGGCCATGAACGCATATCAGTGGAATGTACCACGGATGCGCCCTAACAAGTCGACAGGAATCTATGAAGTCGGGGCAACCACTAATTTAGCGTTACAAGTAGAAAGATTAACTAAGCAAGTGGCGGATATACCTGCTCCCTCCGCCACCAATTGGGCTATTAATAATAATAATGATAATAATAATAATTTCATTCAAGAGCACATAGATTATATGGGGAACTCTTATCGTCCTCCTTATAACCCGAATAATAACATTCCGTTTAATAATTCTTATAATTCGGGTTTAAGGAATTATCCAAATTTTTCATGGAGCAACCCCAATAATGCTCAAATACCGCAACAAATGAATCCTACCGGATTCGCCCCCACCCCCGAAGCCCTCTGCAATAGAAGAGGGTTTCACTAAATATGTTGCCTCCAACGAGTCCAATATCTGGAATCTTACCAGATATATTAAAAATTTAGAAAACTAGATTAGAAAGCTTGCCAAGATTTACGCCGAACGCCAGCAAGGAGCTCTACTGGGAAATACTGAGCCCAATCCATGGGAGAGCGCCAACGCAATAACCCCCCGTAGCGGAAAGGAGGTAAAATCTTCAAAATTGGCTGAGCTAGAGGTAAATGTTTCAACTTTATCTTCACATTTAAATTCTTCTAATTTAGCTCCGCGTAATATTCAAACTTCTTCTATTCCTTATCCCTCTAAATTTCAAAATGAGCGCAACGAGGAGCAGTATAAAAAATTCATAAATATTTTAAAACAAATTCAAATCAATGTTCCATTCTGCGAGGCACTCTCTCAAATGCTTTAATACGAAAAATATCTCAAGGATTTGTTGTCAAATAAAAAGAGACTTGAAGATATTTCACGTGTTTCTCTTAACGCAGAATGTTCGGCGATTGTTTTAAATAAATTACCGAAAAAATTAAATGATCCTGGATGGTTCTCTATCCCGTGTTTGTTCGATAATTTATTAATTAAACACGCCTTGGCCGATCTAGGATCCAGTATAAATCTTATGCCATTCTCCTTATTTAAGAAGCTTGGTTTGGGCACCCCAAGCCTAAGTAATATAAGCATCCAACTAGCAGATCGGTCCGTTAAGTACCCAATCGGGGTCATAGAGGATGTGTTAGTGAAGGTTGACAAGTTTATCTTTCCGGTAGATTTTGTCATCCTCGATATCAAAGAGGACGCTGAAGTACCCCTCATACTCGGCCGACCCTTCCTAGCCACCGCTCGGGCAATTATTGATGTAAGTAACGGGAAAATTCTCCTACGAGTTGGGGATGAAGAAGTTATTTTTAATGTAAATCAATCAATGAGAAATGCGCTTCCCAACAATGATTGTTGTTTTACTTTAGAATCAAATTTTGATGAAGAATTATTGTCTTTTGCTAAAATAACTTCTCCACTTTTTGAATCCCCGTAATGAGAAACTTTGCTTTGTTTAAAAGAAATGCCTCGACAACTCAATGTTGAACAAATAAGTCTCGATAATTTTAAAATTAAAACATCTTATGTTGAGCCGCCGAGCCTTGAATTAAAACAACTTCCAGATCATCTAAAATATATTTTTCTAGAAAAAGACTCAAAATTGCCCGTAATCATATCGTCTGCACTTAACGATTCAGAAATTTCTGAATTAATTAAAATTTTAAATAATCACCATCACGCAATTGCGTGGCAAATCTCTGATATTAAGGGAATAAATCCCTCATTCTACACGCATAAAATAAATCTCGAAAATAATCCTCGCGGTACTATCCAGCCTCAACGACGCCTTAACCCCAATATGAAGGATGTCGTTAAGGCCCAAATTATAAAATTATTAAATGCGAGAATTATTTACCCAATTTATGATAGCACTTGGGTTAGCCCGGTGCAAGTCGTGCCCAAAAAGGGCGGAATAATGGTAGTTACAAATGAAAATAATGAGTTGATCCCAACCCGTACTGTTACGGGTTGGTAGGTATGCTTCGATTATAGAAAATTAAATGATGCTACCCACAACGATCACTTTTCATTGCCCTTCATTAACCAAATCTTAGAACGTTTATCCGGTCACTCACACTACTGTTTTCTCCATGGTCTTTCAAGATATTTTCAAATCCCAATTGCGCTCGAAGACCAAGAGAAAATCACTTTCACCTGTCCTTTTGGCACCTTCACATATCGAAGAATGCTGTATGGCCTTTGTAACGCGTCGACTACATTTCAAAGGTGTATGCTTGCAATTTTTAATGAATTAGTAGAAGATGTCATGGAAGTTTTTATGGATGTTTTTTTGTATTTGGCGATTCTTTTACAAATTGTTTAAATAATCTTGATCGTGTTCTTCAACGCTGCGAAGACACGAATTTGGCATTCAACTGGGAGAAGTGCCACTTTATGGTCAAAGAGGGATTAGTCCTCAGACATAAAGTCTCGAGTAAGGGGATCGAGGTCAACCGGGCCAAGATCGAGGTCATAGAAAAACTCCCCCTCCTACTAATATTAAATCCATTAGGAGTTTTCTAGGACATGCAGGTTTTTATAGACGGTATATTAAAGATTTTTCATAAATTATAAAACCGCTAACGCAATTATTAGAAAAAGAAACCGCTTTTAATTTTGATGAAGAATGTCTAAATGCGTTCACTAAAATTAAAAATGAACTTATCAACTCTCCTATTCTAATTGCGCCAGATTGGTCTCTTCCGTTTGAAGTTATGTGCGATGCTAGCGATTTTGCTGTAGGTGCAGTTTTAGGCCAAAGGATGAATAAATATTTTCACCTGATTTATTACTCAAGCAAAATGCTAATATCAGCGCAAGCAAATTATTCAATAATGGAAAAGGATTTTTTGGCTATAATTTTTGCATTTGATAAATTTTGATCATATATAACGCTTTCGAAGGTTATTGTCTTTACAGATCACTCCGCTCTCTGGTATTTATTAAATAACGGAGAGGCAAAGCCCTGTCTGCTAAGGTGGATCTTCATACTGCAAAAATTTGATCTAGAGATCCAGGTCAAAAGGGGAAAGGAGAATGTAGCGGTCGACCACCTCTCACGGTTGGAGAATCTGGCTACATGAGCACTGGTGGAGGCTGAAATCAACGATAAATTCCCTGAATAGCGCCTCCTCACCATCGAAAAGGTAACGACTTCTTCCACCCCTTGGTACGTGTGATTTGCCAACTATATAGTGGCCCAGGTCCTACCAAAAGATTTCTCAATTCAACAAAAGAAGAAATTCTTTTCGGGCTTGAAAAATTATTTTTGGGAGGACCCATTTTTATTTCGTGTCTTCGCAGATCAAGTGGTAAGAAGGTGTATTTCGGGCGAGGAAGGCATCCAAATTTTGCGGCACTGCAACGAAGGACCAACCGGTGATCACTCTCAAGCAAACCGGACCGCAAGAAAGGTGCTAGAGGCGGTCTTCTACTGGCCCACCTTATTCAAAGATGCTCACACTTTTGTGAGTAATTGTGATTGGTGCCAATGGTCAGGTAACATTTCTAATCGGGACAAAAGACCCCAAAATATATTTTTAGAGTGCGAAATATTCAATTTATTGGGGATTGATTTCGTAGGTCCGTTACCTCCATCATTTAAAAATAAATATATTATTATTGCGGTCGATTATGTGTCAAGGTGGGCGAAAGCACAAGCCCTTCCCACAAACGATGCGAGAGTCATCGTAAAATTCTTATAAAAATTATTTTCACTATTTGGCACACCCTGAGCACTAATTAGTGATAGGGGCACACATTTCTATAACAACCAACTTTTAAATTTTTAGGAAAGTATGGAGTTACACACAAGCTTTCTACCGCCTATCACCCATAACCAAATGACCAAGTGGAGGTAGTGAATCATGAATTAAAAAGAATATTAGAAAAAACAATGTCCGTTAATATGTAGGATTGGCCGCTAAAACTAGACGACACACTCTGGGCTTATCAGACAACGTACAAAACTTCCATCGGATGTACACCGTACCGATTAGTCTATGAAAAAGCTTGTCATTTACCGGTAGAATTAGAACATCGCGCTTTTTGGGCGCTAAAATTTTTAAATTTGGATTTAAACTTAGCCTTCGAACATAGGAAATTTTTACTTAATGAATTAGACGAATGACGTGCAAACGCCTATGAAAATAATAAATTTTATAAGGAGCGCACTATATTTTATCATGATAAGAAAAAATAAAAATCCAAAAAAATTTTCACCGGGAGACTTAGACCTTCTTTATAATTCTAGACTTAAACATTTTCCGTGCAAATTAAAATCCCGATGTTCCGGTCCCTTCATAGTAAAAGAGGTTTGGCCATATGGGACCGTGCTAATAGAGCACCTGGAAAAAGGCGCTTTCAAGGTCAACGAACATCGTTTAAAGTCATATCACCCCTGTGATGCAACATCCAAAGACATAAAAACAATTCACTTCCAAAATATTTAAGAAAATCCCCACTTAGTCAAGCTACGAGATGGTAAACAAAGCGCTTTTGGGAGGCATCCCAATGTTATCCTTTTTCTTGTTCTTGCTTTGGTTGTTTTAACTTCTTTTTTAGGTTTTTGTTCCGACAACCCAATCTACCAACCAGGGAAGCCCTCTTCTCCCCTCCTTTCATTTACTGCATTTTTTTTATTATTACCTTGATGATCCTTCATACTTAGTTTTAAACATTGGGGACAATGTTTAACTTTAAGTATGGGGGTGTAGTGTAGTTTTCTAGACTTTTTTTTCAAATTATAAAAAGAAATATATATATATATATATATATATATATATATAAATCATAAAAAAAATCTAATTTCTTGGAAAGTGAGGTTTGTGCTTGTCATCCCATCGCACCTCCTAGTACCTTGCGAACCCTTCACCGGGTAGACCTTGGGAAGTCCATGAATAAATATATATATATATATATATATGTCCCCTTTACTTTGTGTTTTTTTATCCTCTAGAAGTCTAGTTTGAGAAATAGATATAAGCATGGTGAAGTTTATAATCTAGCTATTTCTTTTGTTTTATCCGAATTTGTTAGATTTAAATTTGAAGTAATTTAGTTTTAACAAACACCTTATGTTTTTAATTTAATTAGAGATATTATTTAGAACTACTTCTCTTTTTAATTCTAAATGGCTCCACTTTGTGGTAAATTGGCTAAGCTTCTCTAGATTTTTATTATATTCTCTATTTAACTTTAAGATCTTAGGAAATTTCATTCCACTAAAAAGTTGCTCTCAAAATAGTTTAATTTATAAACTAGAAGTATTTCTTTACCCTCACCCTTTGTTAGCAAATAAAAAAATGTGTAGTAAAAGATCATATGTCATGGGAATAAGAGGATAAAATTCATTATTTCCTAAACATATGCACCCAAAATCATTTAAAAGACTACATGTCATGATGTAAGAGGATAAAATTCATTACATCTAAATGTATACATTTTGGGGTTTTGATTGAAGAGAATTTTTAAAAGATTATATGGCATGGAGAATGAGAGGATAAAATTCATCATTTTCCTAAACATATACAAACATGAATTTATGAGTGAGGTTTCACCACCTCCAATCCAAGAACTCTTCATTTTGCCATTTTATAAATCCTACCCCTAGCCATTTCTATTGATTTTAGTCCTAAATAAAATTATTTAGAGAGCAATATTTTGGTAGGTGTCTTCTCCTAAAGGTTTCTTTTATGTTAGAGTGTCTATAATTTCAATCTAATTTTGTTTGAAAACTTCTATAATTTTGGTTGCTAAATAGTTATCATGAGAAGTAGTTAGCTAAACATATTTCTCTTCTTAAATTATCACCATAACTTATGACTTAATTCTTGAATTCCAAGAATTTACTTTTAACTTACTCTTGGTTAAATAGAACTTTAGTTAATTAAAAATAATATCGATGTCTTGTACTTCTTTCCTCATTCTTTTGCTCTGGAATAACAAAAGCTCAAGTATGGGGTGTTTGATGAGTACTTTTTATACTCATCTTTTAGCATAGTTTTAATATATTTTAATATGAAATTATATAATTTATATGAATCATATCATGTAAATCATTCCTTTTTTGATTTCATGAACTAACTTAAGTTTATTTTATATTTTCAGGTTTTCTGGACACTTTGAGCTAAATTTGCAAGTACACTCCCAAGGTCACGGGCGTGACCAAGGGCATGACAGCCTAAGATGTATTCTAGACCCGCTGTCGCCAACCCGGGGACATTCTGTGAAGATTTGCCAATTACATGCCCCAGGTCACGGGCATAACTAAGGGCGTGACCCAGGTCACGACCATGACCTACCTCCCGCAGCCAGAATCAGCCTACCACGTCAATTAAAGTTACACGCCCCTAGTGACGGGTGTGACCGAAGGCTTGACATCCAGTCATTGGCGTGACTCGACCCGCACTCCTTCCCGCCGAAGCTTGCCTCCAGCAGCCAGATTTAAAGATTATACGCCCTAGGTCATGGGTGTGACCTAGGGCGTGACACACATGTAATGCCGCATTGAAGCCAGAAGGCATCAATCCCGCACCAGCTTCGATCATGATAAGTACATGCCCTTGGTCACAGGCATGACCAAGGGCGTGTAACATCATCTTTTCATCTTTTTAAAGGGAGCTCTTCCAGAACTTCAGGGATGGATTTTGGGAGCAAAAGTCTTATTTTTCTTGTATTGTTTTCTCATTTCAAGCTTTCTTGTACTTCTCTTTCTTCTTGTAATAGTACTTTCAATTCCTTAGTTTGTAGTTTTCATTTGCAAATCAATAAAATTAGTTCTCTTAATCTCTCATTCCCCTCTTATTTTATCATGTACTCTTTTATTTTTGTTTACTCCTTAATCTCATTGAGTAGATAAATTTCTATTATTACTCGATCGAGATGATCCAAGGAATGATATTCGAAATAAATTAATTAGATATTCTTCTGCTCTTCTTTGAAATGCTTAAGATTTATCCTTAATTTTAATGAAGTGAGATTAAATTTTCGATATATAATTCTCATTAATGTTTTTGTAATTTAGTAGTCGAGAGACTCATAATTTGAATTGATCACTTAAGGATAAAGACAGTTGATTGCAACCCTTGAGAAAGGATGACATAAATCTACCGGATTGGATTCAAAACCAATAGAGGGGTTCACCACGTTAAAGCGAGTTTTAGGGGTTTCAATTATAGAGCAAGAGTTTGGTTGATCAACCTAAACTCAGCTGAGTGTATCCTCGAGAGAGTTGCGTTTAGAATTTTGGAACCTCCACTATCGAAGTAATTTTCTTAAGAGAATTAGAGTTCTTATTTCCTCTTTTATTATTCCGCGGTGATTCGAAGATCGAGTGCTAGTATTTTAACTCATCGTTTAGTCATTATTTTAATTTCCTCTTTGCAAAACCAATCCAAGTTTTAGTTGATAAAATAATAGAGATTTTCCGAAGTAAGCATATTTAACTACCCCGAGTCTAATATGACCTTTATTTTATAAACCAATACTACTTTCGATACGATACACTTGCCATTGTCGTTTGCGGATATAGTTTCATCTTCATCAATAGGCTAGTGATTACTAATCGCCGACTGAAGTCTAGTAATCACTGAATGCCAGCAGGAATCTAGCTATAAATGATCGCCGATCAGAGCTTACTGATCACCGATCGAGATACCGTCAGGCGGTATCTAATATCGTAGGCTGTAGAGTCATTTTCTGACCTCCATGTATTCTTTTTACTCAAATAGTTCCTTATCAACCATTACTTGTATCATCACATATACACATACCTGCACACTATAAAAAAGTTGCCAATAGACAATAGAGACTTATCAGGATTTGTTATTCTCAAATATTGAGAGTGTCGAACCATGTTCTAATACTATACACTAGAGTCTTTCTATATACAATGACATCATAGTGGTAAGGTAGGATGCATATTGATGAGTAGCAAAATATATGTATTTTTAGTATAGTTAGTAGTATAGTTTTAATTAATATTATAAATTTTCTATGTAAATTAATAAACAAATTGCTTATTTTACTATGTTTGTTACTAACTTAGCTTTATTTTTCTTTTTGCAGATTTTGGCAATTTTTGTCAAGTCACGCCCCTGAGCCACGCTCGTGACCACAAGTCATGCCCGTGACCAAGGGGTGCGTAATTTTAAAATGCCAAGTCTCTAGCTGTCGGCCAAATCTAGACTAAATTCCGATGAATCGACCAAGCCACGCCCGTGACATTACGGGTCACTCCCGAGAATTGCTCTTCTCGACGGATAAGTGCGCCGTCCCAGCGCCTCGATGGATTTTCACCAAGTCACTCCCGTAATCCAGCAAAGTCACGCCCATGTACCACCAGCGCGTCACATCCCAAAGTCACGCCCATGCTGCTGACGTCTACCGCCCAATATCATGCCCCAGGGTCACGCCCGTGACCACGAGTCACGCCCGTAACAATCCAAGCCATGCCCGTGTACAGCTTTATTTTAATGGCGGATCCTTCGATAAGGCGGCCGTTAAGCCGGATCAAATGTCACGCCCCAGGGTCACGCCCGTGACCAGAAGACACGCCCGTGACCTAGGGGCGTGTAAAAATAAAATTTCGGCTATAAATAGAGGGGCTCGGCTGAAGGAATTTTGATCCAAATTTTGAGTGTTTGTAAGTGTTTTTTGAGTTCTTTTGAGTGAATGCGAGTTTTGTTTATGCAATTAAGTTTAAGTTTGTTTGTAGTTTTCGCCTTTTTAGTCTAGTTGTAATGCTTGTTTTAGAAATAAAATGTTGTTTTCTCATTTGGATCATCTTCTTTTTCAATTTATGTTAGTATGTGTGTGTGTGTGTGTGTGTGTGTGTGTGTGTGTGTGTGTGTGTGTGTATGAGAATAGTTTATTGCTTTCATAACTTAGGTTTATTGCTTTCATAACTTAGGTTTATTGCTTTCATAATTTAGGTTAAAAGCTTTCATAAAAATTGTTTATTGCTTTTCTTTCAACACCTTATTTATCGCTTTCGTTTAAACGCTTTCTTTCATTTTTCCTTTTTCTTTTTTTAATATAGCTTTATTTCAGTCTTTATATAACTGCTATATACCACCCCCATCTCAAATAAGAGGCTAAGAACTTTTTAGCGCTTGTTTAAGACGGTTGGGACGGATATTATATCTGCACTTTTATAAGTATTTCATTTCTATTCCACCCCTGTTCTGGATAAGAGGCTAAGAACTTTTTAGCGCTTGTTTAAGATGGTTGGGATGGATATTATTTCAGCTTTTATATAAGTCTTTTATTTCTTTCTTTCACGCTTATATCCGCTTAAATTATTAACATGTCTTTTGTTATAATTTATGCCGTGTCCATTCTGATGAGTGGCTAATTTCCTTTAGCACACGATGTCGAAGAGCAGTGGGACAAATAAATAGTTTTCTAAAAAAATAAAACTTCTCTTTCTAAAATAATTAACGAGCTTTAGGTTTACCCGAGAATAACGTTGAGTGGAGCCACATAATCGATGTGTGGTTTTCATTTCCGTTTCTGTACACTAGTTAGCTGAGAGGCTCATGCATACGGACTGATCGCTCACAGGTAAAGAGAAGTGCGCTCTACCCTTTAGAGAGGATGAGGTAAGTCTCCCGAATTGGAAGTAAAAACCCAATAGCGGGGTTCACAACATAGAGCGAGTATTAAGGAGATTCGATTAAAGAACGAGAGTTCCGTCGAATATTCATAATCTCAGGTGTGCGTACCCTCGAGAGAGGAGTGTTCATAATTTTGGAACCTCCACGGCCAAGCCATTTTAATGCTTTGAAAAGTCATCTCTTTTATTTCTAAAAAATACTATTTTCATTTCAAGGTAATTCGACATCAGGCGCTATTTATTATCATCATTTAGAATTCTAAGTTATACGCTTATTATCATTCGCTTTTAAAAACCCACACTAAAAACTTATTCCGATAAAATAATAGTTCGTTCCTCAAAGTAGCTATAATCAGCACGATCCGCGGAAATATATTTTAGAACCCTAAGTAAGTGTTTTTCTTATGAGTTTTTTTTAGTGTTCTTGTGAGTTCTTTTTGAGTGTTCTTGTGAGTGTATGTGAGTGTATGTGAGTTTTTCTTTATATATTTCCTTGCTCTTGTTTGAGCTTTCCCAAGTTTAGACTTTCTTAGGGTTCTAAACTTGGGAAAGCTCAAACAAGAGCAAGGAAATATATAAAGAAAAACTCACATACACTCACAAGAACACTCAAAAAGAACTCACAAGAACACTAAAAAAAACTCATAAGAAAAACACTTACTTAGGGATCTAAAATAATCTCAGGTGTGCGTACCGCCAGCGCTAGAGGTTAATGCCAACGCTAGAGGTTAACGCAGGCGCTAGCGCTAACGCCAGGCGCTAGCTCAAGATCGTGCACAGCACCACGCCGCCGACGGTTTCACAACCGCTCCACACGAACGCTACCGCAGGCGCTATCAGCTACCGCAGGTGCTAGCTCCAAGATTTATAAAACGATGTGTTCTCTCTCGTTTTGGGTGAGAACTTCCAGAGACATTACTTATGCCCAAACTCTCGTGCTGCTACTTTGCCGAAACATCATCTCCCACTCAAAGCCAAAGAAGAAATTCTGGAGAAGGAAGCCATCACGTTGCATCCGAAGAACGATCGCTTCGAACTCGCTTGTGCTTCAATGATCCTTCATCCTCATCTCCAGAAATCTCAAGAGGGAGTTTGCTTGTTATTTACTTCACTTCTTTATTTGTATCTTGCAGTGAAATCTCCCTGTTTTTGGCGACTAGGTCCTTGCGCGGCTTAGGGGGAATTCGCCGCGTGAGTTGGCAACTAGGTCTAGGGGATTAGATCTAGGGTGCTCGAGGCCATATCCAAGTTTGGGTTGGCTAGAGCGGCTTGAGGCTTTATCTGGGGAAGGATAATCTAAAGCCAACCGGTTTGTGGGAATACAAGTCGGTATAGAAAAGGAAAAGAAATTCACTTTTGTATGCCTCCGCTTTCTAGCGATATTGAAATCAAATTTTGTAAACACCCTTTTTATATAATGCAATCATGATTATATTTGTGTTTATTTGATTTCTCTCAATTGGCGTAAAATTTCATTATTGCAAAATTGTTATTACTAAATTGTCATCTTATGTCCTATTAGTCAAAAACAACTTAGTAATTATCTTAAAAATTATAAAAAGAATTTTATTCCCTTATTCACCCCCCCTCTAAGGGAGCCGTAAGATCCAACAAGTGGTATCAAAGCCAGGTTATTCCAAATGGTTTAAAAACCAGGAATAATGGCGTCTTATGATCTCGATTTTTCCGAGGGTCAGGGAATTAGTAGACCTCCACTATTTACTGGGTCAGATTATAATTATTGGAAAAATAGGATGCATTGTTTTCTAATGACCCTAGATATTGAGGTTTGGAACATGGTAGAAGAAGAATACACTCCTCCTACATTTGTAGTTGGAGAGGTTATGTTAGAAAAACCCAAAGATAAATGGGATGATCGGGATAAACTCAAATGTAAAAATAACGCAAAAGCCATGAATGCTCTATTTTGTGGGTTATATAGAAATGAATTTAATAGAATTTCTGCATGTACTACTGCTTATGAAATTTGGAATCATTTGGAAGTTACTCATGAAGGTACATTGCAGGTTAAAGATTCCAAGCTTTTTCAACTAGAGTCGGAATATGAAAAATTCCGAATGGATGAAAGCGAAGATGTTGATGGTATGTACACGCGCTTCACCAAGATCGTCAATGCCTCAAAAGCTCTTGGAAAGACTTTATCAAATGGCGACTTGGTCCGTAAGATCCTTCGTTCTCTTCCTCCAAAATTCAACCCGAAGGTGACGGCTATTTCGGAGTCGCACAACTTAAGGACGCTCCAAGTTGAGAGCCTCATTGGGAATCTCAAAACCCATGAGGTAGAACTCAAAATCCAACATGATGAATACAACAAGGAGCCAAAGAAGAAGGCGTTGGCGCTAAAATTAAAGAAAGAGTGCCAAGAGGATGAGGATGAAGATGAAGAAAGTCTTTTGGTGAAGAACTTCCGAAAAATCATGCGAAATCCGGAAAGGCGAAACACTTTCCGAAAATTTATCCAAAAAGGTGAAAGATGGAAAGGGTCATCTTCAAAGAAAGAAAAAGAGAGCGACAATGAAGAAGAGAGACCTCCACCGGAATTCTATCATTGTAGGAAGACGGGGCACATAAGGAGCCAATGCCCAAAATTCTTGAAGGAGAAAAAGGAGAAACAACACAAAGGGAAAGAAAAGAGGAAGGTGCTAAAGGCAAAGACATGGGATGACTCCTCTTCCTCCTCCTCCAAAGAATCAAGCGGGTCTTCATCAAGCGAAGATGAGGAAGCAAACATGTGCCTCATGGGACGTGGAAACGACGGCGACGACACCAGTGTTCCTAGTGACACTGAGGTAACTCCTCCCACTTATGATGAATTGTTTAATGAATTTCTTGAAACTTGCAAAGCTTTTGATAAAAATATGAAAGATAGTATTTTATTAAATCGTGAAAATGAATCTCTTATTAAAGAAAATCAAAAGCTTTCCAAAAAGGTAATTGTTTTAGAAAAGAGAAAGGTTTCTTGCCAAGAATGTGATCACTCCACTAAATTGGCAAAAGATATAGAAGAGTTACTTTCTAAAGCCCTCTCTCATGCCAAAACTCTTACAAAAGAGAAGGGGGAATTAGAAAGGAAATTAGAAGCCTCTCTTTTGCAAATCAAAAATAATGAAAAAGGTTTTGAAAATAGGTGTGTCATGCTTGTGAAAGAAAATTCTTTACTTAAAGCACAAGTTCATGATCTCACCATGGCCATTAAAAAATTTGGAATAGGCCAAAAATCACTGGACATGATTTTAGGGAACCAGTGCCATGGTTCTGGAAAGTTTGGGCTGTGATATCGAGGAGAGGGCTACTGCCCAGCGCTAGCCACTAACGCCGGCGCTAGCACCTCATACCAGAAACCTGAAATTTCTTTTTTAAAATGCTTTCCTTCTGTAAATCAAATTTATTCCAGTAAGTAAAATTTCCAGAAAAGGGTTTCAACCCCCTTTATTTCGTGTGCAAACTGTTATAGGTTGGGTCACACAACTAGTTCTTGCAGGAAAATAAAACAAAATACTTTAAAGCAAATCTGGGTACCTAAGGCTTCCACTTATTTTATGGGAGGTTCCACTTGGGTATCCGGATCTTTACTCTCATCTTCTTTCTAGATGTGCAGGCAGGCTAAGGACAATGAAGACGTGTGGTACTTGGATTCAGGATGCTCCAAGCACATGACGGGCAATAAAGCTAAGTTCCTTAGCCTAGAAAAGAAGAAGGGAGGGATCGTGACGTTTGGTGACAACGGAAAAGGAAGGATCATGGGAATTGGTACAGTTGGTAACGAATCCTTCAATATATCAAATGTTCTTTATGTAAAAGGGATAAAACATAATCTTATTTCAATTAGCCAATTATGTGATAAAGGATTAGATGTTTTATTTGAATCTTCTACTAATCTATGCAAAGTATCTAATCCTATTACAAACAATATTTTACTAACTGCACCAAGAATACACAATGTTTATATAGTTTCATTTCATGATCTTTCAAAATCATCTTTAAAATGTTTTATTACCAAAAATGATGAACTTGAACTTTGGCATAGAAGGCTAGGACATGCTAGCACAAAGCTTATTGTAAAACTTGCTAAAAGAGATTTAATTAGTGGATTGCCTAGATTAAATGGAAATTTACCTTCACTTTGTTCACCATGTCAAAAAGGTAAAATTACTAGATCCTCTTTCAAAAGTAAAAATGTTATTTCTACTACAAGACCTCTGCAATTAATTCATATGGATCTTTTTGGTCCCGTTAGCACCGCAAGTCTTGGTGGTAGATTATATACATATGTTTTAATAGATGATTTTTCTAGATATTGTTGGACAATATTTCTCTCATCCAAATCCGAAGCGTATTGTGAATTTTCAAAATTATGTACTCATATTCAGAATGAAAGTGATTTAAAAATTAAATGCATTCGCTCGGATCATGGAGGAGAATTTGAAAATGAAATATTTACATCTTATTGTGATATGTTAGGCATAAAACATGAGTTCTCCGCACCACGCACACCACAACAAAATGGTGTTGTAGAAAGAAAGAATAGGACACTTCAAGAGCTAGCACGCACTATGTTATGTGAATATAAATTACCTAAGTCCTTTTGGGCCAAAGCCGTAAAAACATCATGTTATGTTATAAATAGAATCATGCTTCGCCCATCTTTAAATCTCACACCATACGAACTTTATTTTCAAAAGAAGCCTAATGTATCTTACTTCAAAGTTTTCGGTTGTAAATGCTTTATTTTAAATACAAAAGATAGCTTGGGAAAGTTTGATGAAAAATGTGATGAAGGAACATTTCTTGGATACTCTTCAACTAGTAAAGCTTATAGAGTTTTTAATAAAAGAACTAGAAAAGTTGAAGAGTCAATTAATGTGAAATTTAATGAGCTTGTTCCTTGTATAGAAAGACTTTCCGCAGGCAAAGAGGATGATCTATTACCTCCTTTGGAGCATGGTGATGAAGAACCTTCCAAAGAAGAAGAAGAGGAGGCCAAGAAAGATGAATATGTACCTCCAAGCGTCTTAAAATTCACAAAGGATCATCCACGGGAACTTATAATTGGTGAACCATCCATCGGGGTAAGAACTCGCTCTTCTCTTCATAAATCTTATTCAAATGTTTGCTTTGTTTCCGAAATAGAACCAAAAAACGTTTCTACTGCTTTAAATGATGAATTTTGGTTTTTGGCTATGAATGAAGAGTTAGAACAATTTGAGCGACATAATGTTTGGAAATTAGTTGAAAGACCATCTAATCACCCGGTTGTAGGCGTAAAATGGATTTTCAAAAATAAATTAGATGGTGAGTCTAGAATATCTAGAAATAAAGCACGCTTAGTAGCACAAGGATATTCACTAATCGAGGGGATAAATTTTGATGAATCTTTTGCACCTGTTGCTATATTGGAGTCTATAAGAATTTTTCTAGCATTTGCAAGCTTTAAAAGAATAAAACTATTTCAAATGGATGTGAAAAGTGCGTTTCTAAACGGGTTTGTAAAAGAAGAAGTTTATGTTGAACAACCCCCCGGTTTTATTAATGAAAAATTTCCAAATCATGTTTATAAACTAGAAAAAGCGCTTTATGGTTTAAAACAAGCGCCCCGTGCATGTTATGAAAGACTTACATCATTTTTATTGAAGCACGGTTATATTATGGGAAGTGCGGATAATACTCTCTTCATTAAACACAACAATGATGATATAATTATTTTACAAATATATGTTGATGATAATATTTTTGGATCTACTAATGAAGAGATGTGTAAAGAAGTTATTTTAGTGATGAAAAAAGAATTTGAAATGAGTCTAGTAGGAGAAATTTCTTATTTCCTTGGTTTTCAAATATCACAAAGAATTGATGGTATTTTTGTATGTCAAACTAAATATGTCCATCATATGCTTAAACATTTTGGTTTTGAAAACCTTAAACATGCTTCTACACCAATAAGTACGTCACTTAAATTAGGAAAAGATGAATCGGGAATTTCAATTGATCAAACCTTATATAGAGGTATGATAGGATCCCTACTTTATCTTAGTGCAACTAGACCCGATATTATGTTTATTGTATGCTTATGTGCTCGATTTCAAGCCAATCCAAAAGAATCTCATTTAAAAGCGGTAAAACGAATTTTTAGATATCTCATTGGGTCATCTAGATTAGGATTATGGTACCCACATAATGATTCATTTACATTGCATGTCTATTCCGATTCGGATTATGCCGGTTGTTCACTTGATAGAAAAGCACTAGTGGTACTTGTCATTTTCTAAGACCCTCATTAGTTGCATAGTCTAGTAGGAAACAAAATTCGGTTGCACTCTCCACCACGGAGGCCGAATACATTGCATTAGGGAGTTGTTGTGCACAAGCTCTATGGATGAGCCAAACTTTAGAGGACTTTGGTTTTCATCTAAAACTTATTGAATTAAAATGTGACAACAAAAGTGCCATTGATCTCACAAATAATCCGGTTCACCACTCTAGATCCAAACATATAGATGTGCGTCATCATTTCATAAGGGATCACATTAAAAAGGAAAATGTAAGGATTAGTTTCATTGGCACGGACTCTCAACTTGCTGATATATTTACTAAACCTCTTCCCGATGCAAGGATTCAAATGTTAAGATTGGAATTAGGAGTCTTAGACATCTTAGGATGAATAACATGTAAAACGCTAATGTTTTATGCAATTTGAGCAATCAAAACATCTCTGAATATTATACTATTTCTGCATAAGACTACACTTAAGACCCCTAATCATTATCAAAAATCAAAATTTTAAAATTCCTAAAAAATCGTGTAATGTTTGCCGCGCTATCACTAGCGCCGGCGCTAGCGTGGGTGTGTGATTTTTCTGTTTTTATTAAATTTTTTTTTTCAAAACAAAAAAAATGTTTGATCTTTATTGCCAATATCAAGCATGTATGAATTCTATTATTTAGAATTATTTACAATGTTAAAACATATTCTTTCAAATTACTATGAACATTGTTTTGCTTATCATGCTTTGATATATCTATTTAAAGTGCATCAATTGTATTGAAAAATGTGTAGAACCAAGCTTAGCATGCCTCTAAGTATGAGTAAATGTTTTATGATTGATAATGATACATTTCACTCACTTATTTTGGTAATCAACATGTGTGTCTAAATCTAAAAATGCTTGCTTGAGTATTGTATTTGTACAATGAATTAAAACTTGCATAAGTTTATTGCCTACACTACATTTGAATTCCACTTATGAAATTTAGAAAAGTGGTTAAGTTAAAAATTGGGTTTGCAAAACAAGTGTATTCGGAGAATGTTGTCTCACAAATATGAACAAAAAAAATTATATATGTAGACAAATATAACTCCACCAAGCACTACTTGAACCTCCTGATAAGTCTTCATAAGCATTGTGAGGTTGAGAACCTTGGAAAGAATAGTAAAGTGTCTTGTGCAAACTTTGGTTATTACACCACTTTGTTAAAAATTATGTGCATTAAAAATGTGTAAAAGTAATTTACTTGTGTTTTATTGTGCACTTTACTATACATTTGTCTTGTATTTTGATGATTTAAATCCATTGTTAACATTGCCCAAAATACACTTATGTGCACATCATTATCTTTCATAACACTTCTTCTCATGAGTATTGGATTCTAATGCTTTATTTATACTACTCTTTATATAAGAAATGCACTAGATAACCTAGCATGATCTCTACAATGTTTTGGTATTTCTTGAATTAACAATTAAGTAACATTGTAGTATAATCTCTCTTTAATATGTTCATTTCATGCTTTATATCTTTATAAAAAACTTTGAGATTTCAAAAGGTTAAAACATCTTTCAATTTTGAACTAAAACTCATATTTTTACTTATGCTTTTCATGCTTACAAAAAGATGTTTCTTATAATCTTCCGCTATGCTAAAACTCTTATCTATTTATTTGAAATCTCTTCAATACTATACTTAAATTCTTTATCTTTGTCTATATTACAAAAGCTCGATCATGCTTTATCTTTTAAAATGCCTCCTTACTACCCTCACCCCACCTTCTTTTGATAATACCAAAAGAGGGAGATTAATTGAAGAAATCTATATAGGAGAAATATAAATAAGGGGAGTAACACATAAATTCATGAAATCTATCATTTAGGGGGAGTAACACATAAATTGCATTTATGTAGGGGGAGCATTAAGATAGGGGGAGTATGCACATTATCATGCATATCATTTACTATAGTTTCACTTTTATCTTGCTTATCTTATCTATAAACACTATTGTTGATTTCTTGCTTAGAGGATTTGTTATTATCAAAAGGGGGAGATTGTTGGACATGTGTGTCACATCCCTTTGTTTGAGAATAACAAATCCCATATTGTATTTGATATTGCTTGTAGTGTGTTTATAGTGTGCATGAACTATAGGTGCAATACTCCATAGGTAGAAGGCAACATGGAATCAAACTTTCTGAATGGAGCACTACCGCCAGCGCTAGAGGTTAACGCAGGCGCTAGCGCTAACGCCAGCCGCTAGCTCAAGATCATCTCAGCAGTTTTGTCTCAGCGGTTCTGTCTCAGCGGTTCCTTAACGCTACCGCCAGTGCTAGCGATACCGCAGGCGCTAGCTCAAGATCGTGCACAGCACCACGCCGCCGACGGTTTCACAACCGCTCCACACGAACGCTACCGCATGCGCTATCAGCTACCGCAGGCGCTATCAGCTACCGCAGGCGCTATCAGCTACCGCAAGCGCTAGCTCCAAGATTTATAAAACGATGTGTTCTCTCTCGTTTTGGGTGAGAACTTCTAGAGACATTACTTGTGCCTAAACTCTCGTGCTGCTACTCTGCCGAAACATCATCTCCCACTCAAAGCCAAAGAAGAAATTCTGGAGAAGGAAGCCATCACGCTGCATCCGAAGAACGATAGCTTCGACCTCGCTTGTACTTCAGCGATCCTTCATCCTCATCTCCAAAAATCTCAAGAGGGAGTTTGCTTGTTATTTACTTCACTTCTTTATTTGTATCTTGTAGTGAAATCGCCTTGTTTTTGGCGACTAGGTCCTTGCGCGGCTATGGGGGAATTCACCGCGTGAGTTGGCGACTAGGTCTAGGGGATTAGATCTAGGGGGTGCTCGAGGACATATCCGAGTTTGGGTTGGCTAGAGCGGCTTGAGACTTTATCCGGGGAAGGATAGGGTAAAGCCACCCGATTTGTGGGGATACAAGTCAGTATAGAAAAGGAAAAGAAATTGACTTTTGTTCGCCTCCGATTTCTAGTGATATTGAAATCAAATTTTGTAAACACCCTTTTTATATAATGAAATCATGATTATATTTGTGTTTATTTGATTTCTCTCAATTGGCGTAAAATTTCATTATTGCAAAATTGTTATTTACTAAATTGTCATCTTATTTCCTATTAATCAAAAACAACTTAGTAATTATCTTAAAAAATTATAAAAAGAATTTTTTTCCCTTATTCACCCCCCCTCTAAGGGCCCCGTAAGATCCAACTGCAGCCGCCCGGGGAACATTAAATAACAAAACCACGGAGGCCGCTCAAGCTTTGTTCGAAGAAATGGCCATGAACGCCTATCAATGGAATGCGCCTAGATCACGCCCTACTAAACCAACTGGGATATATGAAGTGGATGCCACTTCTCACTTAGCCTCTCAAGTCGAAAGGTTAAGTAAGCAAGTGTCAGAGATGACTGCTTCCTCCTCCACTCCCGCTTGGCTTAATAATAATAATAATAATAATAATTTTGTCGAAGAAACTATAGATTACCTAGGTAACCCAGTTAGGCCCCCCTTCAACCCTAATAACAATCCTTATAGTAATAATTATAATCCGGGTTGGAGGAACCACCCAAAATTTTCCTGGAGCAATCCTAATAATGCTCAGAGGCCCCCAATTGTAAATCTGCAAGGATTTCCGAACGGATTTTAGCCTCCACCTCCAAATCCTTCTCCGCTTGAAGATATTTTTGCTAAATAAGTTGCGTCCACCGAGTCAAATATCCGGAATATTATCGGATCGATTAAAAACTTGGAAAATCAGGTGGGACAGATGGCAAAGATGGTCTCCGTGCGGCCATATGGATCTCTACCAGGGAACACAGAGCCGAACCCCCGAGAAAATGCCAACGCCATAAACCTTCGCAGTGGTAAGGAGGTAACCTCCCCAAAATGGGTTGAGCCCAAGGTACATGTTTCGACACCGACCCCTCCACCCTCTCTCTTGATAGATAATACAATGAGTATTCCGACTGTGCCAAATGTTTTTAGCCTGTACCTTCTTTATCCCTCAAAAATAAACAACAAGCAGAAGGACGAGCATTAAAATTTTTTTTTACAAATTTTACAACAAATCCATATTAACGTTCCTTTTTGCGAGGCACTCTCCCAAATACCGAAATACGTGAAATATCTTAAAGAGTTGCTTTCTAATAAAAAGCGACTCGAAGATGTTTCGCGTGTTTCCCTTAATGCGGAATGCTCGGTTGTTCTCCTTAACAAATTGCCACCAAAATTGAATGACCCGGGATGATTTTCCATCCCGTGCCTCTTCGGCAATATGTTAATAAAGTACGCTCTAGCGGACTTGGGCGCTAGCATCAATTTGATGCCTTTCTACCTTTTCAAAAAACTTGATTTAGGCGTCCCAAGCCCGACTAAGATGAGCATCCAACTCGCGGATCGCTCGGTAAAGTACCCGATAGTGGTAGTGGAGGATGTTCTGGTCAAGGTTGACAAGTTTATCTTCCCGGTAGACTTTGTCATCCTGGACATAGAGGAGGACGCTGAGGTGCCTATCATTCTCGGTCGCCCATTTCTCGCAACCTCCCGCGCTTTAATCGATTTTAGTAACGGTCGCCTCCTCCTTCAAGTCGGAGACGATGAAGTTACTTTACTTGTTAACCCCTCGATGCGGAACTCCCCGTCGAATGATAATTCCAGTTATAACTTGGAACCCGTGTTTGAAGAGGAATGTTCTTCGCTTACTGGATTTCTATCTTTAGCACTAGATAATTCGATATTGGCGAATCTATCTTATCTCAATGACATGCCGACAGACTCGCCATTCGAACCCCTCGATTCAGAAGCCTTAAAAGTTAAAATATCTTACGAAGAACCGCCACTCCTCGAGTTAAAACAGCTCCCTGATAATCTAAAATATGTTTTTCTTGAAAAAGATTTAAAACTTCCTGTTATCATCTCCGCTATGTTAAATGATTCAGAAACATCTGAATTAGTAGAAGTTTTAAATAAACATTGTCGTGCAATTGCATGGCAGATTTCAGATATCAGGGGAATAAACCCCTCGTTCTGTACCCATAAAATATTTTTAGAAGATACCCCCCACAAAACGATTCAGCCTCAACGACGCCTTAACCCGAATATGCGGGAAGTCGTTAAAACTGAAATTATAAAACTCCTTGATGCGGGGATTATCTATCCAATATCCGACAGTACGTGGGTAATTCCCGTACAAGTCGTCCCTAAAAAGGCGGTATAACCGTCGTGGCAAACATGAATAATGAATTAATCCCAACTCGTACTGTTATGGGTTGGAGGGTGTGCATCGATTATCGAAAACTAAATGATGCCACCAGAAAAGACCACTTCCCGTTACTGTTTATTGATCAAATCTTAGAGTGTCTCTCCGGTCATCCTTTTTATTGCTTTCTTGATGGTCTCTCGGGATTTTTCCAAATCCCTATTTCCCCCGAGGACCAAGAAAAAACAACTTTACTTGCCCGTTCGGCACCTTCGCATATCGAAGGATGCCATTTGGCCTCTACAATGCGCCAACTACATTCCAACGATGTATGCTGGCGATATTTGGAGAGCTTGTAGAAGATATAATGGAAGTCTTTATGGATGACTTCTCCGTCTTTGGAAACTCTTTTGAAAATTGTCTGGAAAATTTAGATAGAGTTCTCCAGCAGTGTGAAGAGACAAACTTAGTTTTAAACTAGGAGAAATGCAACTTTATGGTCCGAGAGGGTTTAGTCCTCGGCCATAAGATTTATTCCATGGGGATGGAGGTCGATAAGGCCAAAGTTGCCATAATTGAACAACTTCCCTTACCTTCAAACGTAAAATCTATTCGAAGTTTTCTCGGCCATGCGGGTTTTTACAGGCAGTTTATACAAGATTTTTATAAAATAACCAAACCCCTAACCCACCTCCTGGAAAAGGATTCCCCATTTATTTTTGATACGGCCTGCGTAGAGGCATTTAATTTTATAAAACAACAACTTATCAATTCTCCAATTCTGGTGGCGCCAGATTGGTCCCTCCCATTCGAGATAATGTGCGACGCGAATGATATCGCGGTAGGAGCCGTATTGGGCCAACATGTTAATAAATATTTTCACCCGATATATTATGCTTCTCTCACACTCACAGCCACACAGGCTAACTACACCACGACAGAAAAGGAACTTCTTGCCGTCGTCTTTGTTTTCGATAAGTTTAGGCCCTACGTAACACTTTCACCAGTAATCGTTTTCACTGATCACTCCGCCCTAAAATATCTTTTAACCAAAATAGATGCCAAACCCCGCCTACTTATATGGATCCTCCTTTTACAGGAATTTGATTTAGAGATCCGGGATAAGAAAGGGGCTGAAAAATTGGCAGCCGACCACCTCTCACGTTTAGAACACCCCGCCGCGGAAGCACTCCTCGAACTCGAAATAGATGATAGATTTCCTGAGGAGTGCCTCTTAATTTTAAATCATATAAAAACTTCTTCCACCCCTTGGTTCGCAGATTACGCAAACTATTTAGTTGCGCGGGTCCTTCCAAAAGATTTTTCGACTCAGCAAAAGAAGAAATTCATTTCTGATTTAAAAAACTACTTTTGGGCGGACCCCTTTCTCTTTCGTGTTTGCGCAGACCAAGTGATACGAAGATGTGTTTCAAGCGAGGAGGTGCGCCAATATTGCGACACTGCCATGAGGGGCCGGCTGGAGGGCTTTATCAAGCCAACCAGACCGCGCGGAAAGCATTAGAGGCGGGCGTTTATTGGCCCACTCTCTTTAAGGATGCACACACTTTGGTGAGTAAATGCGATAGCTACCAGCGGTCGGGAAACATCTCTCGTCATGACGAGATGCCCTAAAACTTCTTTCTTGAATGTGAAATCTTCAATTTGTGGGGCATAGATTTTTTAGGCCCTCTACCGTCTTCTTTTAATAATCGCTATATTTTAGTGGCGGTCGACTACGTCTCTAGGTGGGCAGAAGCGCAAGCTCTGCCCACCAACGACGCGAGAGTCATCATCCATTTTCTGAAAAAACTATTTTCTCGCTTCGGCATGCCCCGCGCAATAGTAAGTGATAGGGGTACGCACTTCTGCAGCGCCCAATTTACAAAATTTTTCTAAATACGGCGTCACGCACAAGCTCCCCACTGCTTATCACCCCCAAACGAGCGACCAATTAGAAGTGGAGAAAATGTTTCTTTAAATAGGAAAAATTGGTCCTTAAAACTCGATGACACACTATGGGTATATCGTACGACGTACAAGACTGCTATCAGTTGTAGCCCTATCGATTAGTCTACGGAAAGCGTGTCATTTACCGGTAGAGTTAGAACACCGCGCCTTTTGGGCCTTAAAATTTTTAAATCTCGATTCGAACTTAGCCTCTGAGCGTAGGAAATTCCAACTAAATGAACTCAATGAATGGCGTGCGAACGCTTATGAGAGTAATAAATTTTATAAGGAGAGTTCTAAGTTCTACCATGATCGCAAAATAAAATTTCCCAAAACATTTACACCGGGTGATCTTGTCCTTTTTTATAATTCACACCTTCATCTTTTTTTGGGTAAATTAAAATCCAGATGGTCCGGCCCCTTTGAGGTCAAAGAGGTTTAGCCGTATGGGACCGTTCTTATCTCTCACCCCGATAGAGGCGAATTTAAAGTAAACGGGCATTGTTTAAAAATTTATCTTGCGGGCGATCCAGTGGATGGAAATATCGAATCCTTCACCCTCCCCAATTTATAATCTCACCATGCCACATTCGTCAAGCTACGCGACGGTAAACAAAGTGCTCGTGGGAGGCACCCCATATTTATCTAATGTTTTATTCTGCTTTCTTCTTTTTACATGTTTTTGCAGGGTTTCGTTTGGCCCCGCCAGTTTTAGTTTAGGGAAGCCTCTTAGCTCCCTCTTTCCTTTTATACATACTGCATCTTTTATTTTTTCTCTTCTTCATACTTACATTACAACATTGGGGACAATGTTGGGTTTTAAGTATAAGGGTGTTTTACCGTTTTCATTTAAGCAAATAAAAAAAAATTCACAAATTTTTTTTTGTCTTGCCTACTTTTGTAAAAACTAAACACAAATAAAAAAAATTTCACACACAAAAAAATTGTTTTATTTCATCTTGCCTACTTTTGTAAGAACTAAAAGAAAAAAAAACAAAAAAAAAAACAAAAACAAAAAAATGTGTTTTATTTCATCTTGCCTACCTTTTTGTTACTTTGTCGTAGTACAAAAATGCAAAATTCCAAAAAAAAAATAATAAAACCCTACTTTACTTTTTTCTTAAAAGCATTTAGTTTCGAGAGTATCTGTTTGTAGCTTTTCATAATCGCTAGTTTTACTATTTGTTTCTTTATCTAAGATCGATAGATTTAAACGTCCGGGGTTAAGTTTTAAAGCATATCTTGTGTTTTTAATTTAAATAGAGGCTTTGTTTTCAAGCACTACTTCTACTAGCTAAAATAAAGACATGTGTATTATGTTGGCAAAACAACTTTAGACTGCTATTATCCCTATTTTATTTCTTTAGGAATCTATGAATATTCAAATTACTAAGGTTGCTCTCAAAATTGTTTTTTATTATTCTAGAATTTCTCTTGAAAACCCCTTGTATACCCAATTTAGCATGGCAAATAAAAAAATTAAAAGAAGAAAAAGATCTTATGTCAATGGGAATAAGAATTCGTTCCGTAAACATAGGCACCCAATAAATACTTTAAAAGATCTTATGTCAATGAGAATAAGATTTCGTTCCGTAAACATAGGCATTGGGTTAATAAAAATGAATTAGTTTTCCCTAACGGGGACACCAAAAAAGCTAAAATGAAGGGGTGGACGAATAAAAGCCATCACCCCTAATCCAAAAACTCTTCTTTTTGCCAAGGCTTTTTACCCCTTTTCCCTTAACCAAATTATTGTTTCTAGCTTTAATTCAAAAAAATCATTTGACAGCATAATTAGTAACTTATATTTTTCCTTCATGTTTCTTTAAACAAAGGTTATTATAATTTCAATCTAATCTCGTTTACTAATGATTGCAATTTTGTTTGCTATTTGGTTAATTAAGAAGTCTTTTGGCTAAGACATTTCTTTCTACTTATATCATTTGCATAATTTAGGACTTAACTCTTATTACTCCGAATTTTTATTTTTCAGTCTCTTATGATTAAAATAAAACGATAGCTAAAAATTAGAACTTATGTTAATCCCATATAGATCTCTCTTACTTTTGCTCTGGAATAGTAAAAGCTTAAGTATGGGGGTATTTGATGAGTAGTAAAATATATGTATTTTTAGTATAGTTATTAGTATAGTTTTAAATAATATTCTAAATTTTCTATGTAAATTAATAAACAAATTGCTTGTTTTAATATTTTTGTTACTAACTTAGCTTTATTTTTCTTTTTGCAGATTTTGGCACTTTTTGTCAAGTCACGCCCGTGACCACAAGTCATGCCCGTGACCAAGGGGTGTGTAATTTTAAGACGCCAAGTCTCGAGCTGTCGGCCAAATCCAGACCAAATTCTGACGAATCGACCAAGTCACTCCCGTGACATTACGGGTCACGCCCGTGAACTGCTCTTCTCGATGGATAAGTGCGCCGTCCCAGCGTCTCGACGGATTTTCACCAAATCACACCCGTGACTCTACAAGTCACGCCCGTGATCCAGCAAAGTCACGCCCATGTACCACCGGCGCATCACGCCCCAAAGTCGCACCCATACTGCTGACGTCTGCCGCCCAATGTCACGCCCCAGGGTTACGCCCGTGACCACGAGTCACGCCCATGACAATCCAAGCCACGCCCGTGTACAACCATATTTTGACGGCGGATCCTTCGAGAAGGCGGTCGTTAAGCTGAATCAAATGTCACGCCGCAGGGTCATGCCCGTGACCAGAAGACACGCCCGTGACCCTGGGGTGTGTAAAAATAAAATTTCGGCTATAAATAGAGGGGCTCGGCTGAAGGAATTTTGATCCAAATTATGAGTGTTTGTAAGTGTTTTTTGAGTTCTTTTGCGTGAATGTGAGTTTTGTTTATGCAATTATGTTTAAGTTTGTTTGTAATTTTTGCCTTCTTAGTCTAGTTGTAATGCTTGTTTTAGAAATAAAATGTTGTTTTCTCATTTGGATCATCTTCTTTTTCAATTTATGTTAGTGTGTGTGTATGAGAATAGTTTATTGCTTTCATAACTTAGGTTTATTACTTTCATAACTTAGGTTTATTGCTTTCATAATTTAGGTTAAAAGCTTTCATAAAAATAGTTTATTGCTTTTCTTTCAACGCCTTATTTATCACTTTCGTTTAAACGCTTTCTTTCGTTTTTTTAATTTAGCTTTATTTCAGTCTTTATATAACTGCTATATACCACCCCCATCTCAAATAAGAGGCTAAGAACTTTTTAGCGCTTGTTTAAGATAGTTGGGACAGATATTATTTCTGCACTTTTATAAGTATTTCATTTCTTTACCACCCCCATTCTTGATAAGAGACTAAGAACTTTTTATTTCCGTTTCCGTACACTAGTTAGCCGAGAGGCTCGTGCGTACGGATTGATTGCTCACGGGTAAAGAGAAGTGCGCTCTACCTTTGAGAGAGGATGAGGTAAGTTTCCCGAATTGGAAGTAAAAAACCAATAGCGGGGTTCACAACATAAAGCGAGTATTATGGAGTTTCGATTAAATAACAAGAGTTCGCTCGAATATTCCTAATCTCAGGTGGGCATACCCTCGAGAGAGGAGCGTTCATAATTATGGAACCTCCACGGCCAAGTCGTTTTAATGTTTTGAAAAGTCATCTCTTTTATTTCTAAGAAAGACTATTTTCATCTCAAGGTAATTCAACATCGGGCGCTATTTATTATCATCATTTAGAACTCTAAGTTATACGCTTATTATCGTTCATTTTTAAAAACCCACACTAAAAATTTATTCTGATAAAATAATAGTTCGTTCCTCAAAGTAGCTATAATCAACACGATCCGTGGAAATTTACGACCCCGATATTTTCTAAAACAAAATATCATGTATTACTCATGATAAGGTATACTTGCCTTTATCAAATGATTAGTTTGGATTAAAATTTAAACAAAAGCTTTTCAAATCAATTTAGGGCAAAACTCTCCTTTTCTATTTTAAAAATCAATAGAATTCGACGTTGTAGTCGGGGTGTAAGCGTCAATGCTTCGAAAGAAGAAAAAGACCGTTACTTCTATCCTTCGATAGGATAACGGTTAGTTTCTCAAAGTAGGAGTACTTGCGAAACTCTTCGAAAACACTCGTCTAATTCTAATCTCGTCATATAAAGGTTGCGCAAACCACATATTAAAAAGAAGAAAAATCCAAGCAAAATCATCACATATCTGACCTTTGATATTAACGTAAAGAGCCAAAAAGCACTAAACCTATTTTTGTTGTGATGTAAACTAAGTAAGTTCATCGCATATGGTGATACCACTTTGTGATCATAAGTCCTCACTAATCATGGAAATCATGTCACTTACCTCAAAGAGTCACACAATGGAAATAACAATGTGAAGAACATAAACTCACACAATCATATAGTAATAGTATTAAGAGATAGTAAGAAATACTAAATGATCTATAAACACATGACTTTAAAGCAGAGAGAGATTTCATGTTTACGTGTAATAAAACTAGTGCTCACATTATGAGACTTAGTCAACTAATATTGTATTGAAAGAAAACTATGATAAGATCACTAAAATAATTAATCTTATAAATGAGAGTCTCTAAACCTTCTACAACACATATAACTCCAAGGAATCTCCTCAATAGGCATGGAGGTGACAAATAACTATCATTGTTAATCTTATGATCAAGTGATCTTATCCCCTCCCATGAGCATCCTATATGCTTAAAGATGGTATTTATTATATGAACTAACTTGCAAAATGACCGATGTTTAAAAAACCCTTGGTTTGTTATATAAGTTTAATTAAGTGATTTAGGATATTCCTTTAGCCTATATAGAAAGACAAAGTACCTATTTTGTTTTACTTCATAGGTAATAGGCAGGAGACTAGCAAAATGGATATAACTAAAGTTAAAAGATATCTACTTAAGTCGAGAAGTAACTGACATACATCGAGAAGTAAATGATGTACGCCGATAAAGATCTCATCTTAAGGCAATATCTCCAAAGTTTAAGTATGCAAGTAAAAAAAAGCAGAGCACAAAGTATGAACTATCGATATATATCGAGAAGTAGTCGATGTATAAGTAAACATACGTCCATTAGTTAATGGAATATCCATTTTCAATTATGAGTTAAATTAGACTGTGACTAAGATAATGATGGACTCAAATCATGACATTATTGTGATAATTTAGGAATGAATTGATATGAGTTATTCTTCTAATGGAAATATCATAATTTGTATATTACAGATTTGCCACATTTTAATGAAGGAAGGATCTAAATTGAGGATCCACATAAAAGGCTCTTCAGAAGAAAAGAATGAGCTCTTCTTCTTTTCTTCTATTGTTCCTTATCTCAAGGATTCTCTTGTCTCTCTCTCGACTTCTCACTTTCTCTCTCTCTCCCAGCTTAGTCTGAAGGGCTGCTACTGCTTTCCTTAGATCAAGAAGATATCTCAAAGTGTCCTTCCTTATCTCAAAGAACAATAAGATATCAAATTTAGGCAGTATCCACCCAGAGCATAATTCAAGACCCTCTCAGAACTTTTTGAAGATAGGATCACATTATGGAAAATTCAGAATTCTCATCTTAATCTTCTACAAAGATTTTTTATATATTAGATCAGAGTATTCTTGTTACTTGATGTATTTTTGTCTTATGAATCATGGTGTGCCATCTAACATAACTCATATAATAATTGATGAACCAAAATATAAATGAAGTATGCACATAATTTGAATAATATTGATTAATTATTAAATTATGTTGATTAATTGCAATAATCAGAACAATGTAAAGAAAACAAAATCAGGCTAACACACCTCATCAATTCCTCGTGCTAACCACGGTAATCCCTTTTAAGGCAATTTACTTCACTAATGCTCCTTTTGGTGGAGAAGCTTTCTCTTATGGTAGAATAGTCTTCTCATTTTGGAGTTTCTACCTAGAGTTCGATAAGGCGAGCCTGAGCTAGCTAGTTTGCTTCTTTTGTCCAATCTAAATGATCAAGATCCCAATAAATTGAGTTTAGGCGGAGCCCATTTGGGTCCAAATAGAATCCAAATTGGTTTGGAAGGGGATCATGATAACAAGATCCCAATCCATCACATGTAGGGGCCAGAATCAGTCCACCTGACATGATGATGTCATATCATATTGTGCATGTTCGGTTGAGGAAGAATTAGTATACACATAATCACATACACAATAAATTTTGCATGATTAAAAGTGAGTCCATAACAATCACAAAGCATTAAATAGAAATAATAGGAATCTAATGAAATTTCAAGGTATAAAGTTTTGTATTCACAAGTTAAGCACAAATAAAAAATCATTAAAGAAACATGCACTCATATGAGAGTATCTTTTATCTCCTTAGGTTAATCATTTGACATTGGCCTACAAAAAGGGAAGTGCAACAACAGTAGAAAGGTAAATGTATTGCACATTAGTAAAATAATCTATATGTGTCACCTCAATGACCACATTTAAGACCTAACCAACTATCATATTCACACTCACTAAATTCTTGCAGCATTCATCCTTCCAAATATGAGTTGACTACAACATCAACACCACCTGATTACATCTATCGTAGTATACTCATTAATTCACATCATCACACACTATTTCTATATTGTATATAATTGCTTATTCATATTTAAGTTAACATACATACCTTATACAGTGTGGCAACCAAGTAACTATTGCTCAACAAAGTATATCTGAAATAAGATGCACATATGTTTCAGGTCTATCCATCAACACGACCTCCTCTTGAGCAAAAGGAATTTTGAGGAAAGGTGGTATTAGTATCTTGACCTTAAGAAATCAGCAACATCCCAAAGTAATACCTTAGAAAGTGACTGTGCACTAGAGGCTTGCTATGAATAATGCCATCAAAATGTTAAGGTAGGATGCATATCTGACCTTTGCTACTAGTGTAAACATCCAAAAAACATTATATAAACCTATTTATGTTGTGAACTAAAATGTGCAAGTTCATCGCATAAGGTGATACCACTTTGTGATCATAAGTCCTCACTAAGCATGAAATCATGTCACACACATCAAAGTGTCTCATAATGAAAATAATAATACAGAGCACATACACTCACACATTCATGTAGTAATTGTAATAAGAGATAGTAAGAAATACTAAATGACCTATAAAACAATAATTTAAAGTTGTGCAATTTCATGTTTATATATAATAAAACTAGTGCTCACAATATGAGACTTAGTCAGCTAATGTAGTATTGAAATAAAACTATGATAATTCCACTAAAACAACAACTCTGTCAAATGGGAGTCTCTAAACCTCCTACAACACATATAACTCCAAGGAATCTCCTCAATTGGCTGGATGTGAAAAACAACTATCATTGTTAGTCTAACGATCTCACCCCCTCCCATGAGCATGTATGTATACAAACTAGAGTATATACACATGTAAACAAGTGCAATAATAATAGAAGGAAATATTGTGCAATATATCACACAATCTATAAATGACACATTCACATCACATTCACGTGTTAACCAACTACTATATCCACACTCACCAGAACCAACTACTATATCCACGCTCACCAGAACATGCAGGAGATTTCCCACTAAGGATACCTTCACAACTCAAACATTAACAAACAATATATACTAGTTCAAGCATTTAATATATTCTTCACATCAATCATCACACCATATATCGACATAGTACTGACTATTTTTTTGTGTGTATCCACCTCACTCGGCATGGCCAACTGAGTGACGGTGGATCAACCAACCCCATATTTGAAATAGGTCATACCTATGTTTATTCCTTCCTATCACATGGCATCTTTCCCAAACTAATATAAAACACTTATGATAGAGAGTGTGTGTGTCTACAACTATATAGTGAGTGATGTACATGACAACTATATCGTAGTATCCCTAGTTCCCAAATGTTGGCTAATAAAAAAACTCTTATGAGAGGGAGAAAGAGTGTATGGCTAGAGTCTATACTAATAGTAATGTACATGACAATGATGGGGTGTCTTTGTTGGGAATTTGATCCCCAAGATTCCTGATTTGAAGAAGAACACTAACATAATAATAAACTTAATGTGTTTGATGAATCCTTGATTATGCTTGAGACAAGTACCTATAATCCATGAATGATTAAATATATGAATGTTGCTTAGGGTCACTTAGACTAAGCACTTACTCATGCTATATGATCTAAAATATATGATTAATTACATATTGGCATGAAAAATCAAGGAGATTTACTGAATTCAGGAAGCAGAGAATATGAGATGATTGTTAAGTCAAAATCGACGGGACGATCTGTCGAATAAACCAAAAGTATTGACGGGAAGATAAGTCGACAGGAAAAATCAACAAGACATACTATCTATTCTGAGTTTACCTATTTTCCTACAAGCAAAAATTGACTAAACAGACCACCTATTCTGCAAGTCGACTAGACAGAGAATCGACTGGATCAATGTCGATTGACGGGATGATCTTCATGTTGACTGGACAGACTTCAACTTATTCAGATTTGTTCTAATTAACTGCAGAGCATGTGTCATAATCGTATTTCCAATATCTTCACGCAGATCAAGGCATATTTCAAGGGTACTCCTATGGAAGTCCTTAATGAATTAAAATCGATGGAGAAATGCTTATGGAATCAACTACTCAATTATTACTATTGGAGGAACATTCCAAATCAAGTCAGATTTATGCATTCCTTTTCTGATCATTATTACTATTGGAGGAATATTCCAAATTAAGTCAAATTTGTATATTCCTTTTTCTAATCATATTTGAAAATTCAAATTCAGTGATAATTATCACATCCCCAAATCTCCTCCATTTCCTTTTAAAATATGCACCACTATAAAAAGAGAAGGACTCTTCCTGTTTCTCAAGTCAAATCTGCTATCAAGAGCAAGTCCTTTTTCATTTCTCAGGAGAACTATTGATCCTGATCCTGAAGAAGTGTTCAATTATCTATCAACTAAGAAAGGATTACTGCTGCTCATTCCTTTGATTCAGATCTAAATTACATTATACCAGCTATCAAGGAAGAAGAAGCCTACTGCTAGGTCTCTATTAAAGACTCAAGATCTAAGTATTAATCTTTTTGAGTCCATTCTTATAAAAATTGTATCTCTATAAATAGTTGTGTAAGATCTTTGTGATCTAAGTGTAGGATTCCTGTGTGAATTTGAGGTAAGATCTTTGTAATATGAGAGTAAGACCTTTGTGATCTGAGGTAGGTTCTATTTGTAGATATGAGTGTATGTCTTATATTGTAAAAGACCGAGGTAGGTACTCTGTGTGAGTTTTGAGTTTTGGAGGAATTTTGCCATGTCAAGCACATTGCTTGAAAGGTGTGGGGAAAGTGGATGTACCCAATTCTTGGGGAACCACTATAAATCTCTGTGTCTTTGTGTGCTTTGTTGTGATTGCTTGATCTGTGCTTTTATTTTTTAAAAGATCTCATAAATCACCTATAACACCATTCACCCCCTCTAGGTATGATCTTAGTCATTCCTCTAGAATAACAATTGGTATTAAAGCCAGGTTGAGTTCTAAATTTCCTTACAACTAAGGAATAAGATCTACTAAGGATTGATTTATATTCACACCATGATAGGAGAAAATTACAAGGAACTATGTTCAATGAAGTTGCCCATATGCAGAAAGGAGAACTTTGCCATATGGAAGGAAAGGGTGAAACTTTATATGGAAGCATCAGATCCATGGATCTTCATGACTATTGAAGATGGTCCCTTCATTCCAATGAGTACTCCATCTTCCAGCACTGAAGCTCCTGTTCCCAAGAAATATGCTGATATGAATAAGGATGAAATAGTACTTGCTACCATGAACAAGAGGGCCAAAAATATTTTAGCAAGTGCTATTGATGATTATATATTCCAAAATCTAGTGCACTGCAAAACTGCCAAAGAAATGTGGGACTCTCTTATATTCTACATGGAAGGAACTGCTGAAGTCAGAGATGATAGAAAATTCCTCATAAATCAAGAATATGAGGCATTTAGACAGGAAAAGAAGGATTCTATCTCTGAGTGTTATGAAAAATTCTTCATAATTGTGAATGGCCAGAGAACCTATGGAAGGGTGTTATCTAACTATGAGCTTAATGACAAATTCCTGAGGTTCCTCCATAAAGAATGAGACACTAAAATTTGTGCCATAAGGGAGGTAGGAAATCTGAGCAACATGGAACCCCAAAACCTGTTTGGGAAACTTCTCTCTTATGATCTACAATTGAACACCAGGAAGGCTGAAGAAGATGGCAACATGCCAAACAATAAGGAAAGATCAGTGGCTCTCAATGCTGACAATTCCAAGAAGAATAAATAATCAGAAGCTCAAGAATCTGAGACCATCTCCACCAACACAGGACTGTCTGATGGGGAGCTCACTCTATTCTCCAAAAACTTCATGAAGATTCTCAGAAGGAGGAAAGAGAAGGGAAAACATCCATCCTCTTCAAGCTCAAGGAGAAACTACAATCCCCATAAGGGAAAAGGGGACATGTATGATTCTAAATAGAATAAACATTCATCCACTGAAACTATCTGCTATGGATGCAGGAAATATGGCCATATGATAGCTGAATGTCCCACCAAAAGAAGAGACAGTAGAAAACCTGAAGAGAAAAAGGCCTTTAGGGAAAAGAACAAGGAAAAGAGCTTCTTGGCTAAAAAGTTCAAAATCTTGAATGATGATGAGAGCAGCTCCTCCTCATCAAAAGAAGAAGAATATATGGCAGCTATGGCCATAAGTGAAGAATAAGAGCAGGATAATTCTCTCTCTGCACATCTACCCATCAAAGCCTTCTTATCTATTTCAGATACTGATTCTGAGGCAAATCTCTCCTTAGAAGATAAATCTGAGAGTGACTAGCTTATTAGATCAATATTGAGAATTGATTGAAGCACTTAAGAGAAGCAAGAAGCTTTGCAAAGAGCAAGCTGAAGAGATCTCATCTCTTAAGGCAAGAAATTCTGACATTTTTGAGAAGGCTGAAAGGCTAACTCTAGAAAATGCAGAATTTTGCCAACTCAAGGACTACAATGCAAACTCCAATCTTGAACTAATAAGTAAGTTTTGGAAAACTCTGAAGGCTTTGATTGAAAGCAAGGAGCTATGCAAATCCCTAACCAGAGAGATTGAATCTCTAAAGAAAATTAGAAATCAATCTAGTGCCCTGATATCTAGGGATAAGAAAATCAAAGATTTGGAAGAAAAACTTATTATTGAAAGAGAGCTTGTAGCCAGTTTCTCCAAACCTAAGACTATTCTGCCCCTGATTGATGTATTTTGCTCCATTCATAGAAGAGGCCTGGGATACCTTAAGAAAGGTAAATTAGGCAAATCAATGGATAAGAAGATCAACTTTAGGAAGGTAATATCACCCTCCAACAAGTATAATCAAGAATCTATTTATGGACACCTCAAGAATGAGTGCTCCACAAGTAGAACCAAGGATGTGTCAAGTGCATGAAAGGAACCTCATTAAGAGATCATCATGAGGAAACATGGATCCTATGTATCTAGTAAGTGGAAGGCATCTTTAAAGAAGACTAACTTCAAAGGCAAAATAGTGGGTGGGAATAACCAATACCACAATCACATACAGTGCAATTCAGACCTCATTAAAAGTCTTCTGCTTACACACAAAGGAACCATGTTCCTTATGAAAGCAAGAAAAGGAGATACAAAAAGTTTGAATGTTGGTGTTGTGGCAAGATTTATCACTTTGCAATTGATTGTTGGTTCAACCCAATAGTTCCAAGGGCAATCAATGCCAAGCTAACAAACAATCTTGTTAAGATCCATTCTACACATCCTAGAGTAGGTAGATCTAGTGTGTTCTTTAGTGTTGGAGTTGGGGAACACTTTTGGTCAGAGTTCATCGAATGGCGTTCTACGAACGGAGAAGAGTTCATCAAACTCCGCCTGAGTTCTTCGAACTGCGTTCGACGAACGGAGTAGAGTTCGTCGAACGGGTCCTTTATTACTCCTGTCTCAGCGGGATCATCGAACGGAAGAAGCCTACATTCGACGATCGAAGCCTGGTATACATGTCGTCTCAGCGGATGTTGTTGGATCTTTCAGCGGTTCGTCGAATGGAGGTTCGTCAAACGGATGAGGTGTTCGTCGAACGAGGCCCAGTGTTAAACAAACGAAGTATACTTGGACCGTCTCAGTGGGTATACTTGAACCATCTCAGTGGGTTCCGTCTCAGCGGATGTTGTTGAACCATCTCAGCGGATGTTTGTTCTGAGCTCGGTTCGGCACCCTATTTAAAGGGTGCATAACCCTGGTTTAGGGTTAAGATAGAAACACATCAAAGTGAGTGCAACAGTGTTTCTGGCGGCGGTTCCTCTGTTCTTGTCTGAAGAGGGTTGAGTGAGGTAGGATCGGTTTCTTGATCCTTGTAACCTTGTAAGCTGTAATCCAATTTGGTGAATAGAACAACGTGAAGAGGAAGGGGAGAGGGGACGTAGCCTGGATTGGGGTGAACCTCTAAAAATCCATGTATCTTCTGTGATTGATCTGTGTTCTTTGTGAATTATTTTCTTTCAAATTTCTCATCTCAGCACTCCCTATTTCTTTACATTTGGTATCAGAGCTAGGTTGTTGATCCTGAAATGGGTTCTGGCGGAGTGCGGATCGAGATCGAGATGTTTGACTGAAGTCGATTCGATTTAAGGAAGATGAAGATGGAGGATATGTTGATTGATTGAGATCTATGGTCGGCGATCGAAGATGATCCTCCTATTGCTAAGGTTGCAGAGAAGGATGCGAGCACATCGAAGGGAGAATCTGCAGAGGCGACTGCAGCTGTTACAACGGAGGCTATGGCCTGGACGAAAACCGATCGGAAGGCTAAGGGCCTGATCCAGTTATTCCTAGCAGATTCAATCTTGACTAACGTCATGGAGGAGACTTCAGCACGAAGTCTATGGCGTAAGTTGGAATCCCTTTACCAGAGCAAGTCCCTGGTAAACAAATTGCTATTGAGGAAGAAGTGGTATAACATTCGGATGCATGAGGGCGATTCATTTTCATAGCACTTGACTCAATTCAATACCATTGTGATTCAGTTAGTCTCTATTGGTGAGAAGATCTCGGATGAGGATAGAGCCATCACCTTGTTGTGCTCGCTGCCAGATTCATGGGACAATCTAATTGTCGTGATTGGGGGGAGTGGAGACAAGGAACTGTCATATGATACTGTATGTGCAGCTTTTTTATCTGAGGAGACTAGGAGAGGAGGTTCTGAGGTGACGAGCAAAGGTTCTTTGAGTGTATCTATATCCCGTCCTCAATGAAGGGAGAGCAAGCATGGTGGATATTGAGATAAGTCTCGAGGTAGATCCAAGAGCCAGGAGAGGGAGAAGGGTAAGAAGACCCTTCAGTGCTGGAAGTGCAATGAGATTGGTCATGTGAAGTCTCAATGTCCGAACAAGGCCGTTCAGAATAAGGAGATACCGACAACTTCTGGTACAAAGAAGGAGGGCGACGACAGTGACATGTACATCGCTGCCGTGTGCGTTGCTTAGAGAGATTCTGATATGTGGTATGTAGACACAGGAGAATCATACCTTATGACCCCATATAGGCACTGGTTCTGTGAGTATGAGAGGTTTGATGGTGGAGATGTCAGGTTGGGTGATGACTCTGCTATGCAGATTATTGGGCATGGCAAGGTGATGTTGAAGTTGTCTAATGGGATCACAAGGTCTCTTCCCAATGTGATGCACATTCTAGGGATGAGCAGGAATCTAATCTAGGTGGGTTCCATGGCGGATGCAGGAGTGCACTTCAGCTGTGACAAGCAATCTTGCAAGATGACAAGAGGGGGAATGGTGATTGCCAGTGGAGTGAGACATGGAACACTGTATACTCTGCTTGCTGATACAGTGGTTCAAAGTGGGGCTCTTATTTTTGAGAGCCAGGAGGTTGACCAGGAGGAGGTGTCCAGGCTGTGGCATCATCGGCTTGGGCATATCAGTGAGAAGGGGATGTCAGTCGTGGCATCTGGTCAGATGGTGGAAGGGGTGCCAGAGTGCTCCACAAGTTTTGGGTTCTGTGATTATTGCCTGCTTGGCAAACAGACCAGAGTAAGCTTTCGTGGGATGTGCACGAGGGCAACTGAAGTGCTGGAGTTGATACACAGTGATGTGTTTGGGCCAACTCCAGCTCCATCTCTTGGCGGTGCAAGGTACTATGTGTCCTTTACTGATGACCTCTCACGTCATTCCTAGATCTATTTTATCAGGTCCAAGTCAGATGTTCTGGACAGGTTTAAGGAATTTAAGAACCTGGTGGAGAACTAGTTAGAGAGAAAGGTGAAGGTCCTCCGTTCTGACAATGGAGGGGAGTACTGCTCTGATGCTTTTGAGCAGTACTGTACTGAATAGGGGGATTGCACGGCAGAAGACCATCCCGTACACTCCAGAGCAGAATAGAGTGTCGGAGAGGCTGAACAGAATCTTGATGGAGAAGTCCAGGTGCATGCTCAGTTGGGCAGGTTTGGGGAAGGAGTTCTGGGCTGAAGGAGTGGTGACTGCAAACTACCTGAAGAATAGGACCCCTATGTCTGCTGTGGAGGGATGTACACCCTTTGAAGCCATCTTCAATAGAAAGCCAAATTTGGCCTATGCTCGTGTGTTTGGGTGTGATGCATATGTTCACATTCCAAAGGAGAAGAGGGGGAAGCTTGATGTTAAATCTGAGAAGTGCATCTTTGTGGGTTACAAAGAAGGCATAAAAGGGTACAAGCTTTGGAACCCTATGACCAGGACTGTAACATTCAGCAAGGATGTGGTGTTTCATGAAACCAGTTCACAGGCAGTCACACAAGCTGAGAAGGCTAAAGAAGCAAAGAAAGAGACAGTGGTGGTGGAAGGAAGTTTTGAGAAAGGAGCTACCATTATTGGGGCTGAATCTGATTCTGAATTAGATGATTTGGAGGTGGTGAGAAGTGCTGATGAGTTAGAAGATGAAGCTGAGGAAATTCCACTTCTGAGGAGATCGACAAGGGAAAGATGGGCACCAGTGAAATACCCCCAATGTGCAGTGGCTTCACAACATTGCCTGAGTATGCTTGGTGAAGATGCAATCTCTTCCAGAGTTGCTAGATCAAGGGCTGATTCAAATCAGTGGGAGCTAGCCATGGTGGACGAAATGGAGTCTCTGAGGAAGAATCAGACTTGGTGTCTGTGTAAGCTTCCAAAGGGGAGGAATGCCATTGGAAGCAAATGGGTTTTCAAGCAGAAGGTAAAGGGTGATGGCACTGTGGAGAAATAAAAGGCAAGGTTGGTTGCAAAGGGATTCTCCCAGGTCAAAGGTATTGATTATGATGAGATCTTCTCACCGGTGGCCAAGATGATGTCGATCAGATTGGTACTCTCTATTGCGGCAGCGCATGATTTAGAGGTCGAGTAGATGGATGTGAAGACGTCGTTTCTTCACGGTGATCTGGAGGAGGAGATATACATGAAGTAGCCGGAAGGATTCGAAGCCAAGGGCAAGGAGGATCAGGTTTGCAGGCTGAAGAAGTCTCTGTATGGACTAAAACAATCTCCGAGGATGTGGTACCAGAAATTCGACACCTACATGCTGGAGTTAGGTTTTGAAAGATCGAATTCAGACCACTTTGTGTACATCTAGAGAAAGGGAGAGCAGTTCATCTTCTTGACACTTTATGTATATGATATGCTACTGGTGGCCAATAGTGTCAGGATGATCCAACAAGTGAAGAAGCTGCTCTCAGCCAAATTTGAGATGAAGGATTTGGGCCCAGCAAGTGTCATCTTGGGAATGCAGATTTCCAAGGATCGAAGCAAGAAGAAGCTTTGGTTGGGGCAGCAGAGGTACGTCGAGGAGATGTTGAAGAAGTTCAATATGACGGCCTACAAGCCAGTGGGAGCACCAATGCCAGTTGGGTGCAAGTTATCTGCAGAGTTGAGCCCAAAGACACATGATGAGGTCGAGGACATGGAAAAGGTCCCTTATGCTAGTGTTGTGGGAAGCTTGATGTACGCCATGGTCTGCACTCGCTCTGACATTTCTCAAGTAGTGGGAGTGTTGAGCCGGTATATGGCTACACTAGGAAAGGAACACTGGAATGCTGTGAAGCGTGTGTTCAGTTATCTCCGAGGCACTTCGAATTACTCCTTATGTTTTGAAGGGGCTGGTGAAGGAGGAGTCCTGGACGTGGTTGGGCACGTGGACTCGGATTGGGGAGGTGATCTGGATAGCAGGAGATCCACCAGTGGGTACGTGTTCACACTGTTTGGAGGTGCAATCAGTTGGATGAGTCAGAGGTAATGCATGGTGGCACTATCGTCGATGGAGGCGGAGTACATGGCTCTTACTCATGCGAGCAAGGAGGCCATATGGATGCAGAGGCTATGTTTGGAGCTCGGGTTTGAGCAGGGGCCAGTGAAGCTGTGGTGTGACAGCCAAGGGGCTATTCAGCTAGCCAAGAATCCAGCCTTCCACGCACGAACCAAACACATTGACATCCAGTATCATTTCATCTGGGAGAGGGTGGAGAAGAAGGTAGTTCGACTGGAGAAGGTGGACACGATGGAGAACAGCTCTGATTTTCTTACCAAGGCGGTTCCTGTTGCCAAATTTCAGTGGTGTGCAACGGCCGTAGGGTTGAAGAGGAAGGTTGGAGGAGCAGCTCTCGTCGGAGGAAGATGTTCACCAAGTGGGAGAATGTTGGAGTTGGGGAACACTTCTGGTCAGAGTTCGTCGAACGACGTTTGACGAACGGAGAAGAGTTTATCGAACTCCACCTGAGTTCGTCGAATGGCGTTCGACGAATGGAGTAGAGTTCGTCGAACGGGTCCTTTATTACTCCCGTCTCATCGGGATCGTCGAACGGAAGAAGCCTGCGTTCGACGATCGAAGCCTGGTGTACATGCCGTCTCAGCGGATGTTGTTGGATCTTTCAGCGGTTTGTCGAACAGAGGTTCGTCGAACGGATGAGGTGTTCTTCGAACGAGGCCCAGTGTTCGACGAACGAAGTATACTTGGACCATCTCAACGGGTATACTTGAACCGTCTCAGCGGGTTTCATCTCAGTGGATGTTGTTGAACCATCTCAACGGATGTTTGTTCTGAGCTCAGTTCGACGCCCTATTTAAAGGGTGCATAACACTGGTTTAGGGTTAAGATAGAAAAACATCAAAGTGAGTGCAACAGTGTTTCTGGCAGCGGTTCCTCTGTTCTTGTCTAAAGAGGGTTGAGTGAGGTAGGATCGGTTTCTTGATCCTTGTAACCTTGTAAGCTGTAATCTGATTTGGTGAATAGAACAACGTGAAGAGGAAGTGGAGAGGGGACGTAGCCCAGATTGGGGTGAACCTCTGAAAATCTGTGTGTCTTCTGTGATTGATCTGCGTTCTTTGTGAATTATTTTCTTTCGAATTTCTCGTCTCAACACTCCTTGTTTCTCTACATTTAGGATTAATAGAAATCTAGGACCCAACCAGTTTCGGGTACCAAAGAAGAAAGAGTTTATTTTTGCAGGTATGTCCAAAGAACAATCAAACTCCTATCTGGTATTTGGACAGTGGATCTTCTAGACATATGAATGGAACAAGAAGTCTTTTGAAGGAATTCACTCATATAAAAGATGGTCCTAAATTTATATTTGGGGAATCTGATAGAGGGAAGACAAAAGGTTATGGTAAAATTACTAATGTCATAGTTACCATCTCAAGGATAGCTTATGTGGAAGGACTGCAAGACAATCTGATAAGCATAAGTCAACTATGTGATCTTGAATATATAGTTATTTTCCACAAGGATAAGTGCCTCATTAAGAATACTGAAAATTCTGAAGTTATTCTTACTGGTACCAGGAGTGGGAATATATATTGTCTTAATTTCCTTTGTTCTAGCTTACATTCTCCTATCTGTTTAATGGCAACTAGTAGGGCATCTCTTTGTATCCAATGACACAAGAGACTAGCTCATATAAATTATAAATCCATTAATAAGCTCTTATCAGAAAACTTGGTTAGAGATGGTCCCAAGTGGAATCGTGCACAAGAAGGTCCTTGTCATGCTTGCCAAATGGGGAAGAAAATAAAAGCCTCCTTCAAGTCAGTTGGTTTGAAGGATTCCGCTAGATGTTTGTACATGCTACACATGGACTTGTTTGGGCCAATGTCTATTCACAGTTTAGGGGGCATGTCTTTTTCATTTGTGATTGTAGATGATTACTCTAGGTTTACATGAGTGTTATTTTTTAAACAAATGTCAGATACCCTAGAAGTCTTCACTACATTTGTCAAACAGATTTAGAATGATCTTAACTGTAGAGTGGTCAAAATCAAAAGTGATCATGGAACAAAATTCCAGTCTGGATCAATGAGAAAGTTTTGTGAGAGTCTATGTATCTCACAAGAATTTTCCTCTCCAAGAACTCCACCACAAAATGGTTTTGCTAAGAGAAAGAATAGAACACTCATTGAGGCAAGCATATCAATGTTGAGTGTCTACTCACTACCAGAATATTTCTCGGCTATGGCAGTCAATATAGCTCGCCATCTGCAAAACAGAGCTTTAATCGACAAATTTCATAATAGGACACCTTATGAACTCTTGAAGGGAAGGAAACCAACCTTTACCTACTTCAAAATTTTTGGAAGTAAGTGCAATGTCCAAAATAATGGGAAGCATCACTTGACAAAGTTTGCTGAGAAATGCTTTGAAGGCATCTTTGTTGAATATAGCCATCATAACAGAGCTTACAAGATAAATTTAATTCACTCCATAACTATTGAAGAATCTATTAATGTGGTCTTTGATGAATCTAACATGATTCTTGAAGAGCCTTCTAGAATTCCTGTCACAGGTTCTAGCTCCAAGATCAAAGTGTTGGAGCTTGTGTTCCACATCTCTTAGTTTGAGATATAACAAAACCCGCTATGTATTTGATCTTGCTTGTGTTTAAAGTGTGCAGGTACTATAGGTACATATGATGATTCTCTGAAAAGAGAGCTAACGCCCAATGCTAGAAGTTAACGCCCTGCGTTAACATTCGTCGAAAAGAAATCCATCGAGAAGAAATTTGTCGAGACGTGGAGAAGAAATGTGAAAGTGAGGTATTAGATCTTAGCTTTACTCTAGAGGGGGGGGGGGGGTGAATAGAGTATTAAAAGTTTTTATCTTATTTTATAGCGGAGTTAAAATACTGATATATATATGTACTTGAGTGAGTATAAAGACAAAATAAATAAACAACACAGCACAGCACAGTACAGAAAGAAAGACACAATCACAGTAGACACAAGGATCTATTGTAGTTCCCAAATCAAACTGGGTACATCTACTCTTCAACCACCCTTGGTAGGAATCCACTAGGTTTTTGATCAGGTGCCCTATCACCACTGAGCTTTTGATCAGGTGCTCAAACCAAATCACAGGTTTTTGATCAGGTGCCCTGCCACCAAAGGTTTAACTTTTGAAGGGAGTTAGAACCCTGTACAAGATGAGGTAAAATAAACAAAAAGATGTCTATGAAATTCTTCTCTGTCAACAAGATCTGAGAGAAGACTAGTGGATTGTTGTGTTGTAAAGCTCCCCATGTCTGATAGAATTTCTTGACAGTTGATGGATGGAGCTTTCTCTTGGATGAAGAAGATCTTTCTTGATAGTAGATGAATCTGAGAGAAAATGTTTCTCAGATTATTGTTGCTCTTTGAAGATTAAGAACTAGCAGCTGAAAACTGAGAGAAGATTGTTGATGTTCTCAGAGAGTGAAAATGCTGCTGTAGAAGATGAAGATTTTTGTAACTCTGAGTATATTCTATATCTTCTATTGTATCCACTGGTATATATCTTTTCTTCTTTATTCTCTAATATATCCTTGATCTCTTATATATTTCTTTTTCTTTAGATATATCTGACTGATTTGAAATTCAAATCTTCTAATTAAGGAATAAAATAATCTGAAATGATTATTCTTGGAACTGCAATCTGATTCAGCAATAAACTTTAATTTATTTTTCTTTTCCATGAAAGTATCCTTTTCCAATATATGTCAACGACTACTTTCTCGAAAGAAGAGAATAGAAAGGAATAATAAAAGGAAAGATCAAATCTTGACTTATCTGATAATGAATAAGTCCAAGTATTTGAATAGATCCACTGCTGAATAGTCGAACTGAGTTCAGAGAAAAATAGATAACTGATCCATCAGAAATTGTCAAGATGGAGAAGAAATTCGTCGAGCAGAAAATTGAGATCATCGAGCTGAGAGCTGGGTTCGTCGAACTGAAGGCTGAGGTCATCGAACTGAACATTTAGTTCCTTATTCGTCGAACACAGAGCTGAGTTTGTCGATCTCAATCTGGAGTTCGTCGAACTGAAGATAAAATCTGCTGAACTGGATGGAGGACTGAAATTGTCGAGTTGGAGAGCAAGTTCATCGAACTGAAGCATGGCGTTCGTCGAACGCAGAGAGGAGTTCGTCGAACGCAGAATGAAGTTCGTCGAACACAGAAACTTGGAATTTTTGCTAAGTTCTAGCTAACTCAGACACACTTAGACCTTGACCCTTAGACTTTACAATGGGGTCAAATTGAGTCCTAGTCACAGATAGTGAACCTAGCCCAAATCAGTAATAGGGTTGTTCCAACAATCTCCCCCTATTTGGGTTAGGATACTATTTGACAAATAACAAAACAAACAAATAGCAAACACATAGCATATATATCTGACGGAAATTAAATTTCACTTTAGCAGATAAAATATATAGAACTCTGAGTTTAGGAAACTTTACACTGAAAACAAAACCAAATAAATTGGAGCTTTACTCTGTCTATGAAGATGGCTTGAAAATGATTTGCCTGTTTGGGTTCTTAGATTCTCTTTTACTCATGTAGAGGTCATTTGCTCCCAGCAGGGTTTGAGATGATGCATGAGGAACCACTGCTGCTGGGTGCAACCTTAAATAATCTTCAGCATTAAATATGTGTCTTGAGTTGTACCTTTCAAATTCTTGTCTTCTGAAATCAGACATTGTAGTGAACTGAGAGAAATCCTTGCCTTCTGCTTTGGCATTGTTGATCTGAGCTGTTGCAATTGATTCTTTGAATCTAGCCATGCGAGCTATCTTATCTGATTCTTGATTTACTAGAGATGGAGGCCGTTCATCAATATCACTGGCCTTACATGAAGGTTGGTCATCTTGAGGATACCTTTTTCTGTGAAATGAGCCATCAGATACATGATACTTGTAAACTGAGGAAGCCTGAAGGAGGAGCTCTGGCTGATTTAGAACTATGGGAGCCACTGGAGCTTCTATGGCTTCCTTCAGATCTTCTTGAAGGCTGGGGACAGATTTCTGAGAGGAGGAAGGGGACAACCCTGCTGATCCTGCTGCTGGAGGAGGAGGAGGAGGAGGGTGATTGAACTTTACTGGCTTATCTGAATAAAAGCCCGTCTTATTCATTTTCTATCTTCTGTTGTTCTCATTTCTGGAAAATCTCATCCATGCTGGTGAATCCTTGGTGAGGTTTATGTTATGCAAGATGTAACATGGAGTATCATTGTACAGGAGGGAGGTTTAGGAATAGCCTTTACTTTGCTTCTTGACTTTCTTTTCTTTGAAGATTTGGGATCTGAATCATCACTATCATTATGATCACTATCAGCATCAGACTGTACAGGGGCATTGTACAAATCATCAATTGCTTGAATATCCTTAACAACAACTTGTTGTTTTGAGGAGCAATATCATCAAAATCAATATCCTCTGGAAGAGGAGAATCATCAAACACAAATGTTGGAGGAGAAAGGGGGGTTTCATCAAAAATAAATGTTGGAGGTGAAATCACCAAGCCAACTTCTTTTGAACCTGCAACTGTAACTTGAGCCTGATCTGGAATTGAGACTTGAAAGCTTTTGATAATTTTCTTTAGTACAACCGCATCTACTGGAGCTGTATATGGAACTATAGCTTTTGAATAATTTTGAGACTTAGGCAAACTGTTGAAAACTGAATTGAACTTTGATAACAAAGAAATAATATCTGTTGAGGGATTAATAGAAATATTATTTACAGGAGCTATGACTGGAACTGAATCTGTAACTGTAATTTCTTCAACAATAACTATATCTGAACTTGGAGCTGCTTCAAACTCAAATAGCATATCTGAATCTGCATCTGCATTGAATAGAGCTTCTTCATCAAGCATCTCCCCTGCCTAGTTTTAGGGAGACCTGAATCTAGGCCCCTAGAAAAAGGGATAGTTGTAGAGGAGGTAGGGAAGGATGCAAGCTTAGCAGATAGATCAGAGATAGCTTTCAGAATAGGAGCTAGCTTCTCATCAAGGAGAGCAGTTAGCTTGGGAGAGATATGATTAAATATCTGATCAGCTATAGAGGAGAAATCAACATACACAAAATCATGTGTATGCTGAGAAGATGATGGTGCTGGGATAGAAGAAGATGGAATAGATGAGGGTATAAAGATTTTGGTGGCATCTAAAAGGGGTGGATTATTATCTGGATGGATAGGGGAGGGAGGTGGAGAGTGTTGAGGGGATAGGATTTCAAATGATGGAAGAGAATCAAGAGGGGGAAGCGAATCAACATCTGGAATAGATGATGATGGAATATCTGTAGATAGATTTATCTGAGGAGGAGGAGAAGAAGGCAACATGGAAGGAATGTCTATGGGAGAGGATGATGGAAGAACTTCTTCAGTAGTATTCTGAAGAGGTTGAGAGGGAAGAGGAAAAGAGGATATAGAGGGAGGAACTTCTTGGAGGGTTGGGAGAGTGGCTGTTTCAGCCCTGGTGCTTTCAGAAATACTCCTTGAAGCTTCTGCCCTGGGAGTCCTCTTGGGAATCACTCTTTCCCACTTTCCAAAGAGAGCTGAGGTCAGCCTCTTGCTTGCATTAATGAACACTGTTGGTGACACCAACAATTCTGGGCATTTGGCCTGAAGAACAATGCCTAATATTCTGCCATAGCAAACATTCAATTTTCCTAGCTTCTTCCTTATTGATTCAAACAAAAACAATCCCCAATTTATTTGTTTCTTTTCAACTAAGGCCACCATCAAAAGAAATTGGTGCCTAGTGATGTAGTCATGGGCTGAGGTTTTTCCTGACAAAACATTTCCAACAATATCTGCTAAAAACTTGTATTCAATGGACAAGTTTTTCTTCAGAAGGTGATTAGGGTTTCCACTGGAGTGACCCATTTTCTCCAAAGCATTATTAAATTCATCGAAAGTTATATCTAACTCATCATCACCATTCAACAATCCAAAAATAACTGCTAAAAGATGAAAGTGGAGGTTAGATCTTAAATTAACTCTAGGGGGGGGGGGGGGTTATAGAGTTTAAAACTTTTTCCCTTAGTTTTATTTGGGGAATTAAAAATAGTGTTATATATATATATATATGTAAGCAGAGTGATTAATAAAAACAGAATAAATAAAATCACATAGCACAGCACAGAGAAATAAACAATTACAGAGGACACAAGGAGCTATAGTAGTTCCCTAATAAATCTGGGTACGTCTACTCTTCTACCACACTTGGTAGGAATCCACTAGGAGTTTTGATCAGGTGCCCTCACACCAAGGGTTTTTTGATAAGGTGTCCACACACCAATGGGAATTTGATCAGGTGCCCAAATCACCGATAAGCTTTTGATAAGGTGCTTAAAAACCACACAAGGATTTTTTGATAAGGTGTCTTGCCACCAGTGGGTTACACTTTTGAAGGGAGTATTAACCCTGTACAGAATGGGATAGAGAGGGGTTTAGATGTTCTTCTCTGTCAAGATGTATAGAGAAGACTCTAGTGGATTTGATGTAGAAAAGAACTCCTCTGTCTGATTGAAGATGTTTGACAGTTGATATTTCTGGAGCTTTTCTTGAAAGATTTGATCTTCCTGTAGCAGATAAACTGAAAGGCAAGAGTGCTTCAGTTTGTTGTTGCTCTTTTGAAGATCTGTGCTTGTTCTTCTTCTTCTTTCTTTATTGATTCTTGCAGCAGGAAAACTGAGATGGTGTTGAAGATGTTCTCAGAAAAATATGTTTGTTGTTGAAGGAGGAAGAAGATGAAGTTCTGTTCTCTGAAGAATGCTGAGAAGAAAGAAGAAGATCTGTTCTGTGTGTATTTGTTCTTCTATTCTTCCTGTATATTTCTTTCTCTCTTCCTTTTCTGTCGTTTTCTGTACAACCAAATATCCTGAAATAATCTGTCGTGTAAAACAGCTGTATGTTTTATTTCTGCTGTAATTTCTTTCCTTTTCTTTTGAAAATCTCTGACTGATATTAAATGCTGATTCCTTAAATTAAGGAATATAACACGCTGAGAGTTATTTTGAAAACATAAAATAGATGCGCCATTTAATTCTTTCCTTTTCCATGAATATGTCCTTTTCCGAGGAAATGTCAACGACTATAACTTAAATAATAAAGGAAATATATTTTCCTTATTTGATCTGATGGAAAGAGTCGTTGTTGTCGTCGATCTGAGTTCAGAGAATGAATAAATATAATATTCTGAAATAAATCTGCACTTAAATGATATTTCTTCGATCTGAATAAGATTCGTCGAACGCAGATTCGTCAACCTCAAGATTTTCGTCGAACACAACATTTACTTCATCGACCTCAACATTTAATTCACTGTTCTGAACAACTGCTGGATATTCGTCGAACGCAGACTTGAGTTCGTCGAACGGAAAGATTCATCGACCGCTGAGCCTGGATAAATTCGTCGACCGCTGAGCTTGAGTAAAAGCGTCGAGCGCTGAGCCGGGTTCTGTTCGTCGACCGCTGAATCGCTGAGACGGGATCGTCGAACGCTGAGACGAGATCGTCGACCGCTGAGATGGGCTTGAAGCACGCCTTTCGTCGAATGCAGAATGTAATTAGTCGAGCGCTGCACATAGATAAATTCTTCGACCGCTGAGACTTGAACTGTTCGTCGAACGTAGAATATTTGCCGATCATCGAACACAGAGAGCTTGCAGTTCGTCGAATGCAGAGAGCTTGTCGTTCGTCGAACGCAGCTAGCCGTTCGTCGAACGCAGTGTGGAGTTCGTCGAACGCAGAATCTGAATGAATTCTCTAGTTCTAACAGCCTAAACTCTTCCTAAACTCTTGACCCATAAAATATACTTTGGGGTCAACTTGTCCTTAGTCAACATATAATGATCCTAGCCCAAATCAGAAATAGGGTTGTTCCAACAATCTCCCCCTATTTGGGTTAGGACACTATTTGACAGAAATTGAAAATAAACAAATACTAATACATCAAAAACAACAGAGCATGAATATATCTGATATTATTTAAATATTTTATCAGATATGAAGTGAAAAGTACTCTGAGTTTTGAAAATACATTTCAATAAAAACAGAAATGAAAATACAATCAGAACCTTAATTTTTCTGAATTCTGCTGCTTCAGAATTCTGAAATTCTGATTTTATCTGATCTATATTATTCTGAATTCTGATCTGAATATTTAAATGATTTCTGAATTTCTGATAAGCTGAGCTGTAGCAATAACTGATACTGAATTTGCTATAATAGAATTCTTCTCCTGAGCTGTACTGTATCTGCATCTGAACTTCTGAAATAGAAAACTGTAATCAGCAAACTGCTGTAAGCTTTATCAAGCTTCTTCATACAGCAACTCCCCCTGAGAGTGTCTCCCCCTGAGTTCTGGAGGTTCTTCAGCTTTCTCCCTTGCGTAGTTCATATAACCACTCCCCCTGAGTAATTGCATCAAATGGAGCTTGTTCATACAAACTTCTCCCCCTGCCTTGTTTCAGGAAAGGCCTGAAGCTAGGCCCCTTGAAGAAGGGACATTTGATGGAGGTAGGGAAGGATGCAAGATTTATATTACTGTTTTTCCTGCACAAGAAAATAGAGATCAAGTGAAAATGGGAACTAGAAAGAGAAACAATTTTGTAGGCATTTATATAATAAAAAAACACTTAGTTTGATATGATAGATAATGAGGGGTAAGTAGAAAACTTAATTTTTTAACAGATTGAATCTCCATCTATCATACCCAGCTGATTTATAAAGAATATATGTTTCTTTTCATCCAAGGGCTTGGTGAAAATGTCAGCTCTTTGCAAATCAGTAGAGATGAACTGTAGGCAGATTTTGTTTTTATCCACATTATCCCTAAGGAAGTGGTGCCTAATTTCTATGTGTTTAGTCCTACTATGGAGAACTGGATTTTGTGCTATAGATATTGCAGTAGTATTGTCACAAAATATAATTGAATTATTTAAGTTGACACCATAATCTAGGAGCTGATTTTGTATCCACAATATTTATGAGCAGCAATTGCCTGCAGCTATATATTCAGCTTCAGCTGTTGATGTAGACACAGATGTTTGTTTCTTACAAAACCAAGACACAAGCCTATCACCAAGAAACTGGCAAGTTCCTGATGTGTTTTTTCTGTCTACTCTACATCCAGCATAATCTGAATCTGAGAATCCAATTAATTCAAATTTAGATGCTGTTGGATACCAAAGTCCTAGATTAGGGCAACCCTTTATATATCTCAAAATCCTTTTTAATAAAATTAGATGAGATTCTTTGGGGTTAACTTGGAACCTAGCACAAATGCATGTAGCAAACATTATATCAGGCCTACTAGCTGTTAAGTAAAGTAAAGAGCCAACAATTGCTCTATATACTTTTGAATCAACAGGTTTCCCTGATTCATCATTATCAACAACAGCATTTGAGGGCATGGGTGTTTTCATGGTGGAAGAATCAGACATACCAAATCTTTTCACTAATTCCTTAGCATACTTAGATTGGGATATGAAGATTCCATTTGGTGTTTGCTTCACTTGAAGACCAAGGAAGTATGATAGTTCACCCATACTACTCATTTCAAATTTAGATTGCATTAGATTAGAAAATTTTTTGCATAAGTTTGAATCAGTAGAGCCAAAGATAATGTCATCTACATATATTTGAACTAGTAAGGTTTGATTTTTATGTATCCTGTAAAATAAAGTTTTGTCTACTATGCCTCTACAAAATTTATTCTCTACAAGAAAACTAGCTAAGGTCTCATACCATGCTCTGGGAGCTTGTTTAAGACCATAGAGAGCTTTCTTAAGCTTAAATACAAAAGAAGAGTGAGTTGGAGAGATGAAACCTGGTGGTTGTTCCACATAGACTTCTTCTTTGATTTCTCCATTCAAGAATGCACTCTTTACATCCATTTGATAAACCTTGAATTTCTTGTATGCAGCAAATGCAAGGAAAATTCTGATTGTTCAAACCTTGCAACTGCTGCAAAAGTCTGATCATAGTCTATTCCTTCTTCTTATGAGTATCCTTGAGCTACTAGTCTAGCTTTGTTTCTCACAATATTTCCATCTACATCTAGCTTATTCTTGTAAACCCACTTAGTTCCAATAACTGGATAATTCTTTGGTCTAGGAACCAATTCCCAAACTTTGTTTATCTCAAACTGATTGAGCTCCTCTTGCATAGAAATGATCCAGTTGGGATCTTGTTCTGCATCTTGTAGGGATTGAGGTTCAATCTGAGAGAGAAAACAAGTGTGCATCATGTTCTGATTTACTTGATGCCTTGTTTGCACACCTTCTGAAATATCACCAATAATTTAAGATATTGGGTGATCTCTAACTGTGATGTGATCAACAGTTGGAGTGGGTTCATCAATAATTTCAACTTGGGGAATTTGTTCAGCTGTTATATCCAGTGGAGGATGGTCTGCTGTTATCTGTTCTGAACTTTCAGCAAAATCTGGGTGATTTTCCTCTTCACTTTCTTCAGCATTTTGTTGTTTAGGATTCAGAAATCCTTCTTTATGTAGAGCTAATTGATCTAGCTGCTCACATAGTGTAGGTACCTGTAGATTTTCTATGGTATAAGAATTCTTCTCCTTATAAAACATGTTAGTTTCATCAAAAGAAACATGCATAGATTCTTCTATTTTAAGAGAAGATTTATTATAAATCCTATAAGCTTTGCTGATTAGTGAATAGCCTAAGAAAATTCCTTCTTCAGATTTTGGTTTAAATTTCCTAAGGTATTTTTTATCATTATTATGAACAAAATTTACAACCAAATGCTCTAAAATAGCTAACTTTAGGTTTCTTCCCTTTAAGTAATTCATAAGGAGTCTTACCCTTAAGTTTGTGTATCAAACTTCTATTCAGCACATAGTTTGCTGTGCCAACAGCCTCTGCCCAAAAAGATAGGGGCAAATTAGCATCTGCAAGCAATGTTCTTGCTGATTCAATTAGAGTTCTATTTTTCCTTTCAACTACTCCATTTTGTTGAGGAGTTCTAGGAGCTGAGAAGCAAAGCCTGATACCTTCCTTCTCACAGAATTCTTGCATAAGAAGAGACTCAAACTCAGTGCCATGATCACTTCTGATCAATGCAACTTTAGTAGAGTACTCAATCTTTATGCTCTTAAGAAAGTCTGTAAGAACTTTAAAGTTATCTGACTTTTCTCTCAAAAAGAACACCCAAGTGAATCTAGAGAAGTCATCTACAATAACTAGAGTGTAAGACTTCCCCCCTAAACTCTTTGTTGTTATAGGTCCAAAAAGGTCCATATGTAGCAAATATAAGATTCTAGGTGAATCACTTTTAGATAATGATTTATAACAATTTTTAGTTTGCTTTCATAGTTGACATGCACTACAAAGACCTTCTTTCTTGTATGAACCTAAAGGTAAACCTCTAACAAAATTGTCCTTAGATAATTTAGCAATAGTCCTAAGGTTTACATGTCCTAATCTCTTATGCCAAAGTTCACTAGGTTTGCTTAATTCATTAAATAAACAAATTTCTGATGTAGATGAATTGAAATTTACTAAATATATATTACCTTGCCTAATACCTGATAAAACAATAACATTATCAGCAGATTTAATAAGGCATTTTAATTTATTAAAGGTTACATGATAACCTTCATCACATAACTGGCTTATGCTGATGAGGTTGTGCTTCAGTCCCTTGACATAAGCTACCTCTTTGAAGGTGACTTTTCCAACCTTGACTTTTCTATAGCCTTTTGTCTGTCCACAGTTGGAGTCTCCAAATATAACTTTTGGTCCAAGCTTTGCCTTGTAGTTATTCAGGTTTGCCTTGTTTCCTGTCATATGTTTTGAACAGCCCTGTCAAAATACCATTTTTCATTTATTCTTGGACAGCTGTGTACCTGCAAAAACAAGAAAACAATCTATTTGTTCTTGACTCAGATTACCTTGGGTCTTTTTGTATTTCCACAAAACTCTAAAATAAAAGACATTTCAGGTTGGTCCTTGTAACCTTGTGGATGATATCTCCTTGGAGGTATAATCCATTTAGTGAAAGGATTGATAGAATGTGAGGAATGAGAATTGTTCAGATTTGCTGTATAGTTTCTATTCGACGAACTGGGCTGAGTTCGCCAAGCGCCGTTCGACGAATGACTAAGATTTCATCGAGCACCGTTCATATAATTACTATATTGAAAATCTGTCTTCAGAGTTCATCGAGCTTCGTTCGATGAAGTAGATACATTTCGTCGAGCTCCGTTCGACGAATTCTGCTATTCTCGACAGTCTTACTTGAAATGTTTTTATTTTCATCTACAACCTCTTTGCTCTTAGCAGAGATGAATTTTATAGGTGTAGATAATATTTTCTTGTTAATTAGAGGTGGCTCACTTGACGAAGCGCCCAAGCCAAGTTTTGCTATTAAGTCTAGCATTTACTGTTCTTGTAATGTCCATCAGTTTGATGCTTCTCCCATTTAGGGATTCTTCAAACTTTTTGGCTTCAGACAACTTGCTCTCAATGAGAACAATATGTTCCCTGGAGGCAGCCAAATCTTTCTTAAGATTTACCTTTTCTTCACTTATACTATTCATTTCAGCTAGCTTAACTCTGAGTGAGATTATTTCTTTCTCAGATTTAATTAAGTCTGAGCAAAGGACTTTGAATTCAGCTTTGAATTCAACTGAAGTAAAATCAAAGGTAGATATTACCTTATCTCCATCAGTTTCTGCTTCTGATTCTGATCCTTCTTCATCAGAATTGTTGGCTGAGGCATTGATTGCCATCATGCAGAAGTTCTTCTCTTCTTCATTGTCTTCATCATCACTGGATGAAGAAGCATCTGCCGACTCATTCCTTGAGTCATAAATGGTCATCAGACATTGGTCATTTTCTTTTGTTTCTTCTTCATCATCTGATGAGCTGGATGATGATTCTGATTCAGTTTCACTCCAAGATTCTCCTACAAATCCTCTTCCCTTCTTCTTGTGTTTGTGGGAGGAAGACTTGCTGGAGTTTCTTTTCTCTTCTTTGTCCTTTTTTTGTCTTTCTTCTGGTTTTCTGGACAGTCTGGTGCAATGTGTCCTGGTTTCCTGCAACCAAGACATATAATTTCTTTAGAATTGTTTTTGTCATACCTTGGCTTTTCATAGCTTCTGGATGACTTTTTTCTGAAATCTTTTCTTGCCATCTCGTAGAATCTGTTGGCAAACAGACTCATCAACTCCTTATTGTCAGGAGTCTTTCCTTCTTCTTCTGTAGCTTTGAAGGCAATGTTCCTGTCCTTCTTTGTTGAAGAGGAGTTGCTCACTTGTTCAGCTTCCCTTGTCTTGATGAGTTGTTCATAGGATTTGAGCTTTCCTACCAGTGTCTCAGAAGTTATCTCATTAAGGATTCTGGCTTCCTTGATAGGCCAGATCCTAGATTCCCAAGTGCTGGGGAAGCACATTAGGATTTTGTCATTGATCTCAGTTAATGAGATTTCCTTGTCCAGTGTTCTGAGTTCACTTATGATTACACTTAATCTAGTGTACATATCTGCAACTGATTCTTCTTCACCCTTCTTGAAGTTCTCATACAAAGAGATCAAGTGAGATCTTTTGTCTTTTCTTTCATCAGCAGAGCCTGCAACCATATTGTTGAGAGAGGTCCATATCTCTCTAGTTGAGGTGTAATCCACCACTCTCTGAAAGATGTCATCAGACATTATTTGAGCCAGAATATTCATGTCTTTTGCATCAACACTTCTTTGCTTTTTCTGAGCTTCAGTCCATTCAGGAGCGTTGTTTGTTGCTGTATCAGTACTTATTGATGTTGTAGGTGCTGGAGGCCCTGTCAAAATCACATTAAAAATTTCTTCATCAATTGCTGATGATTTTGTTTGGACTTCTTCTTTTTGTTTTATAACTAAAAGTTAACCTTTATATTAAGAGTTTAGAATTGGCGGATGTTTTCGAAGAGTCTCGCAAGTACTCCTACTTTGAGAAATTAACCGTTATCCTATCGAAGGATAGAAGTAACGGTCTTTTTCTTCTTTCGGAATATTGACAATTACGCTTCGGCTACAACGTCGAATTCTATTGAATTGAATAGTAGAAAAGGAGAGTTTTGCACTAAATGAGTTTGGAAAGCTGTGTTTGAATTTTTAGCCCAAATTAATCATCTGATAAAGGCAAGTATACCTTATCGCAAGAAATACAGGATATTTTTAGAAAATATCGGGATCGCATATTTCCGCGGGTCGTGTTGATTATGCTACTTCGAGGAACGAACTATTATCCTATCGGAATAATATTTTTAGTTGATTTAACTAGAGTTCTAAATGATAAAATGCGAAAGATGATAATAAGCGATTAACTAGAGTTCAAAGCGATGAGAAAGATAGCGCGCGACGTCGAATTACCTTGAGACGAAAATAGATTTTTTTCGTAGAATTAAAAGTGATGACTTTTCAAAATATTAAGATGACTTGACCGTGGAGGTTCCATAATTATGAACGCTCCTCTCTCGAGGGTACGCCCACCTGAGATTATGAATATTCAACCGAACTCTCGTTCTACAATCGAATGTTCTTAATACTCGCTTTATGTTGTGAACCCCGCTATTGGGTTTTTATTTCCAATTCGGGAGAATTACCTCGTCCTCTCTCGAGGGTAGAGCGCACTTCTCTTTACCCGTGAGTGATCAATCCGTACGCACGAGCCTCTCGGCTAACTAGGTACGAAAACGGAAATGAAAACCACACATCGATTATGTGGCTCCACTCAACGTGATTCTCGGGTAAACCTTAAGCGTTAATTATTTTAGAAAGAGATGTTTTAATTTTATAGAAAAACTATTTTTGTGTCCCAATGCTCTTCGACGTCGTGTGCTAAAGGAAATTAGCCACTCATCGGAATGGAGATGGCATTATCGGTTGAAAAATACATGTTTAATGATTAAAGCAGATATAAGCGGATAAAAAGGAAATAAAAAGACTTATATAAAAAACAGTAATAGTATCCGTCCCAACCACCTTAAACAAGCGCTAAAAAGTTCTTAGCCTCTTATTCAAGAAGGGGGTGGTATAGAAATGAAAAGACTTATAAAGGTGCAGAAATAATATCCGTCCCAACCGACTTAAATAAATGCTAAAGTTAATTAGCCTCTTATTCAAGATGGGGGTGGTATAGAAATGAAAAGACTTATAAAGGTGCAGAAATAATATCCGTCCCAACCGACTTAAATAAATGCTAAAGTTAATTAGCCTCTTATTCAAGATGGGGGTGGTATATAGCAGTTATATGAAGACTGAAATAAAACTAAGTTACAAAAAAAAAGAAAAATATAATCTCATACACGCACACACTCTAAAAAAAACTGAAAAGAAAGCGTTTAAAATGAAAGCGATAAAATAAAGCGAAAAAGAAAACGATAAAACTATTGTATGAAAGCTTGTAAATCTAAGTTATGAAAACAGTAAACCTAGATTATGAAAGCAATAAACCTAACTATAAAAGCAATAAAACTAAATTATGAAAGCAATAAACTAAGTTATGAAAGCAATAAAACTATTCTCATACACACACACACTAACATAAATAAAAAGGAAGATGATCCAAATGAGAAAAACAACATTTTATTTCTAAAAGGCGAAAATTACAAACGAACATAACTTAATTGCATAAAGAAAACTCGCATTCACTCAAAGAACTCAGAAAAACATTACAAAGCACTCAAAATTTGGATGAAAAATACTTCAGCCGAGCCCCTCTATTTATAGGGAAAATTTGAGTTTTACACGCCCTAGGTCACGGGCGTGACTTGAATGTCACGGCCGTGACTTAGGGCGTGACATTTGCTCGGCTGTATTCGCCGTCTTCTGGAAGGTCCGGCCGTCAAACATGGCTGCACACGGGCGTGACTTGCTATGTCACGGGCGTGACTTTGTGAGTCACGGGCGTGACTATGGGTGGCTGATGTCGGCAGCATGGGCGCAGCTTCGAGACGTGATGCGCTCGCAGCTCACGGGCGTGACTCTGCTGGAACACGGGCGTGACTTGTAGAGTCACGGGAGTGACTTGGTCAACTGGAGTGAGCTGAAGAGAAATTCGTCGGGCGCAGAGCTTTAAATTTACACGCCCTTGGTCACGGGCGTGACCGAGGGCGTGACTTGAGCGATTTGTCAGGATTTGATCTGAATCGAGCCGTCCCGTTGATATTTGATCTTTAAAATTACACGCCCTTGGTCACGGGCGTGACTGAGGGCGTGACCTGGGAAAATTTTGCAAAAAAAATGCAAAAACAAAAATAAAACTAAGTTAGAAACCAGAAATAATAAAGAAGCAATTTATTCATTAATTTACATAGAAAATTCACAATATTAATTAAAACTATACTAATAATTATACTAAAAATACATATATTTTATTACTTATCAATTGCTTTCCATAGTGCAAAATTACTGAGATTGCACATAGGAGGTCTTGTGCTTGAATACTCCTTGTTTTGTGCTATGAGTTTTTTAACAGAAAAATAAAAAACAATAAAAACTCTAAAATAATTTAAGATCTATTTGATCTTTGTGATCCAGGTGTTAGCCTGTAAATAAGATCAACAACCCTCTGATACCAATTGAAAGTGGAGGTTAGATCTTAAATTAACTATAGAGGGGGGGGGGGGGGGGGGGGTGAATAAAGTTTAAAACTATTTCCCTTAGTTTTATTTGCGGAATTAAAAATAGTGTTATATATATGTGTAAGCAGAGTGATTAATAAAAACAGAATAAATAAAATCACACAGTACAGCACAGAGAAATAAACAATCACAGAGGACACAAGGAGCTATAGTAGTTCCCCAATAAATCTGGGTACGTCTACTCTTCTACCAACCTTGGTAGGAATCCACTAGGAGTTTTGATCAGGTGCCCTCACACCAAGGGATTTTTGATAAGGTGTCCACACACCAATGGGTGTTTGATCAGGTGCCCAAATCACCGATAAGCTTTTGATAAGGTGCTTAAAAACCACACAAGGATTTTTTGATAAGGTGTCTTGCCACCAGTGGGTTACACTTTTGAAGGGAGTATTAACCATGTACAGAATGGGATAGAGAGGGTTTTAGATGTTCTTCTCTGTCAAGATGTATAGAGAAGACTCTAGTGGATTTGATGTAGAAAAGAACTCCTCTGTCTGATTGAAGATGTTTGACAGTTGATTTTGCTGGAGCTTTTCTTGAAAGATTTGATCTTCCTGTAGCAGATAAAACTGAAAGGCAAGAGTGCTTCAGTTTGTTGCTCTTTTGAAGATCTGTGCTTGTTCTTCTTCTTCTTTCTTTCTTGATTCTTGCAACAGGAAAATTGAGATGGTGTTGAAGATGTTCTCTGAAAAATATGTTTGCTGCTGAAGGAGGAAGAAGATGAAGTTCTGTTCTCTGAAGAATGCTGAGAAGAAAGAAGAAGATATGTTCTGTGTGTATTTGTTCTTCTATTCTTCCTGTATATTTCTTTCTCTCTTCCTTTTCTGTCATTTTCTGTACAACCAAATATCCTATAATAATCTATCGTGTAAAACAGCTGTATGTTTTATTTCTGCTGTAATTTCTGTCCTTTTCTTTTGAAAATCTCTGACTGATATTAAATGCTGATTCCTTAAATTAAGGAACATAACACGCTGAGAGTTATTTTGAAAACATAAAACAGCTGCGCCATTTAATTCTTTCCTTTTCCATGAATATGTCCTTTTTCGAGGAAATGTCAATGGCTATAACTTAAATAATAAAGGAAATATATTTTCCTTTCTTGATCTGACTGAAAGAGCCGTTGTTGTCGTCGATCTGAGTTCAGAGAATGAATAAATATAATATTCTGAATTTAATCTGCACTTAAATGATATTTCTTCGATTTGAATAAGATTCGTCGAACGCAGATTCGTCGACCTCAAGATTTTTGTCGAACACAACATTTACTTCGTCGACCTCAACATTTATTTCACTGTTCTGAACATCTGCTGGATATTTGTCGAACGCAGACTTGAGTTCGTCGAACGAAAAGATTCGTCGACCGCTGAGCCTGGATAAATTTGTCGACCGCTGAGCTTGAGTAAAAGCGTCGAGTGCTGAGCTGGGTTCTGTTCGTCGACCGCTGAACCGCTAAGACGGGGTCGTCGAACGCTGAGATGAGATCGTCGACCGCTGATACGGGCTTGAAGCACGCCATTCTTCGAACGCAGAATGTAATTAGTTAAGCGCTGCACATAGACAAATTCTTCGACCGCTGAGACTTGAACTATTCGTCGAACGCAGAATATATACCGATCGTCGAATGCAGAGAGCTTGCCATTTGTCGAACGCAGAGAGATTGCCATTCGTCGAACGCAGCTAGCCGTTCGTCGAACGCAGTGTGGAGTTCGTCGAATGCAGAATCTGAATGAATTCTCTAGTTCTAACAGCCTAAACTCTTCCTAAACTCTTGACCCATAAACTATACATTGGGGTCAACTTGTCCTTAGTCAACATATAGTGATCCTAGCCCAAATCAGAAATAGGGTTGTTCCAACAAAATATCTGTGGTAAGAGGAACCTGGTTACCTGAAATTGATCCTGATATTGTTGTTGCATTCTCTAACAGTATGGTGTGCACCCATTCTTTTATCTCTGCCACTGGAAGTTTTATTCTGGTGGTCATGAACTTCCTTAACTGTTGTTCTTCAAAAAGTCGAAGAATATCCTGGAAAACTTGGTCTGAATGCGCGAACGACTCCATGTCAATGTCAAAGCCTGCATCAAACTTCATGGAGGAAATTACTGCTTGAGAGATTGCCATTGCACCTACAAGAGAAAGAGAGATCAAGTGCAAGGGAACTGGAGGCAAAAGCAAGAGCAAGTTCTGTAGGAGCAAAGACGAAAAAGAATCAAAATTTGATTATAAGGAAAGAGATCGGAGAAGGCGCAAAAATTTCGTGGAACTGAGTTCGGCTAAACCTAATAAAATCAGAAGTCGAAGAGTCTTAGGCTTCATCAAACTGTGTTTGACGAAAAATAAATTTTCGTCGATCTCAGTTCGACGATCGAGCTGTCTTCATGGATCTCTGAAGCTAATAGGCTTCGTCGATCTCCGTTCGACAAACGAATAAATTTCGTCGATCTCCGTTCGACGAAATGAGGGGATAAGTAAAAAATATAATTTTTTAATTGATTGAATCTCCATCTATCATTCCTAGCTGATTTATAAAGAAAAGATGCTTCTTTTCATCCAAGGGTTTGGTGAAAATATTAGCCCTTTGTAAGTCAGTAGGAATAAATTATAGGCAAATTTTATTTGTATCCATATTACCTCTGATAAAGTGGTGCCTAATTTCTATATCTTTAGTCCTACTATGGAGTACTGGATTTTGTGCTATAGATATTGCACTAGTATTGTCACAAAATATAATTTACTTATTTAAGTTGATACCATAATCTAGAAGTTGATTTTGTATCCACAGAATCTGTGAGCAGTAACTACCAGTAGCAATATATTCTGCTTCAGCTGTTGATGTAGACACAGATGTCTGTTTCTTATAAAACCAAGACACAAGCTTATCACCAAGGAACTGGCAAGTTCCTGATGTTCTTTTCCTGTCTACTCTGCATCCAGCATAATCAAAATCTGAGAATTCAGTTAATTCAAATTCTGATGCAGTTGGATACCAGAGTCCTAGATTTGGAAAACCTTTTATATATCTCAAAATTCTTTTTAGTAAAATAAGGTGAGATTCTTTGGGGTTAAATTGGAACCTAGCACAAATGCATGTAGTAAACATTATGTCCAGTCTACTAGCTGTTAATTAAAGTAAGGAGCCAACAATTGCTCTATATACTTTTTGATCAACAAGTTTCCCTGATTCATCATTGTCTACAATAGCAATGGAGGGCATGGGTGCTTTCATGGAAGAGGAATCAGACATACCAAATTTCTTCACTAATTCCTTAGCATACTTGGATTGTGATATGAATATCCCATTAGGAGTTTGCTTCACTTGAAGGCCAAGGAAGTAAGATAACTCACCCATACTACTCATTTCAAATTTTGATTGCATTAGGTGAGAAAACCTTTTTCATAAATTTGAATCAGTAGAGCCAAATATGATATCATCTACGTATATTTGAACTAGTAAAGTTTGATTTCTATGTATCCTGAAAAATAAAGTTTTATCAACATTGCCTCTACAAAATTTGTTCTCTAAAAGAAAATTAGCTAGGGTCTCATACCATGCTCTGGGAGCATGCTTGAGACCATTGATGAGTCTCATTTATATACACATTTATGGACTCATCTGGGCCGTATTTCTAGTCGATGCACTACACTTTAGGCATGTTTTCAATCATATTTGTTATTCCTTGCTAGGTGCACTCTTAGGCCCATTTCGGTGTGCATTTGCGCTCCTTATTATTGGGGGTAAGAACATGGTGCTCCCCAATCCTTTTTTTGTGTTTATTTGGTGTTGGAGGTGTTTTCCCAGCTGTTTTGTCTTGTGTGCGGGCGGTCGGATCACCAGTTTTCCCCTAGAATTTATGATTGTGTACAACGCACGGTCGTGCGTTTCTTTGACGCACGGATGGCTGCGGTCGTGCGTTCTCATCTGGGCAGAAAACGGGCGATCTGAATTCACCCGTGCGTTTTACGCGCGGGCGGATTTACTCGTGCGTGAGTAAAACGCACGATCGCCTGTTTCTTCTTGTTTCTGCCTTTCCGAATTTACTCGTGCATTTTACGCACGGGCGGGTTTGCCCGTGCGTGAGTAAATCGCACGGGCGGCGCAGCTTCGTCTTCAAGTCTGTTATTATCATTAAATAACGCACGGGCAGCGCACGATCGTGCGTTCGCCCATGCGTGACCAAAACTCTGCCTGTTAAGTATTTAAAGCAGGAAAAGCTGCAGTCAACGGGAGCGCCCGATTCCCCTCACGGGAAAAGCCAGGAATCCTGCCATTTTCGCCCCTTCCACCGGAGGAGACGAGAGGAGACCATTTCCGGTGATCGCCTTCACCATTCTTCCATCCGGCATTTGCAAGTATTCTCCGCCACTAGTTCAAGCGTTCTTTGTCGTAGAGGCCATAGAAATGTTGTAGATCGTTGGAGAGGTGACAGCCTCCTTCGAGTCCACACACCATCTGAGGGCAGAGCCCGGAGAGAGCCCGACAACCTCTCATTCTGGCCGAGAACCCAAGATGCGGTGAAATCCTCTTTTTGGTCCTTTATAAACTTTGATGCTTGTCCTTTCTCTTTGTGTTGTTGTAATGAACACTTGTTAGATTAATGTTATAGATCCTTGCTTGTTGTTCATGTGCAATGATGCTGTGGTGGTGAGAATAGCTTTCCTTGTTGTGGTGATATTCTAAGTTGTTTGTGTATGAAGCCATCTAGCAATAGCTAGTGGTGATGTTGGCGAATAGGTGAATACGACCCTCACAAAACCTCGCTCTGTGTCCATTCAACCCACTTACCGAAGCGCGGCATCGCGGCCGCTGCACTCACCCACACCTTGCGAGGCGGTGCTTTTCGACCTGCATTTCTCTCATTTCCGCAATAGATTAGGACACCAATCACAATGCCCCTGTTTTATTTTATTTGCTCGTGTAACAATCGATTCACAACACGTTTTGTTCACCAGAACCTGCATTCCTCAAGAGATCGACATTCAGGGAAGCTATTCCCAAATTTATTACTTGACAGCGACCGGTGCACTTGCCGAATGCGCATCAAGTTTTTGGCACCGTTGTCGGGGAATGCAGGCGTGTAACGTTTTGTGTTGTGAATCATTGTTATAGGAGCAGTTGTTTTTTATTTTTGTTTTTCTTTGTGTCCTTTTTTGTGTATGCAGAGACAAGCCGGAAGGGAATTAGTACCCTTTGATCCTAGATTGAACGAACTGCGCGCACACTAAGGCGCGCTGCAGCCATGCAAGCGGCTATGGGAGATAATATGGAACTCAGAGGTGTGCAGAGAGCACCCAATGATCGGGAAGAAGTGAACCCTGGAGTACCCCATGTGGGGCAAAATCATCTAAGGGATGAGCAGAAGGCGGTTAGACCGAGGCCCTGGACCATGAGAGATTATACCACTCCAACAGCTGGGAGTGTGTATCCAGGATTTGGGCCTAACATCATGAATAACCAGTTTGAGATCAAACCGACCATCCTGAACATCATCCGCAACAACGCTCAGTTCTCTGGGATGCCTAATGAAGACCCACATATTCACTTGGAGGAGTTCGCCGATATCTGCGGAACCTTCCGTTATGCAGGAATTTCTGATGAAATAGTCAAGCTGAGACTGTTCCCTTTCTCGTTGCGTGACAAAGCCAAGGTCTGGCAACACTCTATTCCCCCAGGGACTGCTGCAACTTGGTATGTTATCGCGTCCAAATTTCTAGCTAAATTCCACCCGGTGGACAAAATTGTGTGCCTTCGGCGTGAGATCGCCACTTTTCGACAAACTGAGCAAGAAACTCTCGCAGAAGCTTGGGAGCGTCTTATTGACCTCCTGCGCAAATGCCCAAATCACGAGCTTCAGCCGTGGAATATCGTGGAAACCTTCTACTTCGCCATCGAGCCCAACCACCGGGCAATGATTGACGCTGCAGCAGGAGGGACCTTGATGAACCATACGCCGGAGGAAACTCTAAGAATTCTGCAGGACACTGCCTCTCACAGCACCTTCTGGACTGCAGGGAGACATGCGCCGAGAAGCGCTCGGGGACTGTTTGTGGTGGACTCATTACCTCCCGCTGCTGCGCCCGCGACTAACATTGCTTGTGAAGGATGCGGAGGCGGTGGTCACCACGCATACGAGTGCCCAGGTAGCGGTCTATCAAGTGAATTCTCTTAACTTAATTTAAATGAATCGGTAAATTTTGTTGGAAATCAAGCTAAGGGGGCACCCTACGGCAATGCCTATAATCCGGGTGTGCGAAATCACCCAAATTTTTCCTGGAATCAAAACACTGCAGGCCAACGATGGCAACCGGGCCAGCATCAATATGATGCTCAAGCGTCCGGAAGCCAACCGAGGCCGCCTCATCTGGGTTATAATCAAGGTGCCCCGGCCCCTAAGAAAAGCAATTTGGAAGAAATGATGGAGAGGTTTATGGAAGCCGCCAATGCGAATATGGCCAACCAAACTGCGTCCATGCGAAACTTGGAGACGCAATTAGGACAATTGGCTCAAGTGCTAACCGAGCATTCGAAAGGGACCCTTCCCAGTAATACTGAAAAGAATCCAATTAACCAAGGTAAGAGTCTCACCGATGCGGGAGAGTGTGACCCAAATGAGTTGGTAATCTCATGCACCATTAATAATATTGAAACGGCGGCCCTATGTGATTCCGGTTCATCTCGCAACGTCCTTGCATTACAGTATGTTGCTAAATTACAACTTGAATGAACACAGATGATCGGAAATCCCTAGTGCTTGCCAACGGGATCGTCATTAAGGCTGAGGGAGAAGTTAGAAATGTTTAAGTTACAATTGAAGCGACGGTAGTGGTCGCCGACTTCCAAGTTTTGTGTCCTAGTCAAAATCAATCTATTCCCATCTAGGGAGTACCGTTCTTGAAAGAGAGCGGTGCCACCCTGGATTTTTCTAAGGGGTGTGTTGTCTTACCTGGTAAGGTAACACCCCCTACTTGTCCCAAGATTGCTTCCGAAGCATTAATTCACTCTCCCCTTTTTATTACTGATGAATTGATTAGTACTGCTAAAGCCAGGAAAGAAAAAGAATTGTTAGTTGGAGAGAAGAAAGAAGAAGCGAAGCAGGTCGTGAATGAAGAGGTGAAGAAGGCAAGATAAAGCAGCGAGACTGAAGTTTGGAACAACAAGGGAGAAGGCGGAGCAAAGCGCCTTATGAATAATTTTATTAGTCATAACGAGAACTGTAAACAATTTAAACAGGTCCATTGGGCTGATCCAGTTGCCACGGCGGCAACGAAAGTGATGCCACCCACCACCAAGGTGGGAAATTCTGACGATTATCAATGTTGGCGCTCTCCAATTGTGGAGAAGCTGAAACAAGAAAGATTGTTGCGTAGAGCACGCTCTGCTGCCCTCCGGCGTGAGAAGGAGGACGTTAGGGGCAAGGGGGATACATCCTCCTTGGGCCCTAAAGCCTTCACCTCCTTCCCATCTCGCGTGGCTGGGGAGAACCACCACAAATCAGCATATAGCTGATGCGTGATGGGGTCTCCGGGTTTTGGTTGTGCTATTTCTTATATTCTATTTTTCTGTGCCTCGTTAGTCTGCCTTGCTATGTTGTGTTTTTATTCAGTCTGAAACAATCATTATAACTGCTGCTATCAAACTTTAATACTGGTATTTGGTCCACCTTTAAGGACGTTAAACCAAAGGGCTTCTTGGGATAAAACCCATGGGAACCAACCGGTTCCATTTACCTTTTAATTTCTTTTATGTTCTGTTATTTCCTTGTTGCTAACATCGTAGGCTGAAGCTCTTGCGTGGTGGATGAGGAAGGAGAAAATTTAAAGATGGAATTACCGCACTTCTGGCATGCTCATTCGTCAGCATAGGTCCACTCTACCCCTCTTTTCCTTATGTTTGAATTTTTTTTTATTTTTATTTGGTTTCGATCAAGTCTGGGGAAGAGAGCGAGATGTGCACATGCACACACTTTGCATGGCATGTTAGAATGTGCTGAGTTAGGAATTTTCAATTTTATTGTGCACATTGCATACACTTGCACCTAGTTCACGCGCACTTGATCACGCGCGCCAATTGGGTATTGCTGCGAGGTTCCCCGCTCGTAAGGATTGTTAGTGTAGGAGTAGAGAAAAATGTCGACTCGAGTAGTGCTCTAGTCGAGTGCTCCCGTCACGCCTAGAAATTCAATTAGAGTAGAATACAATTCAATGTTAAAATTTAATTATTTCTATTATAGTAGCTACAATTTATTTTACTTTAGTGGTGAATCCGGTGAATCCAATGATAACATATGGTCGAGTGTAGCTAGACTAGTAGTAGCTTATTACTAGGGTCGGAAGGAAGGACAACCTTTCTCGGTGGCTAGAACTTGCACTAGGCGACTCTTGAAACGATTGCGTTGAAGTACTCGTTATAAAGTGTGATATAGGCCATTTCTTGATCTGTTTGTGCTTTTGAAATCCTTACCAATGTAATCACCGTTGCAAGCCCACTTGAGCCTACCTGTCCTCCTTGTTTAGCTCCACTAAAATCTCACCAAAGCCATACGGCCAAACCTATTTTCGCACCAACAAATGAGATGAAAGAAATTTAGTTATCTATCACCTTTGGTGTTATCTCTGTGGTGTATGGTAGCCTTGAAAAAGCTGAAGGAGAAGTTTTTATTGTGCCTACAAAAGATATTCTGTCGAGAAGAGAAAAGGAAAGAAAAGAAAAAAATATTGTTAACAAAAAGAACTTTCAATTACTTTCTCTCGACAAAAACAAAGTATGATTGTCTTAGCATGCACTTAGTGTTCAGTTGAAGTCTGGGGGTGTTGTGTAGTTCTTGAAAATGTTGTATTGGTGATTTTTATTCTCTTGAGTGCTCAGGTTATGTTGAGTGCGATTCCCATCATCCTTCTACTTATCTAGCCTAAACTCAACCTAAACCAAATCTTAACCTATAAGTCCTATTGATTTTAGATACGAGTCATCTCATGCAGTAGAGAGAGTGCGAATGTGCAAGCCTATGGACACCGACTTTGATGGATTTCTTAGGAGATTGTCCCGAGCTTTGATACGAGTAATACTCTACTCATTAGTCACACTATTTTCCCTTGTGCGTGACCGAAAAATTCACCGGGATTCACCATCCAAGTAAAGTAGATTTCAAATTACTGTTCTAGAAATAGTTAGATATAATCTTGAGTTTAATTCTATTCTAATGTATTTTTACGCATGTGAGCATGCGACTTCGCATGAGTCTCCACCGCTCAATCACACTCTAACATCCAATTGTTCCGACCGGATAGCTGAGTAGTTTTCCCGAGACGTGCAAATGGTTAAGTCTGGGGGTGTGATGAGTCCCATTTATATACACATTTATGGGCTCATCTGCGCCGTATTTCTAGTCGATGCATTACACTTTAGGCATGTTTTCAATCATATTTGTTATTCCTTGCTAGGTGCACTCTTAGGCCCGTTTCGGTGTGCATTTGCGCTCCTTATTATTGGGGGTAAGCACATGGTGCTCCCCAATCCTTTTTCTGTATTTATTTGGTGCTGGAGGTGTTTTCCCAGCTGTTTTGTCTTGTGTGCAGGCGGTCGGATCATCCAGTTTTCCCCTAGAATTTATGATTATGTACAATGCACGGTCATTCGTTTCCTTGATGCACAGACGGCTGCGGTCGTGCGTTCTCATCTGGGCAGAAAACGGGCGATCTGAATTCACCCGTGCATTTTACGCATGGACGGATTTACTCGTGCATGAGTAAAACACACGGTCGCCTGTTTCTTCTTGTTTCTTCCTTTTCGAATTTACCCGTGCATTTTACGCACAGACAGGTTTGCTCGTGCGTGAGTAAATCGCATGGGCGGCGCAACTTCATCTTCAAGTCTGTTTTTATCATTAAATAACGCACGGGTAGCGCACGATCGTGCGTTCGCCCGTGCGTGACCAAAACTCTGCCTGTTTAGTATTTAAAGCAGGAAAAGCTGCAGTCAACGGGAGCGCCCGAATCCCCTCGCGGGAAAGCCAGGAATCCCGCCATTTTCGCCCCTTCCACCGGAGGAGACGAGAGGAAAACATTTCCGGCGATCTCCTTCACCATTCTTCCATTCGGGAGCATTTGCATGTATTCTCCGCCACTAGTTCAAGCGTTCTTTGTCGTGGAGGCCATAGAAATGATGTAGATCGTTGGAGAGGTGACAACCTCCTTCGAGTCCGCACACCATCTGAGGGCCGAGCCCGGAGAGAGCTCGACAACCTCTCATTCTGGCAGAGAACCCAAGACGCGGTGACATCCTCTTTTTGGTCCTTTCTAAACTTTGATGCTGATGCTTTCTCTTTGTTTTGTTGTAATGAACACTTGTTAGATTAATGTTATAGATCCTTGCTTGTTGTTCATGTGCAATGATGCTGTGGTGGTGAGAGTAGCTTTCCTTGTTGTGGTGATATTCTAAGTTGTTTGTGTGTGAAGCCATCTAGCAATAGCTTGTAGTGATGTTGGCGAAGAGGTGAATACGACCCTCACAAAACCTCACTCTGTGGCCATTCCACCCACTTAACGAAGCGCGGCATCGCGGCCGCTGCACTCACCCACACCTTGCGAGGCGGCGCTTTTCGACCCTCATTTCTTTCATTTCTGCAATAGCTTAGAACACCAATCACAACGCCACTGTTTTATTTTATTCGCTCGTGTAACAATCGATTCACCACACGTTTTGTTCACCAGAACCTGTTTTCCTCAAGACATCAACATTCGGGGAAGCTATTCCCAAATTTATTACTTGACAGTGACCGGTGCACTTGTCGAACGCGCATCAACCATAGAGAGCTTTATTAAGCTTAAAGACATAAGAAGAGCGAGTTGGAGAGATAAAACCTGGTGGTTGTTCCACATATACTTCTCCTTTAATATCTCCATTTAAGAATGCACTCTTCACATCCATCTGATATACTTTGAATTTCTTGAAAAGAACAAAGGCAAGAAATATCCTGATAGCTTCAAGTCTAGCAATAGGAGCAAATGTTTGATCATAATCAATTCCTTCTTCCTGAGAGTATCCTTGGGCTACCAATCTTGCTTTATTTCTGATTATGAAGCCTTGATCATCTAGCTTGTTCCTGAAGACCCATTTGGTGCCAATAACTGGATGGCCCATTCATCTTGGAACCAAATCTCAGACTTTGTTCCTTTCAAATTGATTGAGTTCCTTTTGCATTGCAAGAATCCAGTTTGGATCTTGTTCTGCATCTTTTATGGATTGAGGTTCAATCTGTGATAAGAAACAAGTATGCATCTGATTTTGGTTGAGTTGATGCCTTGTTTGAACACCTGCTGAGATGTCTCCAATAATTTGAGATATTGGATGATCTCTAACATTGATGTGATCAACAGTTGGAATGGGTTCAGCAAGAGTTTCCTCTTGAGGGATTTGTTCAGCTGTCACTTGATTTGAATTATCAGCAAGAACTTCTGGATGATATTCTTCTTCACTGTCTTTAATAGTTTGAGTTGATGGGAGTAGAGAGTCTTCGTTCTGTAGATTCAATCCATTAAGCTCTTCACATAGAGCTGGTACCTGCAAAATATCTTTGGTATAGGTGGCATTCCTCTCCTCATTTAATATGTTAGTTTCATCAAAAGAGACATGCATGGACTCTTCTATCTTAAGAGTTGATTTTTTGTAAAATCTATATGCCTTACTAGAAAGAGAGTATCCAAGGAATATACCTTCAACAGACTTTGCTTCAAATTTCCTTAGATATTTCTTATCATTGTTATGCACATAGCATTTACAGCCAAAAATCTTAAAATAGTTAACCTTAGGCTTTTTATTCTTAAGTAATTCATAGGGAGTTTTACCCTTAAGTTTATGTATCAAACTTCTGTTCAACACATAATTTGTTGTGTTCACTACCTCTGCCCAAAAAGAGATTGGCAAGTGAGCATCAGCAAGCAATGTAGTTGCTGATTCAAGTAGTGTTCTATTTTTCCTTTCAGCTACCCCATTTTGTTGAGGAGTTCTAGGAGCAGAGAAACAATGCCTGATCTCTTCTTTTCCACAGAATTCTCTCATCAGAAGAGATTCAAACTCAGTTCCATGATCACTTTTGATCAATGCAACTAGAGTAGAGTACTCAATCTTGATGGACCTGAGAAAGACTGTCAGAACACTGAAGGTGTCAACTTGTTCCTAAGAAAGAACACCCATGTGAATCTATAGAAGTCATCTACAATAACTAAAGTGTAATGCTTCCCTCCTAGACATTCTATTGCAGTGGGTCCAAAGAGATCCAAATGCAGTAAGTACAGAATCCTAGGTGAATCACTCTTGGATAAAGATTTAAAACTACTCTTGGTCTGCTTCCCTAGTTGACAAGCCCTGCAGAGTACTTCCTTCTTATATGAACCAGAAGGCAGTCCTCTTACTAAATTGTCCTTGGAGAGCTTAGAAATAGTTCTAAGGTTAATATGTCCTAGCCTTTTATGCCATAATTCATTTGTTTTACTCATTGAATTAAATAAACAAATGTCTGAATTGGCAGAGTCAAAATTGACTAAATAAATATTTCCATGTCTAATACCAGATAATACATTGATGTTTTTATTATTGGTAATAAGACATAAAGAATGATTAAAAGTTACCTGATAACCTTCATTACATAGCACGCTTATGCTAACGAGGTTATGCTTGAGACCCTTGACATATGCTACCTCTTTGAAGGTAACTGCTCCAACTTTGATTTTTCCATATCCTTTGGTTTGTCCACAATTGGAGTCTCCAAAAATAACTTTGGGTCCAAGCTTTGCCTTGTAATTGCTTAAGTTGGCCTTGTTTCCTGTCATGTGCTTAGAGCAACCACTATCCAAATACCAATGTTCCTTTATGTGTGGATAGCGTTTTACCTGCACAACAGAGAATAAACTAGTTGTTCTTGACCTAAACTACCTTGGGTCCTTTTGTTTTGCCACAAAATTTAGAAATGTAAGAAATCTTAGGCTGATCCTTATAGCCTTGTGGATGATATCTCCTTGGAGGAATAATAAACTCAGTAAAGGGAATCTTAGTATGTTGAGAATAAAAATTCTGTAGATATGCAGTTTGTTTTTCGTTCGAAGAAGTTGGTTGTGTTCTTTGATCGCCGTCGATGAATTGAAGTAATGTCGTCGAGCGCCGTTCGAAGAATAGCTATACTGAAAGTCTGTCTTCAGAGTTCGTCGATCTCCATTCGACGAATTCTTGTGATTTCATCGAACTCCATTCGACGAATTCTTTTGAATTCCTTTATTCTTAACAGCCTTGCTTGAGATGTTCTTACCTACTTCTACAGCCTATTTGCTCTTGGCAGAAATGAATTTTACTGGTGTAGATAGGATGTCTTTCTTAAGGAGATATGACTGACTTGATGTTGCACCCAAGCCCAGTTTTCCATTGAGTCTGTCATTTATAGAACTTGTGATGTCCATCAGTTTGATGCTTCTCCCATTGAGGGATTCTTCAAACTTTTTAGCCTCAGATAATTTGTTCTCAATGAGAACAATATGTTCTTTGGAGGCAGCCAGTTCTTTCTTAAGATTGACATTATCTTCAGCCAGTTGATTCAATCATCAAGTCAGCCATATCTGGCCAGATCCTTGAGTCCCATGTGCTGGTGAAGCACATTAGGATCTTATCATTCACTTTAGTGATTGAGATCACTTTATCCAGAGACTTCAGCTCATTGATGATGAGACTGAGTCTGTTGTACATATCAGCAACTGTTTCAGTTTCTCCCTTCTTGAAGTTCTCATATTGGGAGATGAGATGAGATCTCCTGTCCTTTCTCTCAAATGCAGATCCTTCAACCATGTTGTTGAGGGAGTTCCAGATATCCATGGCTGAGGTGCAGTCCACAACCTTTTTGAATATATCATTAGACATTGTCTGTGCCAAAATGTTCATAGCTTTGGCATCTGCATTCCTTTGTTTCTTCTGAGCATCTGTCCACTCAGGAGGTGGAACAACATTATTGTTGGTTGTTGTTTCAGTACTTGTTGTTGCTGGTGGAGTAGGAGGTCCTGCAAAATGGAATTAAAAATATCCTCATCAATAGAATTCATATACAATTTGATCATTGCCTTCCATAATGCAAACTTATTGAGATTGCACATAGGAGGTCTTGTGCTTGAGTAATTTTTGTTCTGTGCCATGAGTTTTATAAAAAGAAAACTCTAGAATAAGTTAAGATCTAATTGATCTTTGGATTCAGGTGTTAGCCTGATCAATCAACCTAGCTTTGATACCAATTGAAAGTGAGGAATTAGATCTTAGCTTTACTCTATATAGGGGGCGGGGGTGAATAGATTATTAAAAGTTTTTAACTTATTTTGTAGCGGAGATAAAATACCGATATATATATATATGTACTTGAGTGAGTATAAAGACAAAATAAATAAACAACACAGCACAACACAGTACAGAAAGAAAGACACAATCACAGCAGACACAAGGATCTATAGTAGTTCCCCAATCAAACTGGGTACATCTACTCTTCTACCACCCTTGGTAGGAATCCACTAGGTTTTTGATCAGGTGCCCTATCACCACTGAGCTTTTGATCAGGTGCTCAAACCAAATCACAGGTTTTTGATCAGGTGCCCTGCCACCAAAGGTTTAACTTTTGAAGGGAGTTAGAACCCCGTACAAAATGAGGTAAAATAAACAAAAATATGTTTATGAAATTCCTCTCTGTCAACAAGATCTGAGAGAAGACTAGTGGATTGTTGTGTTGTAAAGCTCCCCCTGTCCGATAGAATTTCTTGATAGTTGATGGATGGAGCTTTCTCTTGGATGAAGAAGATCTTTCTTGATAGCAGATGAATCTGAGAGAAAATGTTTCTCAGATTATTGTTGCTCTTTGAAGATTAAAAACTAGCAGCTGAAAACTGAGAGAAGATTGTTGATGTTCTCAGAGAATGAAAATGCTGCTGTAGAAGATGAAGATTTTTGTAACTCTGAGTATATTATATATCTTCTATTGTATCCACGGGTATATATCTTTTCTTTCTTTATTCTCTGATATATCCTTGATCTCTTCTATATCTCTTTTTCTTTAGATATATTTTACTGATTTGAAATTCAAATATTCTAATTAAGGATAAAATAATATGAAATGATTATTCTTAGAACTGCAATCTGATTCAACAATAAACTTTAATTCATTTTCCTTTTACATGAAAGTATCCTTTTCCAATATATGTCAACGACTTTCTTGAAAGAAGAGAATAGAAAGGAATAATAAAAGGAAAGATCAAATCTTGACTTATCTGGTAATAATAAGTCCAAGTAATTGAATAGATCTGTTGTTGAATAGTCGAACTGAGTTCAGAGAAAATAGATAACTGATCCATCAAAAATTGTCGAGCTGGAGAAGAAATTCCTCGAGCAGAAAACTGAGTTCATCGAGCTGAGAGCTATGTTCGTCAAACTGAAGGATGAGTTCGTCGAACTGAACATTTAGTTCCTTATTAGTCGAACACAGAGCTGAGTTCGTCGATCTCAATTTGGAGTTCGTCAAACTGAAGATAAAATCTGTTGAACTAGCTGGAGGACTGAAATCATTGAGCTGGAAAGCAAGTTCGTCGAACTGAAGCATGGCGTTCGTCGAACGCAGAACGAAGTTCGTCGAACACAGAAACTTGGAAATTTTCCTAATTTCTAGCTAACTCAGACACACTTAGACCTTGACCCTTAGACTATACAATGGGGTCAACTTGAGTCCTAGTCACAGATAGTGATCCTAGCCCAAATTAGTAATAGGGTTGTTCCAACAATCTCCCCCTATTTGGGTTAGGATACTATTTGACAAATAACAAAACAAACAAATAGAAAACACAGAGCATATATTTCTGACAGAAATTAAATTTCACTTTAGCAGATAAAATCTATAGAACTCTGATTTTAGGAAACTTTACACTGAAAACAAAACCAAATAAACAAGAGCTTTACTCTGTCTATGAAGATGGCTTGAAAATGATTTGCCTATTTGGGTTCTCAGATTCTCTTTTACTCATGTAGAGGTCATTAGCTCCCAGCAGGGGTTGAGATGATGCATGAGGAACCACTGCTGCTAGGTGCTGTTGGATCTTACGGCGCCCTTAGAGGGGGGGGGGGGGGGGGGGGAGGGTGAATAAGGGAATAAAATTCTTTTTATAAATTTTAAGATAATTACTAAGTTGTTTTTGATTGATAGGAAATAAGATGACAAATTAGTAATAACAATTTTGCAATAATGAAATTTTACGCCAATTGAGAGAAATCAAATAAACAAAAATATAATCATGATTGCATTATATAAAAAGGGTGTTTACAAAATTTGATTACAATATCGCTAGAAATCGGAGGCGTACAAAAGTGAATTTCTTTTCCTTTTCTATACCGACTTGTATCCCCACAAACCGGTTGGCTTTAGCCTATCCTTCCCGGATAAAGCCTCAAGCCGCTCTAGCCAATCCTTCCCCGGATATGGCCTCGAGCCCCCCTAGATCTAATCACCTAGAACTAGTCGCCAACAAAAGGCGAATTTCCCCCTAAGTCCTACCCAGACCTAGTCGCCAACACATGGAGAATTAAATACAAAAATACAAATAAAGAAGTGAAGTAAATAACAAGCAAACTCCCTCTTGAGATTTATGGAGATGAGGATGAAGGATCGCTGAAGCACAAGCGAGGTCGAAGCGATCATTCTTCAGATGTAGCGTGATGGCTTCCTTCTCCATAATTTCTTCTTTGGCTTTGAGTGGGAGATGATGATTTGGCAGAGTAGCAGCACGAGAGTTTGGGCACAAATAATGTCTCTGGAAGTTCTGACCAAAACGAGAGAGAGAGCCCAGCATTTTATAGAACTTTGAACTAGCGCCTGCGGTAGCGTTCGTGTGGAGTGGTTGCGAAACCGTCGGCGGCGTGGCGCTGTGCACGAACTTGAGATAGCGCCTGGCGGTAGCGATATCGCTGGCGGTAATGGTAGCGCTGCCAGTAGCGATTGCGAAACCATCGCTGTGCATGAACTGGAGATAGCGCCTGGCGGTAGCGATAGCGCTGGCGGTAGTGCTGGCGATAGCACTGCTCCTTTCAAAAGATTGTTCCAAGCTGCTTTATACCTGTGGAGTATTGTACCTATAGTTCCTGCACACTATAAACACACTACAAGCAATATCAAATACAATATGGGATTTGTTATTCTCAAACAAAGGGATGTGACACACATGTCCAACAATCTCCCCCTTTTGATAATAACAAATCCTTTAAGCAAGAAATCAACAATAGTGTTTATTGATAGGATAAGCAAGATAAAAGTGCAACTATAGTAAATGATATGCATGATAATGTGCATACTCCCCCTAACTTAATGCTCCCCCTACATAAATGCAATTTATGTGTTACTCCCCCTAAATGATAGATTTCATGAATTAGTCTCCCCTTATTTATCTATATTTCTCATATATAGATTTCTTCAATTAATCTCCCCCTTTTGGTATTATCAAAAGAAGGTGGGGTGAGGGTAGTAAGGAGGCATTTATATATCATGATCGAGCTTTTCGAAATATAAAGAATGATAAAGAGTTTAAGCATAGCATATATAAGAGATTTCAAATATAAAGATAAGAGTTGTAAGCAAGCGGAAGATTATAATAAACATCTTTTTGTAAGCATGAAAAGCATGAGTAGAAATATGAGTTTTAGTTCAAAATTGAAAGATGTTTTAACCTTTTAGAAATCTCAAAGTTTTTCATAAAGATACCAAGCATAAAATGATCATATCAAAGAGAGATTATACTACAATGTTACTTAATTTTAAGTTCAAGAGATACCAAAACATTGTAGAGGTCATGCTAGGTTATCTAGTGCATTTTTTATTTAAAGAGTAGTATAAATAAAGCATTAGAATCCAATACTCATGAGAAGAAGTGTTATGAAAGATAATGATGTGCACATAAGTGTATTTTGGGCAATGTTAACAATTGATTTAAATCACCAAAATACAAGACATATGTAAAGTAAAATGCACAATAAAACACAAGTAAATTACTTTCACACACTTTTAATGCACATAATTTTTAACAAAGTGGTGTAATAACCAAGGTTTGCACAAGTAACTTTACTATTCTTTCCAAGGTGCTCAACCTCACAATGCTTATGAAGACTTATCAGGAGGTTCAAGTAGTGCTTGGTGGAGTTATATTTGTCTACATATATATAATTTTTTTGTTCATATTTGTGAGACAACATTGTTGGAGCATGCGTTTCACACTCTTCCGGTTTGATAATAACAAAGTCCCGTTTGTATTTGATTCTATTTTTATTAATGGTGTGCAGGTAACAGGTATGAGATGTTCACAATTCTGCTGGAGCTCAATTTGAGAGTATGAAAATTTCACTGTAGGAATTTTCCGACAGCTGATGTCGCCCAGGAGATAGCAGAGAAGTTACAACAACTTCCCCCACAGCAATACTACGAGCGGCAGTTTTGCGCTGTCGGAAATCCGACATCGATGTCGCTCAGGCGACAGCTCGGAGGTTACAGCAACTGCCCGCACGACAGCACTACGAGCGGCAGTTTTGCGCTGTCGGAAATCCGACATCGATGTCGCCCAGGCGACAGCTCGGAGGTTACAGCAACTGCACGCACGACAGCACTACGACGGCAGTTTAGCGCTGTCGTAAATTTCGACAGCCGATGTCGCCCAGGCGACAACGAATTTCGATATATTGGCTCCTTTTGTTCGTGCATTCCAAGCATTGAGAATTTCAAGTCCCTTCCTGAGTGCATATGAACCAGAGAGCTCTAGAACCTCATCAACTCCCATTTGTGCTTAGAAGGTTTGAAATTGAAGACGAGATCGGGCGCGCTTCTTCATCAACGATCATCTCGAGGCTTCAACCTTCCTTTCAGAGATCTGAATTTCTAGGGAGTTGTTCTTTTCATATTGTATTTTCATTTATATACATTTCATTTTGTATTGGTAGAGAAATCGTCGTCTTGCGTGCGGCGTCTAAGTCCTTGCGTGGCTTAGGGGAAAATCTCTTCCTTGTATGGAGCGTCCAAGTCCTTGCGTGGCTTGGTGGGAAATCGTGGCCTTGTAGGCTTGGGCTTGGTCTAGAGAGAGACAAGTGATAGCCTTCCGATCCTTGGGAGAAGGATTGGTAAACACAAAATTGTAAAAGGGTTATTATCATATTTGTGCCTTGATCTTAAGCATTGTTAAGATCATATTATTTATATGTGATTTTCATAATTATAAAGTTATGACTTTTTCTTTAATTGCAAAAAATGGTTGTTTAATCTTTAACATAGAAATTTGTGTTTGAATTTATTCTAAAAATTACATTAGTTTGAAATTTTTATAAGTAACTTTTAGAAAAGTAAAGGTTGTTCTAAAATTCTTAAGTAAAAATCATATTTTCTAAAAGGCCCTTATTCACCCCCCCCCCCCCCCCCCCCCCCTCTAAGGGCGCCTCAAGATCCAACACGTGGTATCAAAGCAAGGTTACTCCAAAACGGTTTTACCACCGGGAGTAATGGCGCACAACGATCACGCGTTCGTTGAGGGGCAAGGAATTAGTAGGCCACCACTTTTTACGGGCACGGACTATAACTATTGGAAAACCCGAATGCTGTGTTTTCTAATAGCTCTCGACATGGAAGTTTGGAATATGGTCGAGACGAGTTATTCTTCCCCAACAATTGTTGTAGGAGATGTAACTATGGTCAAACCCAAAGACAAGTGGGATGACAATGATAAATTAAGATGTAAAAACAATGCAAAAGCCATGAATGCTTTATTTTGGTAAATGATTCAAAGCTATTTCAACTGGAGTCAGAATTCGAAAGATTCAAAATGGAGGTGGATGAAGAAATTGATACAATGTACACACGATTTACTAAAATCGTGAACGATTCAAAGGTGTTGGGTAAGGTTTTCTCCAATGGAGATTTAGTGAGGAAAATCTTAAGATCACTTCCCCCAAAGTTCAATCCTAAAGTGACTGCAATTTCTGAGTCACATGATCTTAAGAGCTTACAATTGGAGAGTCTCATTGGGAATCTAAAAACCCATGAAGTGGAGTTGAAGATTCAAAGCCAAGAGTACAATTTGGAGCCCAAAAAGAAAAGCTTGGCGTTGAAATCTAAAAAGGAAGTTGAAACTGAATCTGAAGAAAGTGAGGAAGATGAGGAAGGACTGTTTGTGAGGAATTTTAAGAAGTTTATGAGAAATCCGGAGAGGAGAAATTCACTTAAAATTTTTTCAAAAAGAATGATTTTGCCTACCAAAAAGGCAAAGTAAAAATGGAGAATGAAGAGGAGCATCCACTACCGGAGTGCTACCATTGCAAGACGATTGCTCATATCAGAAGCAAGTGCCCAAAGTATCTGAAAGAGAAAAAAGCAAAGAGGCACGATAAAAGTTACAAGAATAAAGTGTTAAAGGCAGAGACTTGGGATGATTCTTCGTCTGGTGAAGAAAGTGATTCCTCAACACAGGAGGAAGAGGAGGCAAATGTGTGCTTGATGGGGAAAGAAAATGCGTCATCTGACGACGATTGCAGTGTCCAAAGCGACACTGAGGTAACTCCTCCATCTTATGAAGATTTATATTCTGAATTTATGAAAACTTGCAAATTTTTGGATAAAAGCCTAAAACAAATTGATTTTTTAAAGTCTGAAAACAAGTTCTTTTGAAAGAAAATAAAAAGTTATCAAATGATTTGAAATCTATTGGGAACGAGAAGGAAATTTGTCAAGAGTGTGATCACTCTTAGACAAGGATAAAAGAACTTGAAAACACTATTTCTAAGTCCGATCAAAAAATTGATCAACTTCTAAAAGAGAAAAAGGATTTAGAAAAAGTTGTTAAAATCTCTCATTCTCAATTAGAGAATTATAAGAAAAGTGTTGCAAATAGATATGGCATGATAGTAAAAGAAAATTCAATTTTAAAGTCCAAAGTAAATGAGCTGAACATGGCAATTGGAATATTTGGTGTTGGAAAAAAATCTCTGGATATGCTTTTAGCCAACCAATGCCATGGGACAGCAAACTTTGGGCTAGGATACGTTTCTGGAAGCTCTGGAAGCTGTCGGAAATTTCCGACAGCTGCTGTCAGAACCAGCGACAGCTCCAGGTTCAGAAAACCTGTTTTTCAAAATGAAAATTTTTCTAAGTCCACACATAAAGATGTTTCCACCAGCAAGAGTCCAGAGAAACCATTGAGAAATGGTTCCTCACCATTCATTGTATGTGCCAAATGTCATCGATTTGGTCACATCTCGGGCTCATGTTGGAAGAAAGGAAAAGTTAATGTTAAACAAATCTGGGTACCTAAGGCGTCCACCTATACCATGGGATCGACCACTTGGGTAACCAGATCTTTACTCTCATCATTTTTTTAGGTGTGCGTTCAGGCTAGGAATAAGGAAGACGTGTGGTTTTTGGACTCTGGATGTTCAAAACACATGACGGGCGATAAATCAAAGTTCCTTAGCCCGGAGATGAAGAAAGGTGGAACAGTGACATTTGGAGATAATGGCAAGGGTAAAGTCAAAGGCATTGGAGTAGTAGGTAACGAAGAATTTACAATTTCAAATGTTTTATATGTTAAAGGTTTGAAACATAATTTATTTTCTATTAGTCAACTATGTGATAAAAATCTAAATGTTCTATTTGACTCTAGCTCAAACCTTTGCAAAATTATTGATTCTAAAACAAACGAAATCGTACTTACTGCACCAAGAATAAACAATGTCTATACAATCACTTTTCATGATTTATCTCATTCTACACTTAAATGTTTTATTTCAAAGAATGATGAACTTGAATTATGGCATAGGAGACTAGGACATTCTAGTGCCAAACACATAGTAAAGCTTTCTAAAAATAAAATTATAAAAGGTTTACCAAATTTGAATGGAAAGCTTTCTTCATTATGTTCACCATGCCAAAAAGGAAAGTTTACAAAATCATCTTTTAAAAGCAAAAATGTTATTTCTACTACTAGACCTTTACATTTATTACATATGGACTTGTTTGGTCCAATTTCTACACAAAGTCTAGGAGGTAAAAAAATATACGTTTGTTATTATTGATGATAATTCTAGATTTTGTTGGACATTGTTTTTAAATTCAAAATCTGATGCTTTTGATGAATTTGTAATACTAATTTCACGTATTCAAAATGAACTTGATTTAAAAGTAAAATGCATTAGATCAGATCATGGAGGAGAATTTGATAATGAAAAATTTATTTCATATTGTAATGAATTTGGGATAAAACACGAATTTTCTGCTCCACGCACACCACAGCAAAATGGTGTAGTGGAGAGGAAAAATAGAACACTTCAAGAATTAGGACGTACTATGCTTTGTGAATTTAAATTGCCAAAATATTTTTGGGCCGAAGCCGTTAGTACTGCATGCTATATTATTAATCGTGTCATGATTCATCCCACATTACAATTAACTCCTTAAGAAATTTATTTTCAAAGAAAACCAAATGTATCTTACTTTAAAGTTTTTGGTTGTAAATGCTTTATTTTGAATACAAAAGATAACTTAGGCAAATTTGATGAAAAATGTGATGAAGGAATTTTCATTGGTTATTCTTCAACTAGCAAAGCCTATAGAGTTTATAATAAACGTACTAATGTGGTTGGAGAATCTATTCATGTAAAATTTGATGAAAACATTTCTTGTGTAGAAAATACTAAAGTTGCAGGTAATGAGAAAAATGAAGAAGATGTGGAACAAAATCTGAAGAAAAATGATGATGATAATGATGATGAAGAAAAAGTGGAGAAAGAAGACGAAAAAGATGGTGAAGAAGAAGAAGAACAAGGATATGTACCTCCAACAGAGCTAAGGTTCTCAAAATATCATCCGCAAGAACTTGTTATTGGAGAACCATTAAGTGGGGTACGTACACGTTCTAGTTTAAATGAAAGTTTTTCAAATTTATGTTTTGTCTCAAATATAGAACCAAAAGATGTTGCCACCGCATTAAATGATGAATCTTGGTTTCTAGCTATGAATGAAGAACTTAACCAATTTGAAAGAAATAAAGTTTGGATTCTTGTAGATAGACCTAGTGATCATCCTGTGGTAGGAGTCAAATGGATTTTCAAAAACAAATTAGATAGTGACTCTAGGGTCACTAGAAACAAAGCTAGGCTTGTAGCGAAAGGATATAATCAAATAGAAGGGATAGATTTTGATGAAACATTTGCACCCGTAGCACGATTGGAAGCAGTTAGAATTTTTGTTGCATTTGCTAGTCATAAAAGGTTTAAATTATTGCAAATGGATATTAAAACTGCATTTTTAAACGGGTTGATTAAAGAAGAAGTTTATGTTGAACAACCCCCAGGATTTGTAAATGAAAAATTTCCTAATCGCGTATATAGATTGTTAAAAGCTTTGTATGGTTTAAAACAAGCACCACGAGAATGGTATGATAGATTGACTATATATTTATTACAAAATGGTTTTAAAATGGGTGGTGTTGATTGTACACTCTTCATTAAGCAAGTAGATGATGATTTAATTGTTTTACAAATCTATGTTGATGATATTATTTTTGGAGCCACTAATGAAGAGTTGTGTAATTATGTTGTAAAATTGATGGAAAGTGAATTTGAGATGAGTATGGTAGGAGAATTAAAATATTTCTTAGGATTTCAAATTGTTCAAAAACATGATGGAGTTTTTATTAACCAATCAAAATATATTCATGATGTTTTAAAATGATTTGGATTTGAAAATCTCAAACAAGCAAATACTCCTATGAGTGTATCTTTAAAATTAGGAAAAGATGAAAACGGAATATCAATAGATCAAACTTTATATAGAGGCATGATAGGTTCACTTTTATATTTAACTGCTTCTAGGCCGGATATTATGTTTTTAGTTTGTTTATGTGCTAGATTTCAAGCCGATCCCAAAGAATCACATTTAAAAGCGGTAAAAAGAATTTTTAGATATTTAATTGGCACATCTAAACTTGGTTTATGGTATCCTCATAGCGATGATTTTACTCTTTTTGGCTACTCTGATTCTGATTATGCCGGTTGTTCACTAGATAGGAAAAGCACTAGTGGCACTTGTCACTTTTTAGGCCCTTCACTCATTTCATGGTCGAGTAGGAAACAAAATTCTGTTGCCCTCTCAACCACCGAGGCCGAATACATCGCACTTGGTAGTTGTTGTGCACAACCTCTTTGGATGAAACAAACTTTAGAAAACTTTAATATTAAACAACAAACCATTGAATTATGGTGTGATAATAAAAGTGCAATTGATTTAACATTCAACCCGGTCCATCATTCAAGGCCTAAGCATATTCATGTGAGACATCATTTTATTAGAGATCATATTAAAAATAACCACATAAAACTTTCATTTATAGGCACGGATAATCAACTAGCGGATATATTCACTAAACCGTTACTGGATTCCCATTTTTCTATGCTTAGGCTAGAATTGGGAATCCTAGACATTTCACAATGATTATATCTCTACTTATGACCTATAAAAAAAATATATATATATATCACAAAACCTATACATTTTAAAAAGAAAGACTCAATTTTAAATCAAACCATAGAATTTGAATTACTTAAGAAAAATTCACACATAATTAATATTACATAAAATTGTTTCACAAAAAATAGTAGAAATCAACATAGGATCAAGTTCAGATGCAGAAAATAAAATCTGGGCAAATTCACTGTCGCCCAGGCGACAGTGTATGTCGGAAAATTCCGACATCAGTAAGAAGCAGCACCCTGATAATAACTACTCAGAATCCTCATAACCAGCCCCGCTGCTCTCTGGATAGTCTTCTGGAGGTCCTCGTCTTACGGCCTTACCACGTCGAGTCCGCCTCACCGATTGGCGTGGCGGTTCTTCTTCTGGAATTTGCCATTCGGCCGCTTCTTCCGGAGTAGGCTTTAACATCAAACCTTTCTCCAAAAATTTCATAAACTTTTGCATTCTACTACGATCCTTCTTCACTTCCTTCTTGTGATCCTCAAAGGAATCACGCAGATCATCTATAGACTCTCGTAGTGATCCTCCCCTAGGAATTGTAGGCTCTCTAATCTCAATTCCAGGATGAGGCTTTTGCTGAGTCTTCTTCACTCTCATAGTTCCCGTATAGTATATCTCAGGAAAACAATCATCAAAGTATGATTCTTGAACTATCCATTCATACTTCTTAAATAGTATACGTTGAATTATTGCCCCCATTGGCAAAGTATGAATCTTCACCCATTTTGGATGTTTTAATCTAAAAGCATACCGAATCTGGGAAAGGATGAAGTCCGCTACATCAAAAGGTTCCTCCTCCATAATAAAGTATGTAATCAGCGTCAACTGTGCCGTGATACTCCTTGTATCTCCACTCTTTAACATAACTGAGTTCCTTAATATATCTTGGACTAAATATGCATCCGGAGTGCGTGACGAAACTTCAGTGATTAGAGTCTTCTTTTGACTTTCATGTAAACTCATGTTTACAAGGGTCCAATCTCTATCCTTTCTATAGCTCTCTATTATATCAGGCATATGTTCACTCATAAGAAGACCGGATTCCTCTCTAAGATCAACATGTGTTATTTCCACTTGTTGACCTTGGATTCTAGATCTCACTCCCCCATCCAATTCGGTATAACTCGGGTCTTCCAAATGATTATAAAATTCTCGAATCAAAAAGGATGAGAACGGATCTGCTGTGATTACTGAAATTATACCTGCATTCGCAAGACGATCATAGATATGATCGTGCTTCGGAGAATCAAATTCTACATATTTTGCTACTCCAATTATTGCTTTCTCCACCCCAGGGTAAACTTGATACGAACTATGCGCATCTTCAGACGTACTCCTTCGTGCCTTCGAACTGGAAGCCATTCTGCAAACATAACATAACAAAAATGAATTAAACAAGTTCTGTGCACTGGAACGATGTCGCCCAGGCGACATTGGCTGTCGGAAAATTTCGACAGTACTCCAGTAAAAACTTCTCTTTAAAAGTCTCAACTACACTTCCAGATCTAGTTAAACTCAAGCTATATTTATGTTCAAAAATTTTTTTCTTTCTACAACCAAACCACATCTTCTCACATATCCTTACTATTCATCTTCTTCCACTTTCTACAAAAGAAAAATCTTCCATTTTTGAAATTCAACCATGTAAAACACTTACACCCCAAAAATACAACACTTAAAACACAAAAATCAGAAAATCCAAACAAAATCCACCAAGATCCACCAAGATCGACTTGATTTATACTAGATCTACACCTTTTATACACAAAACCTCCAAGATCTACACCATTAATCAAAGGTAAAATGAAAAAAACATTTTTCATCTTCTCTCCTTTCCAAAATCACAAATATCTAAAGGTTTTAAGTCAAAAACTTCAAAATCAAAAACCCCATACCTTATATCTAGGGTTGTCGCCGAAATCCGACAGCTTCCTCTCACCCTTAAGTCCAGGAAATGATGCACAATAGGGTTTGACTCGGTTTTATGCCGTATTTATATTTTTAGCTGTCGCCCAGGCGACAATGACTGTCGGAAATTTCTGACAGCTCCCAATTTGCTTAATCTTCAGTTTTTGGTCCCTTTGATGTTTTCCAATAGTTATATGTCTTTATTAATGCTACAACTCATGAATTGATGCCAAACCATGTGCTTTTTATTTTTTTATAACATGGCTATTACATGATTATATGATTTCATTTCAAATCTATCATCGTATTGACACTCCTACTTAGTTGTTTAGACTATTGGAACTTGTTTTCGCATGCCTCTAAGTATGAGAAATTGTTTATATATAATAATGAACTATCACGTTCACTTCTTTTGATCCATACATATGTCTTTCTATTTAATATATACATTAATCATATTTGCTTTAACATAATACAATAGCACTTCATAAATACTACTTTCAACCTTGATTTGTTAGCACAAAAAAAAATATACACCATCTTTTGCGATTTAAGTGAATTCGGAGATCCTTGGTCAATTAAAAAATTATCAATATCTCGATATTAAGATATCACAAAATATGTGATAAAAAAAGTTTAAATTAAAGACAAGGATACTCCACCAAGCACTACTTACCCTCCTGATAAGTCTTAATAAGCATTGTGAGGTTAAGCACCTTGGAAAGAATTGTAAAGTGTCTTGTGCAAAAGAAAAATGGTATTCTATTCTTCTTATGCTATCTCTTCAAGGTCCAAGTTGTCTTTATATGCTTTTATTATGTTCAAATTCCAATGATCATGTACATTAAATTACTTCATATGTTTGATCTAAGTTTCACTTGTACACATCATTATGTTATATAAACATTCATCTCATGAGAATTGGACCGAAAATATTCCAAATTTCTATACACAATTATGTCTTTCTATGATACTTTAAAATGACCTTAATCATGTTTAAGCTCTTTTATTTTATTACTTCATATGGCTATACCGTCTATTCATGAGTTTACTCAATACTATGGCATATTACTATTACTTCAAGACTTTCAATCATTTTCCCAACAAGTGCTTCCGCTTACTCTTATTTTCTCAATCCACTCTCTTCCCTTACGATCTACTCATTCATTACCTTTTGCTAATACCAAAAGGGGGAGAATTATAAGTATATTCATGAAATCAAAGAACTATTACACCTAAATAGTCAACCTAAATAATACATCACTTTAATAACATTTAGGGGGAGCTATCATCTAGGGGGAGATTACTCTTAGGATGAATATATCATGTTATTTTTGTGCACACACCATATGTTAAAATCAACAACCTAAATAGACATGATTTCTTTTTATACGGATTTGTTATTATCAAAAGGGGGAGATTATTGGAGCATGCGTTTCACACTCTTCCGGTTTGATAATAACAAAGTCCCGTTTGTATTTGATTCTATTTTTATTAATGGTGTGCAGGTAACAGGTATGAGATGTTCACAATTCTGCTGGAGCTCAATTTGAGAGTATGAAAATTTCACTGTCGGAATTTTCCGACAGCTGATGTCGCCCAGGCGATAGCAGAGAAGTTACAACAACTTCCCCCACAGCAACACTACGAGCGGCAGTTTTGCGCTGTTGGAAATTCGACATCGATGTCGCCCAGGCGACAGCTCAAATGTTACAGCAACTGCCCACACGACAGCACTACGAGCGATAGTTTTGCGTTGTCTGAAATCCGACATCGATGTCGCCCAGGCGACAACTCGGAGGTTACAGCAACTGCACGCACGACAACACTACGGCGGCAGTTTAGCGCTGTCGGAAATTCCGACAGCCGTGTCGCCCAGGAGACAGCGAATTTCTATATATTGGCTCCTTTTGTTCGTGCATTCCAAGCATTGAGAATTTTATGTCCCTTCCTGAGTGCATACGAACCAGAGAGCTCCAGAACCTCATCAACTCCCATTTGTGCTTAGAAGGTTTGAGATTGAAGACTAGATCGGGCGCGCTTCTTCATCAACGATCATCTCGAGGCTTCAACCTTCCTTTCAGAGATCTGAATTTCTAGGGAGTTGTTCTTTTCATATTGTATTTTCATTTATATATGTTGGTGCCAAAAATGGTACCTCCAAAATTCACACTAAAGGGGATGGGAGAAAACTGCGAAGTGCAGGTTACTAAGACAGAAGATGCTGGAAAAAAGGGAAAACGATCACGAAATGGCGATAACGAATAAATGACCGCTTACACAGGTTGTAAGCTGGAGCCTCCGATCAAAAGTCCTTTTTTTGGTACCCCTACCCCTCTATTTATAGACGAGGGGGCTGCCCAAATGGGCAGAACTGAAAACTACGGGCTGCCCGGGGTACAGGAGAGCCGGGGCAGGGAAATGGGATACAAATAACAAAAATAAGAAAAACGACCAGACCGCTTGAACTGGCGATCTCGCACTGTCTTGACCGCTGGGTACTTAGAAAATCTCGGTTGAGGAGGCATCTGACGATCTGGGCGATCACTTAAATTGAGACCGCTGAGACCGGGAAAATTGAACGATGAGAGGAGGTCGCGGGCTTTCTGGGCAAACATAATCCCCGCACATTTTTAAGTTGCACCTGGAACTTCGAAAATGTAAGCTTTGACCGCTGAGACCGCGACCATCATTAATGCGGCTTGGTCTATAAATACCGGCTGAAAACTTCATTTTGCAAGACATTGAGGAACTCCACCATTTGAGCGGTCTTTGATAATTAGGCAGGTGCGATCTTCCTACAAAGATGACTATGCTCGATCTCTTAAAAGCTCTCCCATCGAAAGCGAACTCTCCTGGAAAAAAGGAAAGTGTCAGCTCAAAGAAAGGAAAGAAGGCACCGAAGATCTTGATGAAAACGAGCGCTTCAAAGGAGACCGCTCAATCTCCGTTAAAGAAAACTGAGCTTCCTGAGGTTTCAATTGTGCCGATCTCTGTTGCTTCTGAACCATCTAATACTTCTTCGGACCCTGTATGGAAATTGCCTGACTTTTCCATTTCTTTTAATTGTCAGAAGTCCTTGGAGGCGCTGGATCAAACTTCCAAACTTCCTGAGGTCGCCTCTACTGAAACCATTCTGGTCGGTCTGCGCCAGAAACAAGCCAAGGCGGAATCCTTAAGGCAAAAAATTGCTGATCAAGTGGAAGCTGTTAAGAACAAGAAAAGGAAAGATTCAAGCCCCTCTGGTTTGACTTATAAAAGGAGCAGAAAGAATGAGGAAGAAAAAGACGTGATCGCCTCGGAGGCAATCACACTGTCTGAATCTACCGATTCGGAGATTATCGCGGAAACTTCAAAGGTGAGTGTTAAGGGCGATCCCTTCTTCCCTCTTGCGATCTCAGCTTTGTCAAGAGAGGATGATTCCGAATTAATCGCCTATCTTGATGAGGCTTCATCTAACAATTCATCTTTTTCATCGTTGTAGGTGTTGGATCCCCTTGAGGCTTCAACTCTTAGAAATGCCGCTGTCGAGAAGGAGATCGGGAACAGGGAGAAGGAGATCGCTGAAGCAACGGTCAAGGCGAAAGAGGAGGATGGGAAGAAGAAGAAAGAGAAAGAAGAGAAGAGAGAAGAAGAGGAGAAAGAAAAGAAAGAGAAAGAAGAGACGAAGAAGAAAAAGGTTGATGAGAAGAAGAGGAAGGATAAGGAGAGGGAAAAAATAGAGAAAAAGAAGAAAGAGGAAGAAAGGAAGAAGGAAGTGGCCAAGATCGTTGAGATGGAGAAGAAGAAGGAGGCGATCAGAGTCGCTGAGGAGAAAGCCGCTCTGATCGCCGAGGAAGAAAAGAAGAAAGAGGCGGTCAGAGTCGCTGAGGAGAAAGCCGCTCTGATCGCCGAGGAAGAAAAGAAGAAAGAGGCGGTCAGAGTTGCTGAGGAGAAAGCCGCTCTGATCGCCGAGGAAGAAAAGAAGAAAGAGGCGGTCAGAGTCGCTGAGGAGAAAGCATCTCTGATCGTTGAAGAGAGAGAGAAGAATGCGGTCACGCAGACCACGGAGAACAAAAATACTGAAGAGGAGATCGCGGAGAGGCTGCAGATCGCTAAGGAGAAAGCTGCACTCTCTAGCGGTCTCCCAAATGATTCTTTTCAAGGAGATCGTTTGAACAAGGCTGCAGCAGATCGTGCGGCGGCGGTCTCGATTTCGCGAGCTGGTAAGGATAAAATGATTCTCCAGTCAGCTGAGTTCCTTCCATTACCTACAGTTCATTTTGCTTCTCCTGAAAAAAACACGAGATCGTTTTTTTGAGACCGACGATATCCTCTTAAGTAACGAAGAATTTAAAAGGAGAAGAAAAGAGGGAGAAAAAACGCAGAAAAGAGATTTGGAAAGAATGGATCTGGAGCGTTTAAGGGGATCTGATCGCCTTTTACTGACCGCAGATCCCGCAGTCGCTAAAGATACCAGGAGAGCTTTACGTGACTGCAGTCTTGACTTCTTTCCAAGTACTCTTTCTGTTTATTTAAAGAGCTTATCTGATCGTATGCTCATGATTGAAATATCCCATCTCTTATGACCGCAGATGACAAAAATGCTGAGATCGAGGAGGGAGAACTTCCTCAGCACATCGAGATCTCTCCTCAGCTAACCAACATCCTTAACCCCATGTTTGAGGATGTTCGTTCTATGCTGATGAGGGAGCGGACTCAGAATGATCAGATCCGCGATCTTGAAGAAAGAATGCATTCCAATGAGAAGAGGATTCGTGAAGAATGCGATCTGAGGGTTGCCGAGATCGCACGAGCTCATAAGAAGGCTGAAAGGGAGGCTGAATACTATAGGGGGAAGGCTGCGGCGCTGTCCGCAGAGAACGAGAGGCTAAGGAGCGGTCTTGGAAAGATGCTGATGCGACCGGGTACCTCCAGCGATCATCCAGCTGAGAGACCGCAACCTGAAATTGTACTGATCCCCATGGAGCAGGTGGACAAGGAAATGTTGAACATCCACCGGTCTGCAATGCTGGCCAATCACAGCCTGGTGTCGGTTATGACCGCAGTGAACGACATGCAAGATGTCGCAGCTCATGTAGGGAGAAACAGGCCTCCTAGGAGATGAACATTTAACTTGAGACCGAGCGGTCTCTGGATTTAAACAATATGTTTTGTGAAATTTTTACTGTTATTTTTCCATATATTTGTGTGGCTGTTTTAATTTTAATGTTCTGTGCGGCCTTGATTTGTTAAGTTTTGATCTCTTTTATGCCTGGGTTGCTTGTATTGCTGCTGTGTTTTTATTGATTGAGATCGCCAACCATAGTATGCTTTCATATAACTTTGCATAGGTCGAGCGGTCTGAATATGTTTTGCTGGGCGGTCTTCAAGATGTAATGATTACGAAATGACCCTTCGTCTTCTATAAATAGCTATCTTCATGTCCCTTGTTTTATGCTTTCTTGAATGCGCCCTAAGCACCGATCTCAGCGATCGCGCGAAATGGTGTCCGCTCGTGCCTCTTCTGCTAACATTTTCCTGAATGCCGATCACAAGAAAAGCCACTTATCAAAGGACGAGTATATTGATTTCATTAAAAAGCACATGATTCAGACACAAATAGTTGTAAGACCGCCAGCTGATCATGAAAGGCTGAACTTCGGAGATGAGAGAAAGTTTGTCATCCCTGTCGATCACTTCGACCAAGGGTTGAGAATTCCCCTCCCTTGGGAATGGCTAGAGATCTTGGAGTATTATGGCTTTGTGCTCGCTCAGTTGCCTCCAAACTCGATCGGTCTGATTAATGTCTTCATTAATTATTTGAGATCGGAAAAGGTAACATTTACGATGAACCTGTTCCGCGCAACTTTTACTGCAAAAGTTCTAAAGGAAGGCAAGAAGAAGGAAGAGTTTAAAGGGCTGATGTACTTTTCAGCAGAAGGGATAAAGATCTTGAATCTTTCCAATAAAATCTCTTTCTGGACAGAAAGATTTCTTATTTTCGAAGGTGACCTTGGCGGTCTCAGAAGCTCACCCTCTCCGCGACATGACAGCATTTTTAAGAAGATAAAAGCGGTCTCAGAAGAGGAGCTGAAAATTTTGGCTTTCTTGGCGGGCAAGAGGATCAATCTTGTTCACTATCTAGCGATCTGGCCCGAGATCGCCGAGATCGTCCCGGCTGAAAGTAAAAGATTTCTCTTGCGGTCTCGAACAATTTCCTTTTATGTCTTGGATGTTTTTTCTAACTCTTTTTTTTTTACTTTTAGCGACTTTCGCGGTCCCTTCTCAAGATCCCATCTCCCCAGCAGCAGAAGTTCTCACTCAGAGGGAGAGGAGGCTGAAGCGTGAGGCCGACGTGTTCGGCACTACCTCTGAGACCGTCGAGCGAGATTTCCCTTTGATCGGTTTCAAAAGAAGAATGAAGGATATCAAAGGAAAACCCCTCCTCAAATGGGCGGCCAAAGGAAGGTCTGTGAAGGTTTCCACTGATCTTCCTTTATGGAGCGGGAAAGTGACCCGTCACGCATATGCGGTCACTTCGGCTCTGTATGGGAGAAAGAATACAAATGAAATACTGAATATAGAGACCGATGCGCTCCCCGACCTCTGTGCCCAAGTGACCGCTAGAAGTACAATCTTAAATCACCATATGGGGCGGTCTCTTCGCAGCGCTCTGGATGAAATAACTGCCTTGCAAGAAGAAAGAAAAGTGAGAATTTTACTTATATTTTATGAACGCGTTACCTATGATCGCGCGGTCTAACATATATCTCTTTTTTTACAGCAATCTGAAAAAGCAGCTTACGACCCTGAAAATCCAGCTTTTCAGAGGGCTATGATGCATCATATTAAAGAGACCGCCGACCAGGTGCTGAACGAGGTTCGAGGCCGAGGTGGATTTACTGAAGAATATAAGGATGTTACGTTTGCCGATCTCTTCCCTGACGCGGCACAGAGGATTGAAGAGCAATCTGCAACTGCTGAAGAGACCGCGGATGTTGCTGATGAGACCGCTGGTCAAGATGAAGATGTCGTGATCGAAGACGAAGAAAGCGGAAGCCGCTATACCCTGGGTCTGGGTTCTAGTTCGAGCTCAAGCTCTGGATCTAGAATTCCAGGCAACAGCTTAGAAGAATCTTCCGCAGAAACTGATTCTTCCTCCTCAAGCGAGCGGTCTTCTAAGAGATCAAAGAGAGAGTGAATTGTACGAACTTCCCTTTTTCCCTTTCGGAGACCGAGCGGTCTCGTTGTAATTGAAATTTCAGATTATATATAAAAATTAGATTCTGTTATGTTGTCAATGGATGAGTTTGTTTTTGATGCATATATTTACTTGTTCTTCTGAGTTTAAACTTGGCATTCGATCTCAATGCCTTAGGCTTGTCGCAATTTTATATCACCATTAAAGAATTTCAGGTGGCGATCTCTTGGAAAAAACACAAGACCTTGAAGGAAAGACTGATACTTTGTATAAACAAAATCACTCTGCGATCTCGAGATAATCAGATCATTGAAAAACATTCAGCAACTTAACTGTGATCAGAAAATAACCAACTTATTTGCAATAGTCATGCGGTCTCATATTATACAAATCGCAATATAAGGAAACTACAATTTGAAGATGATTTGAACTCATTAAACTTTTGGGTGTTCGGCGCCCAAATGACTGAAAATCCGTCTGATGACCCCTTGATAACCAAGACTATTACTTGAAAAGAAAAACAATAACCCTTCATGAATCTCCAGTTTAGCGATCACATCATATTCAGACCGCCCTTTTGAAGAAAAAACCCAACTCACTTGATGAGGAACAGAGCATCATGATTATTCCATGTAACTTCGAATAACGGGGAATACCGGAATCTCGATCTTACTGAGACCGGGTCGACCTCTGTCAAGTCGGCATAAGAGCTTTCTGAATAGCGACCTCAATTATCCTAAAAAAGTTATATCTAGCGATCGTAAATGACTCAAATCGCTCTTTGGGGAAAGAAGAACATGCGGTCTCAAAAATTGCTGACCGCCCGATCCCAATACAAAGGGATGAATAAGATTTTCTTTTTGTAGTAAGAAGATGGGAAAAGGGGATCTCAACAATGATCCAAAAGGGTGGTGTGGTTATGCCGTGGAGGCTATACCGACATTGCCCTCTTTTCTTTTTTAAAAAGGATTACCGAGTTTACTGCAAACATGCCAATCTAAGGTTCAGGCGACGGTCATGGATGTTTCTGACCGCCCCTTACCTAACCACGCTTCAACGAGTATTCGAGAGTTACGGACCAAAATGATCGGTAGGGCAGGTGTGGTCATGCCGCGGAGGCTATACCGACATTGCTTTCCCTGAAAGATCATTAAGATCGTAACAATGTCCTTCTTAATGCATGACAGAGCTGAGCCAGCCACCTAGACCCCCTTGAAATGCTGAGGTGTGCCAGATGTCAGCAAGGACCCGGTATCCTAAGCTTCCACCGCTCAAGCTTGGCGAGCTACTGCTGCACAGATTCGAAATCTCCCCGACATCTGTGGTCCCGGCAGAATTACACGCCGAGCTAACAAGTCGAGGGGGAAGATAGTAGGATCCGTCGATGTCTCATTTGACAGGTTTTTGGCTTTTCAAAAAATAACATTCTTAAAATTTGTCACCCATTACTCATATTGCGAATGCTTTGATAATACCTGCATGACATTTGAGAGGGAAAAAGTGAGAAAAAGAATGAGTGAATCAGATACGAACATTTAAGAAAAGAAGAGTTTGAGATCATCTCCGCTCCATGAATGAGACAATTCTTTTCCTTCATAAGTTTGGAGATGATAAGCACCACTTTTAAGAATGCTCTTTACCACAAATGGCCCCGCCCAATTTGGGTTAAGCTTTCCAACTGAACCAGCTCTTGCTGCTGAATCTATTTTCTTCAGGACTAGATCCCCAACAGTGAACTCTTTGGTTCTTACATTTTTGTTGAATAGCCTCGCCATTATTCTCTTCACCTCTTCTTGCCTGATGATTGCCGTATCTCTCAACTCCTCAATTAAATCAAGGCTGCATTTTAACTCCTCATCATTTCCTTCCATCCAGTCAATTTGACTCTGTTGCGCCAATAATACTCTTGGGCTTTTTACTTCAAATTCCACCGGAATAAGGGCTTCGGAACCGTGTGATAATTTGAATGGAGTTTCTCCAGTAGCAAAACTTGGAGTTGTCCTCAAAGCCCACAAGACGGAAGGTAGTTGTTCTGCCCAATTTCCTCTGACATTTTCTACGTTCTTTTTCAAGAGATTTATTATGAGTTTATTGGCAGCCTCTACCTGCCCATTACTTCTTGGATGATGCACGGAAGCGAAACGTAGCTCAACACCAATTTGCTTACAGAAATTAATAAGAATTGAATTGTTGAACTGGGAACCGTTATCCGTGATGATTGCCATTGGGATTCCGTGCCGACATACTATCTCTCCCCAAATAAAATTTTTCACGGCTTGAGTCGTAATTTTGGCCAATGCCTTTGCTTCTATCCATTTGCTGAAATAGTCAATCATGACTATAATATATCGACGTTGTCCACTTGCCATATGGAATGGTCCAATCAAATCCATTCCCCAAACTGCAAATGGCCATGGAGTTGCTATCGACTTGAGTTGTTGCGCCGGCTGATTTTGGAGAGGAGCAAACTTCTGGCACTTTACACATTTCTTAGCAAATTTTTCCGCATCTTTCCTCATTTGAGGCCAAAAATAGCCTTGCCTTAGAATTCTTTTTTCCAAAGTTCTAGCTCCAGAGTGACTTCCACATTCTCCAGAATGGACCTCCTGAAGGACCGCTGGAATCTCCTCCTCCGAAACACACCGTGCCAATGGCGAAAGGAAAGTTCTTCTATAAAGCACTCCTGCAACAAGATAATAGTTAGCCGCTTTTCGTTTAAACCTTTTTCTATCCTTTATTGATGAATAGAGCTCTCCAGTTGAGAGATATAGAATAAATGGGTCCATCCAGGACGGATGTTGATCAATCTCCATGACCTCTCCTTCTTCAATCGCCGGGCGAAACAACTCCGAAGTCGTTCCTCACGAGAGAAGTCCAAATTTTGCCAACCCATCTGCTTCCACGTTCTCACCTCTTGGAATATGGTTGATATTAAAGCTTTTGAACTTCCCCACCTCAATTTTTACCAGAGTTAGATATTGCTTCATAATACTATCTCTAGTTTCGAAAGTCCTATTTACTTGAGAAGCCATCACCAAAGAATCTGTGAAAACTTCGACATCATCAATCCCCAGCTCCCTAGCAAACTTGAGACCGGCTAGTAAAGCCTCATATTCCGCCTGATTATTTGTTACTTGAAAATAGAACTTCAGCGCTTGATCCAGCCTTACTCCATTGGGTTGATTAAGATAACTCCTGCTCCGGAAGAATTTTTTCCTGAAGCTCCATCCACGAAGATTTTCCAGGCAAGGGGCACTCCGACCCCCTTCTGTGACTCAACTTCTTTGGCGTCCACCATGAAGTCTGCTAAGACTTGAGCTTTGATTGCCATCCTTGGAACATAGGATATGTCAAACTCACTGAGCTCTATCGCCCACTTTGCCAACCTTCCTGAATGCTCTGGCTTTTCCAAGACATTCTTCAATGGAAGATCTGTAACGACTAGAATCGAATGAGCTTGAAAATATGGTCTTAATCTTCTTGCTGAAGTTATAAGCATTAAAGCCAACTTTTCGAGGATAGGATAACGAGTCTCTGCATTCTTCAGGATTTGACTTACGTAATAGACTGGGAATTGCTTCTTTTTCTCCTCTCAGACCAAAACAGAGCTTATGGCATCAGCTCCAACTCCCATATACAGGAAAAGATTTTCTCCCTCTCGCGGGCTTTGGAGCAAAGGAGTTGATGTCAATTGCTTCTTCAGCTGAGTGAAAGCATCATCACATTCCTTTGTCCACTCGAACCTACTCCCTCCCCGGAGGGTTTTAAAGAAAGGTGCACTCTTATCTCCTGAACGGGAGATAAAGCGACTTAAGCCTGCCATCCTCCCTCCCAGCTGCTGAATTTCTTTTGGGGACTTGGGAGGTGGCATTTCCAGAATAGCTTTCACTTTGTCAGGATTGGGTTCCAACCCTTCTGGAGTAAGGAGGTGACCCAGGAATTTTCCTTTACTTGCCCCGAAAACACACTTCAACGGATTCAACCTCATATTAAAAGTTCGAAGGGTTGCAAAAGTTTCCGAGAGGTCTCTAAGATGAGAAGAGAACAGTTTACTTTTTACCAAGAGGTCATCAACATATACCTCAAGGTTTCTTCCTTTCTGACTTCTGAACACTGTATCCATCATTTTCTGATAGGTTGCTCCAGCATTCTTTAGCCCAAAAGGCATTACGAGATAACAGAAGCAACCATCATTTGTGATAAATGAGGTATGAGGTATATCTGGTTTATGCATTCTGATTTGATGGTAACCTGAAAAAGCATCTAAAAAACTCATAAAAGAATAACCTACCGCAGAATCTACTAAAGAATCTATCCGAGGCAAGGGGTAGCAATCCTTGGGGAAAGCTTTATTGAGTTTGGTGAAGTCGACACACATCCTCCACTTTCCACCCGACTTTTTTACCATTACAACGTTTGACACCCATTCTGGGTATTGGATTGGTTGGATAAACTTTGCCTTCAGGAGCTTCTCTACCTCTTCACGGATAGGCTGTGCTAGAGTAGTTGCAATAGACCTCTTCTTCTGCTGGATCGGGATGAAGTTTGGGTCAAGATTGAGATGGTGGCAAGCAACATTCGGATCCACTCCGGGCATATCATCCGCCGACCAAGCGAAGATATCTAGATTTTGCAGAAGACAAGAGATGAGCTGACCCTTGTCAGCTTCGGATAACTCAGCGTTGATGGAGAGGCTCTTGCTCTCATCTTCCTCGCTGATCTGAACATCTTGAGTTGCTTGGGCAGGTTCCAAGCGAACTCCATCTCTTATATCCTCAACTTCCTCTGCAGCTTGGACTTGTTCAGGAGCTTCGATTGATTCAGCCATCATGATTTCTTGGGGAGGAGAGGATACAATCATGTTGACCGTCTTTACGTAACATTACCTAGCTTTCCTTGGGTCGCTCCTGATTTGGTGTTGTTTACCGTTCAAGGCGAACTTCACCGCTTGATGGTAGGTGGAGACGATGGCTTGATAGGCATTCAAGAAGGGTCTTCCCAAGATGGCGTTGTAACTACTGGGAGCATCAACGACTATAAATTTGACCAACTTCACTATCCCTCCCAGAATCACAGAAAGAGTGACGAGCCCTTCTACTTCTTTCTTCTCTCCTGAAAAACCATAGAGGGGGCCTTCAGTTGAAAGGAGGATTTTACCTGTCTTCAATGCCTCGAAGGCAGGTTTGAAGAGCACATTGACTGAGCTTCCCGTGTCAATCAGAATCTTCTCTACTGTATAATTTTCAATTACAGCTTTGATGACGACCGCGTCGTCAAAAGGATTCGCGGTCTGAGGAAGGTCTTCATCACCGAAAGTGACCGTTCCTCGGACCGGGGTTGAAGAGGTGTCATCAACCTCTGATTGATAAACCCTTTTCAGACTCGCCTTCCTTGAAGATTCCGGACCTGCACCTCCGTGGATGCAGAAGAGATTGCCCAAGGCGCCTTCGTCATCAGCTTCCACGCATTCATTGGGAAAGCCGATATTGCCGAGGTGGCCAATATCGTCCACTTCTTCGCATTCCCAATGGACTTCCGCTACTTCCTTAGCCTTGGAGGTTGAGGCTTTGGAAGAATCATTCTTCTAGATGAGATCTCGAAGCTTACCCTCCTTCAGAAGCTTCTCTAAGAACAGGCGGAGAGCTCTACAGTCCTCTGTCAAATGTCCCCTATCTCTATGGTACTCACAGTAGAGAGTAGGATTTCTGGTCTTTGGATCCGAGTTTAGCGGAGCTGGCTTCATGAAAAAGGGTTGCTTTTGAAGGATTTGGAGCACTTCACTCATAGAAACACCAAAGTCTGTAAAAGACTCTTGGGATTCATTGTAGAGCGAAGGAATGGGCAGAAGAGGAGGTTGGGCGTACTGGATCTGGTGGACTGGGGTGACTTGCGGAGCAGGGTTAGCAGGGGTTTGAAGAAATGAACCTTGAGGTGGGAAAGAATGGTTACCTCGATTGAAGCGGCCGTTGTGATAATTCTTACCTCTCGGAGCTGGAGGTGGGAGTTCTGGTCGAGATTTTGAGGAGGACGGAGCCGGATAAAATCCTGTAGAGCCTTTCTGAGTGGCCCTGTTTGTCAAATTGCTCACATAGGTGGGGTTGTTGATCTCCCCTTCTATGTAGCGATTGGCAATGCTGATCAGCTCCTGATAGGAGCTAGGCTCCTTGGTTGTGACTTTGAACTTCAGAGGACCCTCCTGCAGACCACTGATCAAAGCCACCATATAGAGCTCGGGATCCATATCCCTAACTCCCAAGATCTCTTTCTGAAAACGGTCAACGAAATGCGCCGCAGTTTCGTTGTCGCCTTGCTTAATCTTGAAGAGGGTCGCAGCACCACTCTTCCTTTTCTTCGCAGTGGCAAATCTTAGAAGGAGCTCTTGCCTCAGGGCAGCAAAGCTCGAGATAGATTGACAAGGCAGCTTATAAAACCATTCCATGGCTGACCCATAAAAGGAGGTGACCATCAGCTTGCACCTTACCCCATCTGAAATGGTCCTGAGGGCAACGACAGACTCAAAGGCTTGAAGATGGCACATTGGGTCGGTTTCTCCTGTATACAGTGGAAGGCGAGGTTCTCTGAATCCATGAGGAATTGGATCCCGACGAATCTCATCGGTAAAGGGGGAAGGCTCCCCAAAAACGGAAGGTCCTGGAGGAGGAAGAAAAGAGGCAGGAGGATCTTGAGGGTAAGCAAACCCTTCTTCAAAATTCAGGGTTTGAGCCGGAGGCCCCTGGGCTGCGGCTCGAAAAGAATTACGACGGGCGGCGAACTCCTCATGCTGAGATCGCTGAGGAGCTGCGGGCTGAAAAACGGGGTGATCGCTCGGGTGACCGCCTGCCATGCGGTCTGGAGTGGCGACCTGAGAGGATTGGGGAAGGATCTTCTGGGAGATCGCGGCTAGAACCTGGTTCATAGCCTCAATCTGCTTCGCAGACTCCTGCTGAGCCCGGACGACTTCTTGCCGATCTCGAGCGGCCTCCTGCTAAGACCGGGCGATCTCTTGCTGAACAGAGGTGGCGTCCTGCCTAGCTCGGGCGGCCTCACGGAGAGCTTGTTCAACACGAAGCTCGAAGCGGCGCTCAAGCGCTTCTAACGGGTTGTGATCGGAAGGGGGAATGCTGGGAGATCGTAGGGGACGACCTCTACGACGATCAGCCATCTTGAAAGTCTATGGATTTCACCTGACACTTCGAAATCTGAAGGTCGCATGTTCGTTCTATTGGTGCCAAAAATGGTACCTCCAAAATTCACACTAAAGGGGATGGGAGAAAACTGCGAAGTGCAGGTTACTAAGACAGAAGATGCTGGAAAAAAGGGAAAACGATCACGAAATGGCGATCACGAAGAAATGAGACCGCTTACACAGGTTGTAAGCTGGAGCCTCCGAGCAAAAGTACTTTTTTTGGTACCCCTACCCCTCTATTTATAGACGAGGGGGCTGCCCAAACGGGCAGAACTGAAAACTACGGGCTGCCCGGGGTACAGGAGAGTCGGGGCAGGGAAATGGGATACAAATAACAAAAATAAGAAAAAGGACCAGACCGCTTGAACTGGCGATCTCGCACTGTCTTGACCGCTGGGTACTTAGAAAATCTCGGTTGAGGAGGCATCTGACGATCTGGGCGATCACTTAAATTGAGACCCCTGAGACTGGGAAAATTGAACGATGAGAGGAGGTCGTGGGCTTTCTGGGCAAACAATATACATTTCATTTTGTATTGGTAGAGAAATCATCGTCTTGCGTGCGGCGTCTAAGTCCTTGCGTGGCTTAGGGGAAAATCGCTTCCTTGTGTGGAGCGTCCAAGTCCTTGCGTGGCTTGGTGGGAAATCGTGGCCTTGTGTGCTACGTCTAGATCTTGGGAAGATCTAGAGGATAGGCTTGGGCTTGGTCTAGAGAGAGACAAGTGATAGCCTTCCGATCCTTGGGAGAAGGATTGGTAAACACAAAATTGTAAAAGGGTTATTATCATATTTGTTCCTTGATCTTAAGCATTGTTAAGATCATATTATTTGTATGTGATTTTCATAATTATAAAGTTATGACTTTTTCTTTAATTGTAAATATGGTTGTTTAATCTTTAACATAGAAATTTGTGTTTGAATTTATTCTAAAAATTACATTAGTTTGAAATTTTTATAAGTAACTTTTAGAAAAGTAAAAGTTGTTCTAAAATTCTTAAGTAAAAATCATATTTTCTAAAAGGCCCTTATTCACCCCCCCCCCTCTAAGGGCGCCTCAAGATCCAACAAACGGGAAATAAATGCGTGATAGAAATGAAAGCTAAGCTATTACAAAAAAGGCGCAAAATTTATCCACCTACACACACACCCTTGCTTTAAATGAAATCTAAGTTAAAGAAAACAAAATCTATACTCATACACACACACACACACACTCTACATGAAATAAACTAAAATTAAAAGAAAAATACAAATAAGTAAAACTACTCTCATACACACACACACACTCTACTTAAATTAAAAAAAACATGACATGAAAAAGATTACAAAAAAAAATAGAAAAACAAAACAAAAGAAAAAAAGAACAACATGAAGATCACTAAAAGAACAAGATGAAGAACTTGATGAACAATAAGAAAGACACTTATCTATTTTATTAAGCCAAAATATTACAACACAAAGAGATGAGAAGGGGAAACAAGGAGAGAGAAAATAAAAACATAAACAAAGGTGGAACACAATCTTAAAAAGGATTAGAAATTGTGAACCGCGCCAAAAACTACAACATTTAAAACGATGCTTTGAAAACACGAAAAAACGATGTTTTGAAACAATTTTAAATGCACACCTAATATTCCGCTCTAATTTACCGTGTCAAGGAGGAAAAGAACAAAAAATTAAATAGACGAATAAATTTGAATCTAAACGAAAACCAATGTTATGGCAACGAATAAACTTAGATAAAGAAAGAAAAATTGCAAAATTGAAGTGCGGATACGAAACTAAGGTTATAAATTGAAATGCAGTGCGGAATTGAAACTAAATTAGAAATTAAAATGCATGACAGATATGAAATTGCGGGAAATAAAACTACGCTACGAAATTAAAAAATGCACGAAATAGAAAACTAAATTTATTAATTGCCATAATAAAGGGGGTTACACGAAATAAAATTACAACATTTTAAACATTACAACATTTAATAAGGTTACATAACAAAACAAGAAAAAATAAAATTACAACATTAATAAAGAAATTACAAAAAGAAAAATACAAAAATAAAATACAAATACTATAGTGGAGAAATATTGTGGAAGATCACCCAAAAAAGGGCAATCCAAGAGAGGCAATTAGTGAGGGGGGAGGTTCCTATTTATAGAGAATTTATGGTCTGCGTATAGAGGGTTGGAAGCTTCTAAAATGGGCTGGAATGTTGACTGAGATGAGCTGGATGGTTGACTTGGAAGAGCTGGTTGGAAGCTGCTAGAATGCTGGTGTGCGGATAGAAGCTTGCAGGTCGGCTGGCGGTTTGAAGGAGCAGCTGGCGTGGGGTGCGGATAGTGGGCTGGCGGGCGCGTGACACATGGAGGCGAGCTGGCTGGAAGCTTCTGGCGGGACAGCTGGCGGGCGCGGGCAGCAGGGGTGGGCAGCGGGCAGCGTGACAGCGGGCGGGCATCGGGTAGTGGGGTTAATTCCAGCAAAATGGCACTGACCAAGTTTCGATCCCGGGTCTCCCCCTTGTTCAAATTAACAGGAACCTTCTCCACTCGGCCAACTGCACTTATGTGTAAACACAAGAACATATTTATATATATTATATATATTTACAGATTTAATATATATATATTAACTTTAATTATAAAATAACTTAATAATAATAATAATAATGATTTTTATTAACTTAATATATATATAAATATATTATAGTTTTATACAACATTATTATACACTAAATAAAATATACGTTTAAATAAAACATACACTAAATAAGATACACAAAATATATATATACACTTATTATTATTACATATATACATATATGTATTTATTATATATATACATATATACTATTTATTATTACATATATACATAAATATATATGTATTAAAAATATATCAATATTTATTTATACTTATAATAATTACATATATTTACAAACAAGATAAAAACAAGCTATTATTTCAATAATTTACATATTGCATGTACAAAAATACCCAAATTAGGCTAGAAATTATATTAAAAATATGAAATATTTTCTATTCATCACTTGGGATGCCTCCTCCTCCGACAAATCAAGCAACTCATCCTCCAGTAGTGAAGAATAAGCCAATGTGTGCCTCATAACAAAGAGCAACACATTATCCGATGATGAAAGCGGTGTCCAAAGCGACACTAAGGTAATTCTTTCCACTACTTATGATGGCTTATATATTGAGTATTTACAAACATGCAAATTTTTTGATAAAAGTTTAAATGATATTGAGATTCTAAATTCTGAAAATAAACTCTTGTTAAAAGAAAACAAAAATTATCTAAACTATTAGGGAAAGAAAAAGTATCTTGCCAAGAGTGCAATCACTCCTTGGCAAGAGTGAAAGAACTTGATGAAGCTCTTTCTAAGTTCCACTCCAATATCACATTTAAAAGCGGTTAAATGTATTTTTAGATATCTAATCGAAACATCTAGATTAGGCTTATGGTATCCTCATAATAATTCCTTTATTTTACATGATTTTTCTGATTCGGACTATGCGAGATGTTCATTAGATTGTAAGAGCACTAGTGGCACGTGTCATTTTATAGGCCCTTCACTCATATCATGGTCGAGTAGGAAACAAAATTATGTTGCCCTCTCCACCACCGAGGCCGAATATATCACACTAGGTAGTTGTTGTGCACAAGCCTTATGGATGACCCAAACTTTTGAAGTCTTTGGTGTTTATCTAAATAACATAAAATTAAAATGTGACAACAAGAGCGCTATCGATCTTACAAAAAATACTGTACATCATTCTAGATCTAAGCATATTGATGTCCGGCATCATTTTATTAGGGGTCATATCAAGAAGGAACATGTTAGAATTAGCTTTATAGGGACTGACTCTCAACTTGCAGATATTTTTACCAAACCTCTACCCGATGCACGTTTTAACATGCTTAGGTTAGAATTATGTGTCTTAAAAATATCTCATTAAAGCCTATAACATGATATTAAAATTTTATATGTCTCCTTCTTTAATAGTAAATTTATTATTTCAAAAACTACTAAAAATGTTAAAATACTTTTAAAAACCACCCAAAACATGCTAAAAGAGCCTTCAAATCAACTTTATAATCTCTGAAATTTTCAACAGTAAGAAGGACTCTTTATAATACAAATGAATTTTGAAAAACATTTTTCAAAAAACCTATATTTGAAGTTTTATTTTGGCGTTAAGAATCTAACGCCTGGCGTTAGCTCCTTTGCTCCAAAATTTTCTCTATTTTTTTGAAACATTTCTGGTATTATTTAATGCAATGTTTTATTTTTATTTCTCTGTTTTAAAAAGTTTTCTATTCTTTATATTTTTTCTAAAAAAATGATTTATAATTTTTTATGCTTAAATGCTTAAATCAAGGATGATTATATTTATTACTTAAAGATTATTTACAATGTTTGATTTTAACCTTCAAGTTTCTTAAAAACATTGTTTTGTATTTGTCATATCTTGAAAATTATCTTATTATGTGCAATGAAATTGATTATAGATAAATATGTGTAGAAACGCGTAGCATGCCTTTAAGTATGAGTAATGTATTATGTTTGAAAATGATTCATTCACTCACTTATTTTTTATAACCAACATGTGTTTAGAATCTTATTCTTGCATAATTGTGTAGTGTAATAACATAAATAATTAAAACGCATAGACAGATTACCTACACAACATTGAATTGGTTATTTCAATTCATTGTCTTCATGCAATTGTGATTAGAGAAATGTTGTATATAAAATAAAAGTTCTATGTTTGCAAAAAAGCAAGTGAATTTGGAGTCCTTGGTCATAAAAATAAAAATAAAAAATAGAAGGCAAGGAAAACTCCACCAAAAATTGTAAAGTGTCTTGTGCAAACAAAATTTTCACCACTTCTCTTTCAAAAAATAAATAAATAAATATCTTTATGTGCATTGAAATATTCTGGAAGTAACAGTATTTGTGTATTTTAATGTTGTGTTATTTCATTATATATATTATGTGTTTTTGATTGATTCACTTGTATACTTTATCAAAACACAATTTTATACACATCATTATCTTTCATAAAACTTCTACTAATGAGAATTGGATCCTAATGATCATCTACCCTATTCTCTACAAACTTAAGTAAATGCACTAGATAACAAAGCATGATCTTTGCAATGTTTATGTTTACTTGAAATGCAAATTTATTTACATTGTAAGACATATCTTTTCTTAATATTTGTAATCTTGCTTGGAAATTTTCTATTAACAATATCAAATATACTTGCAACTTGTGTATCTAAATTAAAAACATCTACTTACTTGATTTAAACGCTTATTATATTTTATACTTACAAATTCTTAAAGATGTTCAATATTTCTTTCGCTGTGTTCACTATTTTTTAAAAAAGTTGCTATTATATCTTTACATACATAATATTTCATATTGCGACTACTCTACCCCACCTCTTTTTGATTATAACAAAAGGGGGAGAATAAATTTAAGAAATAAATTGTCGATATAAATTGAAGATATCTAATATTTTGGGGGAGTAGAATAGAAAATGCATTCATGTAGGGGGAGTATCCTCATAGGGGGAGTATGCATGTTTATCAAACATGCTTATCATATACTATAAACACTACTCTAATTATGTTTTATTTCATATTAGTGGATTTGTTATTATCAAAAGGAGGAGATTATTGGAGCTTGTGCTCCACATCTCTTAGTTTGAAGAAATAACAAAATTCCACTATATATTTGATCTTGCTTGTGTTTATAGTGTGCAGGTACTATAAGTACATATGATGATTCTCTGAAAAGAGAGATAATGCCCACCGTTAGAAGTTAATGCCCTACGTTAACGTTCGTCAAGAAGAAATCTGTCGAGAAGAAATTCTTCGAGACGTGGAGAAGAAATGCGTCGAGAAGAAATGCATTGAGAAGCCAGAGATAACGCCAGCGTTGGAGTTAACGCTTGCATTTAGTCCACGATCTGCCACGATCCCGACGGTTGCATGATCTCAGCCACAACCATACACGATCACTAACGCTGGTGTTAACTCTTGACGCCCGATGTTAGCTCCCGTGCCTATTTAAAGAGCTGATTTTGTTGTTCAAAGTTGTTGATCTCATACCTTCATTCCAAACTTCTGAGAAAGCATTTCGTCCCCGAATTCAGAGAGAACTCCCAACACCACCATTGGGAACAAGAGTAGGAAGGAGATTTCCAACGGTCAACTTGAAGAAGGACACATGCTTCAACTCCGACGATGGTCATTGTGTGTCTTCAACATCTCCTTCAGATCTCTTCATTATAGGGAGTTTTTATTCTAAATTTACTTTTATCTATTCATTATTTTCTTATAATCGTAGTGAATTTGCCGTCTTGCGTATGGCGACTAGGCCGGGTTTGTTTAAGGGGAAATTCACCGCCTTGTGCATGGAGACTACGTCAAGGGTAGATCTAGGGGGTGGCTAGAGGCCTTATTTGAGGAAAGATAGGCTATAGCCAACCGGTCCTTGGGAGAAGGATCGGTGAAGGAACAAAAAGAGATTTTACATTGTCGCATTTAATTTCAAGCGTTATTGAAATTTTATCTTTGTAATTATCTTTGAAATATAATATTCATTTTCATTATCTTTGCTTTTCTGGAATTGTATATCATTTAAGTTTTCATAAGTAAAATCACATTGACATAATTCTGTGAAGCTTAATTTTCTGGAGAGCTAACGCCCAGCGGTAACTCTTAACGCCAGTCGTTAGCAACAGTAAAGAAAAAGTTTTGTTTTTATATAAATCTCTCTATTGGGATATTTGTAACATCCCCCAAACAACTAGACCCCCAAGTTGGTTTTGTCATGACTAGGTCATGACAAAACCATAGGAAGATCCTAAGATCATGTGAACTTAAGTAAGAAGGAGAAAACCCAAGTGGTCTGCAAATAATAATTTTTAGATACCAAGCCTAGGTTTGGACTTTAGGGCCTCACCATGATCCTTCGACATCACCATAACATCCCTAACCCATTGGGGGTCCCCTTAGAGCACCAGGGACCCATTGGGGTCAACTAAAAAGGTCAAACTGACCAAAGTCAACCCTAACTCTAAACTTGTCAAAGTAGCTTAATTAGGGCCAATTGGCCACCACCATGCCAAATTGACCTTACCCCTACAATTATGAGGATACTAGGGACCCAATGGACCAAAAAGCCCCATCATGGGACCACCAATTTGGCCAATTTGACCAAAGTCAACCTTAGCCCTATTTTGGTCAAAAGTGGCCTATTAAGGGTCAATTGACCCTCACCTTGCCAAATTGACCCAACCTAGGCCTTCCTAACCCTTAACGGAGGACAATGGGTCGCTATCCACCCATTGTGGTCAAACCAAATAGCCAATTTAACCAAAGTCAACCTTAACCTAAATTTAGGTCAAAATGACCTATTTTGCCCAAATCAAGCCCAATCCTCTTAGGCTAGACTCAATTAAGGTGGTCCACCACCTAATGGGCTTGAGAATTACTTAAATTACCATTCAATTTCAAAGGATCCGGCTAGGAGAGAGAAAGCCCCAAAAATGGTGGAGAGAGAGGAAGGGTGTTAATGGCATTCATGGCCAAAGGAGGCCAATTGATCTCCCCATTGATGTGAATTCACCTCCTCTGGCAGATACAAGGAATTTGGAGCATTTTCTAGCCCACAAGAGGCTGAATTCAGAGAGGTTGGAGGTAGACGAAAATCACCATTAATGGTGATTAATGGCAATTGATGCCATTGCTCCTCCCCTCCTCCAATTGACTCCTTTAACACCTTCAGAAATCGGAGACGAATGAAACCCCCCTTATTCTAGTGAGAATCATACAGAGGAGGCCTAGATTGACATGGCACCTAAAGCTCAAGCTCCGTCCATGGTAACCCACCAGAATTCGCGACACTAGGCCACCACACAGGTCCGGTCCTCCTCTCCTCCCCTAGTGCTAGATCCTCATCTTGTTTGGGGCTTCATTTGATCCAAATAGGGCTCGAATCAAGCTCCCAAAAGGGCTCATTTCGAGCCCTCTTTCCCCCGCTACAACTCCTCATTCCGACCACCTCCGGCCGGCCAACCACCCCTAATCGCTGGCCACCACCTCAACGGATGTGGTGGTGGCATTGGTCGGCCGGGGCGGCGCTCAGGTGGCAGGGAAAATGAGGTGGAAGGAGGCCCAATCGCGAGCAATCGGGACCGTTGGCTGGAGGAAGAAGACAACCCGATGTCGTCCAATCCTGCGCCAAGATCTGTGCTGATCTAAATGCATTTAAATGTTTATGTATGTATTTATGTCACACTATTTGCAGAGTAATTTTGTTTTAATTATTAAAAATACTAGAGCCCCTCTAATGAAAAATTGGCCAACATCAAAGTTGTAGAACTTGGTGTAAAATTTATTTTAAAATTTGTTTCACCCCAAAAGGAGTACTATAGCTCCTTGTAGGTCCATTTTGGTGGGACTGGTCCCTAGGGTAGGACAGCCACCATTTCTTGAATACCTTTTGATATGGAAATGATATGGACTTGAAAATTGAAACCTAGACTATATGTATCTACACCCTTAACATATCAAAAGATGGGAATTTTTAGAAAACTTTTTTCTAAGGTTTTTGTAATAATTTAATAATTCATATATTATTTAAATATAGGATCTAATGACCTCCAATCCCATCCAAATTTTCGTGGGTGCTCTTTAGGGTTATTATATGACCCTGGTAAAAATTTCAGCCCAATTGGGTCTGATTGGTTTGGGTAATTTGTTAACCCATATTTGGTCAAATTAGGTCAAACTAGGTCAAAAGGGCACATGATGGAATTTGGTGGTCAAATATCATCAAGGTGGTGTGAAACCTTGGCCATTGGTTTAGGATCACATAAGACACCCCCATGATTAATTTGGGGTGATGTGGGGTGGATATGCCCTAGGACCCTAGTTCTAACCTTAGGGTTGCACTTTAAGCCTTGTCAAGGACATAGGGGCATATGTCCTTGGATGGTCATGAAACATGGTAGATAAGTTCAGGGGGTGTAAATATTCCCTAGGAAATTTTAAGAGAATTTTCGGACCACTTATCCCCTCTGATTTATGTTGTAACCTATTTAGGGAACCTCTTATAAGAGAAATTTGCACAACTCATCTATTTGGCCTTAAGAATGTGTTAAATAAATGTGGGCCAAATATCCTTTGTAAAATTATGAAATTTTGTGGTAGGACATTTTAGGGCATTAGAGAGATCTATGAATTTTTGTATAATCGTTTGAATTATTTATCAGTAGGTTCCTTCACAATTTTCCCTAGTAAGGGTTTACTTGGAATATTTAATTATGTGATTAATTAGTTTTGATAAATTCTAAGATTTGGCTTGTAGACTTTTCTAATTAATATGAAGGTCTGCTAATTTTCCCATAATTTTTAGACAAGTATTTTTGGTGGTTCCTTCTTTAAATTCTAATTTGGGATAATTGTTCAATATTATAATTAGAGGCCAACCCCTTACTGTAATTTTTTATATTATGTATTTACTATTATTTTTGACTTTATAGATTTTCCATAATATTGTGGAGGTCAAATCATAAGAGGATTTTATACTTCATGTTCAATTTCATACTGGGTCAATGTTGAGGAAAATTATAATAAATGCCAATTAAGTAAGGAAAAATATGATCCTCTAGATTTAGACTTAGAATATCATGATACACACCCATTAATAATCTTGAGTCAGTTGGATGAATATTTGGGGTACCTCCCCTTATGCAACTTATATAGCTCATTTGGTCTGCGTATAGTAAAACTATAAAACTTGAGTAATTTATGGATCATTCGGTGGGAATGGAAGGTAGATGGTGTACCTAGTCTGGTAGAGAAGATGTGAGGTCACCATTAGGGTTCTATATGTTGGGTGTACCAAATGAGCTAAGGGGTAAGGTTGTGTCCGGGACCGACGAAAGATCGTCCTTCCCTTTAGAAGGTTATAAAATACGTAGGGTAATCCAAGTGTAATGATAAGGAGGGTATACTTGTGGATATTCACTAATAATACTAAGTGCCTTGGAAAGGGAGCTTTACGGTGTCATCCCATTGTAGCTCCTAGCACCGTAGTGAGCCCCTCACAGGGTTGTCCTCGGGGAGTCCATGGTTAACCCTAAAATGTTGGAATAAATGGCGGTGCAAGATTAAGTTAATAATGCACACACCCACACCCCGTAGTTACGGGAGGTTAGTTTGTTTGGTTTTACGAGCGGCAGGCTCGGTGGTTGCAGCAGTGGACTAGCTAGTCCGGTGAGACAGGTTGGTCCGGCGAGTTGTTGGCTCGGGAGGTTATGATGACGGGCAGGTTAGCCTGGGGAGCTTATGGCTCGAGATATAGTAGGACATATTGTATGTGCATAAGGTGGTGGGTCATTAGTGTAACGCCCCTGAATTTCGTTAATTATTTACATGGCAGTTGTGACGTAGTTTTGGCATAAGGGCGTTACGTCAGCTTGTTAGGTTTAGTTTTGAACCTTAGCTTAGTTAAAGCTTGTAATTTAGATCGAGCGGGCGAGTTTTCGCGTCGTTTTGATTTGTAGAGAAGATTTTGTGTAGTATTGAGAATTTAGCTTTGGGAGGCTTTTGCCCGAGTTTTGCTCGTCGGAATTGAATTCTTACTTCGTCGTTGGATTTGTGGCGCCGTGTTTCAGTTAAGGTGCGAATTTCATAGAAATGCGAGGTGATCTAGTTTCCCTCGCGGTTTTAAGTAAATTTTCTTCCTCGATCTAGTTTCCCTCTAGTTTCCCTCGCGATTTAGGTTATATATAAAGCCTAAAATCTTCTTCCCCTATTCATCTCCTTCTTCCTCGATCAATATCAGCCGCCGAGCAAAAGAACGAGAGCGGGGCTTTGTGGAGCGTTCGACCAGTGATTTCTAGGGCAGTAGTAGTCAGAATCGTGTTTGGAGAGTGGATTTGGAAAGCTCTCTGCGAGATCTTCATCTTAGCGGTAAGCTTTTCCCATTTTGTGGAATTTTAGGAGTTAGGGTAGTGACCTAACCCATTCTTTTGACCCGAAAAGTTTCAAGTTTTGTGCTCAGGTGTGTTCTTGGCCGGATCTTTAGCTTCCGGAGCGGTGATCTTCGAGTTTGCAAGGTTAAAGGCAAGTGGCATTTTCTTTCTCCTTCTCCTTGTGGTTGGAGTGTGGTTTCTCGCTTATGATTGTATTGCATTATATTAACTCTTGATCTTGGAGTGTTTCTTGGCTAATTTAACTCTTGGACTCCCTATAGAGATCTCCCTATATGCCCCTTTTTGTTCCCCTCGAACTGAATCTGTCTGCAGCCTAGAACGCCGGTTTTTACTCGAGAGGTTTTCTCTCTCCTTCGAGAAGTGCCTCTCCCTCTCGCGATGTGCCTCCCCCTCTCGAGAAATTCCCTCTTGAGAAGTGCCTCTCCCTCTCGCGAAGTGCCTCTCCCTCTCGAGAAATTCCCTCTCGAGAAGTGCCTCTCCCTCTCGCGAAGTGTCTCTCCCTCTCTCGAAGTTCTCTCTCTCCCTCTCGAGAAGTGCCTCTCCCTCTCAAGAAATTCCCTCTCGAGAAGTGTCTCTCCCTCTCGAGAAGACCCCTCCCTCTCGAGGAGTCCCTGTCCTGCTTTCGAGAAATCCGTGTTGTTAACCCCTTGTTTTTTCTGAGAAGTCCTTTTACCTTCCCTCGAGAAGTGACTTCTCCTTCTCGAGGAATGTGCTTTGTGCCCGTGGTCATGATTACTTCTCCCCTTTTTAAACCTCGTACTTATTGTGGTTAAACCAACTTATGAGTTCTCTTATGTTTAGTATTGGAAGAATGTTTACCTTGTTGTGAACCTATCTCTTAGGGCATCCTAGTGATTATCCTTTCGGGCAGCATCCCATGTTTAATTGAAAATTAATTAATAAGAACCATTGTCTTTAGCCTTAGGCAGTAGTTATGTTTGGGGGACAGTGGGGGAAATGTTATAGCCTTGCACAATAGTCGTGTTTGGGTGGTTGGGTCTAGAGCACCCCCACCCGGTTTTTGGGCTTTGGGTGGGGGAGGTAGATAACCGCTCCCGTTTAATTGAGCTGATCAGTCTCTTTAAATAATGAAACAAGATAAATGAAACTTGCTTGTTTTTTTTGGGCACTTTCTTTTTAGTGCACTCGGTGCTTGTTAGTTCATTGTGTAGAGCTTCTCTTCCGGTAAATCTGGCTTGGGTTGGTACTCCTTATGCCTTGCTTACTTTCCTGCTAGTTTTCTGCCACTTGTAATTCCTTGCTGAGGCGTTCTTTGTTTTATTGAATGCCTCAGGTTCAGAGCCGTAGCGGATAGTGGTGTAGCCTGAAGTTCAGAGTTTTAGTAGTTGTTCACCCCGCTGCTGCGAGGTAGTTATTTTTAGTTTCTTCTTGAGCTCAGACATACTAGTTGGCGCCAATGGGTTAGTGTCATGTTGTTGGCGCCCATTGTGCCCTTTTTATACTTTATAGTTTATTTGCCAGTTAAATGCCATTACTTTTGGATCTTGTGTATCTTACTCTCTGGGAATGATTTATGTTAGGTGCACTATAGTTATAAAATGGTTTTTCGTCATCCTCATTGCATTCTTTCTAACTGAAACCTTAACTTTAAAGTCGCTTAAAGGTATTTTCTACTCTTACAATACACCTAGTTATGTGCATATCATTTACCTTATGCTCAGTCATTTGCATACATTTAGGACTTTAAGTAAACTAAATCAAGTACTTTCCGCTGCAATTATATATACTTTCTCGGTGGACTAGTTGATCCACGAACTGAGAGACACAGTTCTTACCTCAAAACCCCTAATAAATGATTTCAAATGATGACTTATCATATAATCATGTTTTGTTTAGTTAAATAATAGGTTCCCGCCTGAGCGCCTGCTGTTGTCTCCTGTATGATGTGGCATCATGACGTGTATTTTCTCTTACTCTAATATTCTTAAATTCGGAGAAAATGCGGGTTGTGACAGTTGGTATCAGAGGGAGGTTGTTCGACAAGTTGGTCGGGCAACAAATTCTGATATAGTAGTTGTTTTGGTTTCATTGCATACACACACCGATGTGTCATCAGTACGTCTTGGCCGAAGCATGAACACTACACTCAAAGCATGATAAGAAGTATACGGGGCATATTATGTAGTATGGGATGCATAATATGTGTTTGTATATGGATCCACCATAGGTGGCAACATGTGACGGTTATGTAGTATGGGATGCATAACCATCATCACATGGATGCCCATTAGCACGTTTTCTCTTTCGTTACATGCAATATTATGTAGTATGGGATGCATAATATTACATGTGTACGCCGCTCATAACATGCATTAAGGCCTTATTTAGAATGCATAGCACAACATACCTTACATAGCATTGCATAAGCACACGTGCGAAGTTAAAGACTTATATGATGACACAGGTACACACATGATTTCAAAGCGAATAGCAAAATTCATGCATTTATGCCCTTTGCACATGAGTCAAGAGGGACGATGTAGTATCGTTCCCAAATTTAGCATATCATCATGAAAAATATCCCAGAGAAAGGTAGTGGAAATGGCAAGTAGCTGTACATGTATGTTCTGAACCAAGCAGTGTAGTTCTAGTGTAAGGTTAAGTTTTAATTATAGGTTTATGCATTAGCAGAGATGTCTCGGAGGCGTGTCGCGATGAGGTTGACCCCCCAGTCATAGGGTGAATCTTTGGGTGCGCAGTGTGAGGCCATGATCGAAAGTCTGTGACAAAGTAATGAGGCTCGGTCCAGGTAATTAGTTGCGATGCAATCACAGATCTAGACGTTGTTGACTGCCGCCGCTGGGCAGCAGCCTGTGGTGCAGGACCCTGTAGTTGGTCAGAATGTACCTATTCCTCCCGCTCCTTTGGTGCCTCTAGTTCTGCTACCACCAGAGATGAACTTCGTTTCGGATTTCTAGCGACTAGGACCTCCTACGTTTGACGGAAGAGCCGATTTCATGGCATTAGATGACTGGTTTGTTGCCATTGAGGAGATGTTCTCGTACTCGGGAATCTCTACAGACCAAAAGGTGATGGTCGCCGCTTACCAGCTGAAGGGACTTGCTAAAGGCTGGTGGATTAGGGAGAGGGAAAATCTCGTAGGCGGATGTTCGTGGGAGTCATTCAAGGCGATGGTGTTAAAGAAGTTCCTGCCGTCGGTCGAGCAAGACCGTTTAATGAATAATTTTCTGCACTTGAAGCAAAGACATCTCACGGTTAGTGAGTATGAGATCGAGTTCAGTAAGTTGAGCAGATTTGCTCCAGATTTAGTGGCTTCTGAGGCAGGAAGAGCGAAGCATTTTCTCGGAGGGCTTCGTAGCGATATTCAGCAGTTGGCGAGCGCTTATAGATATGAAAGTTATGCTGAGGTGGTAGAAGCAGCGCTGAAGGTCGAGGCTATCGACAACGCCAAGAATAGAGGTGCATTATTGAAAAAGGACAAGAGGAAAGTCGAAGAGGGGGAGAACCCCAAGGTAGTTAGTCCGGCTCCAAAGAATAGGAGTGGTGAAGTTTGTAGCTTCTGTGGTAGCCCTGGCCATCCAGTTGAGAAATGTTTCAAGAGGAAGGGAGCTCAGAAGCAGCAGCGAGTGCTAGCAATCCAGGGTGCTCTGAAGGGTGTGGTGCTCTACCAGTTGTGCAAGCAGAGTGGGCATAATGTGGCCCTGTGTTGGACTAAGGAGAAGGTATGCTTCCAGTGCAAGAAGAAAGGGCACATGAAGTTCCAATGCCCGCTAGTTCAACCCCCGTTGCAGCCCATTCCGTTTCTAACATTGCCGCCACCGCAGCATCAGGATAAAGGAAGAGGAAAGCTGAACGTGTTAACCCAGGAGCAAGCGCAAACTTCGACCCAAGTGATCGCAGGTTAGACCTTAAGCCATTTGTTTAGCCTTGACTCTTTTTGGTTTCGCTTTATTAGACTAGTTTTAGTTCGCGCTTATAGGGAGATTTAAGGTAAAGAATCATTGGGCGCGTGTTCTGTTCGATTCGGGTGCTACCCCTTCGTTCGTAGCAAGGGCCTTCGTTGAGCATCACCGTTTGACCCCTGAGCTGGGCAACAATTCGTTCCTCATTAAGTTCCCTTCTGGTGTTTTGGTGTCCTCGAACCAGTGCGTCCGAAGTTGCCCCGTTCTCTTAGGAGATTTCTTGGCTGTTGTTGATCTTAAAGTGTTAGACTTAGAAGACTTTGACGTAATATTGGGTATGGACTGGTTGTCCAGTTATGATGCGGTCATCCGATGCAAGGAAAAGCGCCTGGACTTTGTGATGGACAATGGTCATCCCAGGAGCGTCTTTGGTTCTCCGTACCAGAGTTCTTCGATAATTTCTGCGGTATGTGCTCGGAAACTATTAATTTCTGGTTATTTGGCTTACCTTGTTTCTGTAGTAGAAACTGTTCCTGGACCGCCGTGTATTGAGAGCGTTCCCGTTGTGCGAGAGTTTCCTGACATCTTCCCTGTCAGTCTTCCTGGACTCCCGCCTGATAGAGATGTTTAGTTTGTTATTGATCTTGAGCCGAGTACTCGTCCTATTGCTAAGGCACCATACCGTATGGCCCCGCGCGAGTTAGAAGAGTTGCGAACTCAGTTAGATGAGTTGTTGTAGTGTGGTTTCATTAGGCCAAGTTCTTCGCCCTGGGGTGCTCCAGTTTTGTTTGTGAAAAAGAAGGACGATTCTATGAGGTTGTGCATAGATTATAGAGAACTAAACAAAGTGACCATCAAGAACAGGTATCTGTTGCCAAGGATAGATGATCTGTTTGACCAGTTGCGTGGTAGCACGGTGTTTTCGAAGACTGACCTTCGATCAGTCTACCATCAGTTGAGGATCCGTGAGTCGGATGTACCCCAGACTGCCTTTCATTCTCGTTATGGCCATTTTGAGTTTCTAGTCATGTCGTTTGGTTTGACAACTGCACCCTCTGCATTTATGGACATGATGAATCGCGTGTTCAAGGATTTTCTGGACCATTTTGTTGTGGTATTCATAGATGATGTGCTAGTTTAATCTAAGAGTGCTGAGGAGCATGCTACGCATTTGCGCTTAGTATTGTCTACTCTTAGAAAGCACAAGTTGTTTGCGAAGCTGAGTAAGTGCGAGTTCTGGCTTCCTCAGGTGTCCTTTCTGGGTCATGTGGTGAACAAGGATGGAATTATTGTAGACACAGCTAAGATTTTTGCTGTATTAGATTGGAAGATGCCTTCAACACCTAAGGAGATAAGGAGTTTCTTAGGGTTGGCTGGCACTATAGGAGATTTGTTCAAGGGTTCTCGGTGTTATCGGCACCTTTGACTAAGCTTACCCAGAAGAATACGACTTTTATTTGGAGCGATAAATGCGAAGAAGCCTTCCAAGAATTAAAGAGGCGTTTGTGCAGTGCACTTGTGTTGGCCTTGCCGATCAAAGGATTAGAGTATGCCGTTTATGTGGACGCATCTCACATTGGTTTAGGTTGTGTTTTGATGCAAGAAGGAAAGGTGATTGCCTATGGGTCTAGGCAACTGAAAGTTCATGAAAGGAATTACCCTACGCATGACTTAGAATTTGCTGCAGTGATTTATGCTTTAAATCTTTGGAGACATCTTCTTTATGGAGTGTCATGCAAGATTTTCACGGACCACAAGAGTCTGAAGTATGTCTTTACCCAGAAGGAGCTGAATTTGCGCCAGCGGAGGTGGTTGGAGTATGTTGCGGATTATGAAGTTGATATCCTATATCATCCGGGTAAGGATAATGTGGTGGCCGATGCCCTGAGTAGAAAGACCGCGCAAATCTTCAATATTTCTATGCAGTCCTTGGTAGAAGAGTTTATGTTGTTGGATATCTCAGTCGGTAGTAGTACCGCACCTTCGAGCTTAGGAGTTGAAGAACCTTCTTGGATTACCCTTACGAGATTGCATCAGAAGGAAGATCCTGATTTGCAACATCTCCGGAATAGAACTGAAAAAGGTGAGCTACCTGACTTTTCAATCGATGATAAAGATACTTTAAAGTATCGAGGTAGATATTGTATTCCCGCGCTTGATGACATTCGAACCAAGATCTGTAGCGAAGCGCATGATTCTAGTGTTTCATATCATCCTGGCTCCACAAAGATGTACAAAGACCTGAAGTGATCATTTGGTGGTCAGGTATGAAAAGTGATATAGCCAAGTATGTTTCTGAATGCTTTACTTGTTAACGTGTTAAGACAGATCATAAGAGGCCTAGTGGTAAATTAAACCCTTTGGATATTCCAACCTGGAAGTGGGAGAGTATTTCAATGGGCTTCATTACCGGTTTGCCGAGATCTCCTGGAGGTCACGATTCGGTATGGGTCATAGTTGACCATATGACAAAGTGTGCTCACTTTGTGCCGTTTAAAATTGGATATTCTATGGAGAAGATAGAAGATCTTTATTTGAATGAAGTCATGAGATTGCATGGTGTGCCCGTAAGCATTAAACGGTCTTGATTTGAAATTCCGAGATTCAAGGTATATGTCTCATTTCTGGAGAAGTCTGCAAGGAGCTTTGGGTACTGACCTTAGATACTCTACCGCTTACCACCCCCAGGAAAATGGTCAGACGGAGAGAGTGAATCAGATTTTGGAAGATATGATCAGGTTCTACATTTTGGATCATGGCGGAGCTTGGGATAAGCGCCTGGGATTGATGGAATTTGCTTACAATAACAGTTATCAGGAAATTCTGCAGATGGCCCCCTTTAAGGCTTTGTATGGGAGGCATTGCCGAACTCCCTTGTTTTGGGCCGAGGTTGGTGAGAGTCTGTTGTTAGGCCTAGAAGCTTTGTAAGAGATGAGCGTTGCTGTGACTCATATCCGTGAGAAGCTTCGTGTTGCTCAGGAGCGGTATGAGAAGCATGCTAATCGGAGGAGAGTAGATCTAGAGTTTTCTGTTGGATACTTAGTGTTCTTGAAAGTTTCTCCGATGCCGGGCGTTAAGAGATTTGGAAGGAACCACAAGTTGGACCCCCAGTATGTGGGACCTTTCCAGGTTGTTGAACGCATCGGAGTGTCCTCTTATTGATTAGATTTGCCTGCCTCCTTTACAGATGTTCACGATGTGTTTCATGTGAGCCAGTTGAGGAAGTGTTTGCATAGTGATCGGCTTGTTCTTGATTCGGTGCCCGTTTTGTAGCCCAATCTTTCGTATGTTGAAGAGCCTGTCTGAATCTTGGAGACTCAAGTGCGTGTGTTGCGGAAGAAGACGATCCGGTTGGTTAAGGTTCTTTGGAAGAATCAGGGTGTCGAAAGTGCAACATGGGAGCTGGAGTCTGCCATGAGAGAGACTCATCCTAGCCTCTTCTCTTAGATTTCGGGTAACTCTTCTGTCTGGTAACCTTTAAATTAAATTCATTATCTTTCTTGGTCTTTGGATTCAAAGTTTCGGGACGAAACTTCTTTTTAAGGGGAGTGACTGTAACGCCCCTAATTTTCGTTAATTATTTACGTGGCCGCTGTGACGTAGTTTTGGCGTAAGGGCATTACGTCAACTCGTCCTATTTAGTTTTGAACCTTAGCTTAGTTAAAGCTTGTAATTTAGATCGAGCGGGCGAGTTTTCACGTCGTTTTGATTTGTAGAGAAGATTTTATGTAGTATTGAGAATTTAGCTTCGGGAGGCTTTTGCCCGAGTTTGGCTCGTCGGAATTGAATTCTGACTTCTCCGTTGGATTCGTGGCGCCGTGTTTCAGTTAAGGTGCGAATTTCGTAGAAATCCGAGGTGATCTAGTTTCCCTCGCGGTTTTAAGTAAATTGGGGAATTAATTAATTAAATAATGATTTAGGTTATATATAAAGCCTAAAATCTTCTTCCCCTATTCATCTCCTTCTTCCTCGATCAAAAGCAGCCGCCGAGCAAAAGAACGAGAGCGGGGCTTCGTGGAGCGTTTGGCTAGCGATTTCTAGGGCTGTAGTAGTCGGAATCGTGTTTGGAGAGTGGATTTGGAAAGCTCTCGGCGAGATCTTCGTCTTAGCGGTAAGCTTTTCCCGTTTTCTGGAATTTTTGGAGTTAGGGTAGTGACCTGACCCCTTCTTTCGACCCGAAAAGTTTCAGGTTTTGTGCTCAAGTGTGTTCTTGGTCAGATCTTTAGCTTCCGGAGCGGTTATCTTCGAGTTTGCAAGGTTAAAGGCAAGTGGCATTTTCTTTCTCCTTCTCCTTGTGGTTGGAGTGTGGTTTCTCGCTTATGATTGTATTGCATTATATTAACTCTTGATCTTGGAGTGTTTCTTGGCTAATTTAACTCTTGGACTCCCTATAGAGATCTCCGTATATGCCCCTTTTTGTTCCCCTCGAACTGAATCTGTCTGCAGCCTAGACCGCCGGTTTTTACTCGAGAGGTTTTCTCTCTCTCTCTCGAGAAGTGCCTCTCCCTCTCGCGAAGTGCCTCCCCCTCTCAAAAAGTGCCTCTCCCTCTCGCGAAGTGTCTCTCCCTCTCGAGAAATTCCCTCTCGAGAAGTGCCTCTCCCTCTCGCGAAGTGTCTCTCCCTCTCGCGAAGTTCTCTCTCTCCCTCTTGAGAAATTCCCTCTCGAGAAGTGTCTCTCCCTCTCGAGAAGTCCCCTCCCTCTTGAGGAGTACCTGTCCTTCTCTCGAGAAATCCGTGCTGTTAACCCCTTGTTTTTTCCGAGAAGTCCTTTTACCTTCCCTCGAGAAGTGTCTTCTCCTTCTCGAGGAATGTCTGCTTTGTGCCCGTGGTCATGATTACTTCTCCCCTTTTTAAACCTCGTACTTGTTGTTGTTAAACCAACTTATGAGTTCTCTTATGTTTAGTATTGGAAGAATGTTTTCCTTGTTGTGAACCTATCTCTTAGGGCATCCTAGTGATTATCCTTTCGGGCAGCATCCCGTGTTTAATTGAAATTTAATTAATAAAAACCATTGTCTTTAGCCTTACAAAGTAGTTGTGTTTGAGGGACAGTGGGGGAAATGATATAGCCTTGCACGGTAGTCGTGTTTGGGTGGTTGGGTCTAGAGCACCCCCACCCGGTTTTGGGGCTTTGGGTGGAGGAGGTAGATAACCGCTCCCGTTTAATTGAGATGATCAGTCTCTTTAAATAATGAAACAAGATAAATGAAACTTGCTTGTTTTTTTGGGCACTTTCTTTTTAGTGCACTCGGTTCTTGTTAGTTCTTTATTTAGAGCTTCTCTTCCGGTAAATCTGGCTTGGGTTGGTACCCCTTATGCCTTGCTTACTTTCCTGCTAGTTTTCTGCCACTTGTAATTCCTTGCTTAGGCGTTCTTTGTTTTATTGAATGCCTCAGGTTCAGAGCCGTAGCGGCTATTGGTGTAGCCTGAAGTTCGGAGTTTTAGTAGTTGTTCACCCCGCTGCTGCGAGGTAGTTGTTTTTAGTTTCTTCTTGAGCTCAGGCATAGTAGTTGGCGCCAATGGGTTAGTGTCATATTGTTGACGCCCATTGTGCCCTTTTTATACTTTATAGTTTATTTGCCAGTTAAATGCCACTACTTTTGGATCTTGTGTATCTTACTCTCTGGGAATGATTTATGTTAGGTGCACTATAGTTATAAAACGGTTTTTCTTCATCCTCATTGCATTCTTTCTAACTGATACCCTTAACTTTAAAGTCGCTTAAAGGTATTTTCTACTCTTACAATACACCTAGTTATGTGCATATCATTTACCTTATGCTCCGTCGTTTGCATATATTTAGGACTTTAAGTAAACTAAATCAAGTACTTTCCGTTGCAATTATATATACTTTCTCGGTGGACTAGTTGATCCACGAACTGAGAGACACAGTTCTTAGCTCAAAACCCCTAATAAATGATTTCAAATGATGACTTATCATATAATCATGTTTTGTTTAGTTAATTAATAGGTTCCCGCCTGAGCATCTGCAGTTGTCTTCTGTATGACGTGGCATCATGACGTGTATTTTCTCTTACTCTGATATTCATAATTCGGAGAAAATGCGGGTTGTGACAATTAGTGTCGACGCTCGTCGCACCGACATCGATACTTTGGCTCGGTAAGCGTGATTAACACTTTACCAAAGAAAAGTCTGGTGGACTAACCAGTAAGAGTACGCAGGAGCTCCGTTGTTGTGTTCTTAGCATTGAGGCGTACGATAGGTCTAGGTTAGGTTGTACAGATACCAACCTAGAGGTGGACGAAGCCCAACCCACCGCTTCCATTTGCCACTACGGAAGTATCCTGGGAGTTTTGCTAGCTCCAAAATGGGTTTACTAAAGGTCTGTGCGCATAGAGTCGTAGTGTGTGAGTTGCACTTGTATGAACATAACATTTAAACTGCATACCTTTCATGACATAGCATAAACATTGCATTTCCACCCCTACCCCTATCGTATAAATTGGTTATGGGACTAGTTATATGATTGGCCCTGCTAAACGATCCCTTGGTCTATAGGTTTGTATGGGCATTCCTATAAATTAAGGTTATTTAATCTTATTACTGTTTCCCTTAGTGACTTTCTTTACTATTGCTTTACTTATTACTACTGCTTACTTGGTACTGTATTACTTCTACTATTTTACTCATGGTACATTATATTGCTTACCAATAGACCCTTCCGTAGTTAGATTCACTGTCACCTGCTTTTGATTATATCCCTTGATGACCTCTGTTTCATCCTTCCCGCACGGTGCCTAGGAGTCACCGGGGGAGGGGTGGGGGATTGGCTTAGTCTTTTGACTAACGGTCGGTGGACCTTATCATTTCAAGGGACCGAGGAGACGCTGCAGCACCAGAGGCCGGTACAGATGGAGGCGAGATAATCTAGCACGGGATAACCGATGATAGGATCCGTGAGTGTCTTTTAGCATTAGTAGTCTATGTTTCCACGAGTGAAATTGTAGTGAGGAATTGATGTACAGGGCATGAGTCCTTTATTATTACCGTACCTTTTATTCAGTTACTTTATGTGGACATCTCTTTTGATGGTTTTATATTCATGTGATGTGGACTTGATTTCTAGTTAATCAATTGTATACTTTTCTTCTATTGCGATCGATATGGCCGGCAGGATCGGCGTTTTGTAGTGACGACCTTCCCGAGCGAGGGTGTCACCGCAAAGCAGCAGTTCTAGGCATAAGACCCGGTTTTGTAGCGAAAAAGGGGTCTTACAATATTGCCCTCAATATTCCCTTGATTTGAAGAGGCATCACTCACAATGCTTAGTACATATTGTATTTGATAAACCCAATTTTGCATTATGATTGTGCATGGTTTAGATATTCCAAGGATTGGAATAATGTGTGTGGTTCACTATGTGAACTACTTAGAAGAACTCATTATCTCAACAAAACCGCTGAGACGAGGCCAGGGGCCGCTGAGAAGGGGTCTGCCTCAGCTGAGCTGCAGATAGACAAAATCTGCTGAGATAATAATCTGTCTCAGCGGATCTGCTGAGACCAAGACAACTCAACTGCTAAGATGGAAGACTATCTCAGCCCAACTGCTGAGACAGATTCAAATCAGGAAGTCGACACTGGCGGGATTTGCTTTTGGCACAAATAGCTGTAAAGGGAAGATAAAGTGTTCTATCCTCTTCCGAAGTGTCAGGGCCCTTTCTAAGAGCCGTTGAAGATTAATGAAGTATAAAAGAACAACTTAGGGCACTTCAGAAAGAGTTTTTGGTGTGCTAAAAATGTGAGAGTCATTATTGTTCCATTGATGGCTTTCAAGGGTTCTCTTTCCTTCAGCTTACTGAACCAGGAAGAAGACACAAGGAGAGGAGAAAGCTCTTCTATTCTGAAGAGCAAGGTGATACTTTCTCTCTTACTGAAGAGAAGGATCAGTTAGGAGCAGGTCTGAAGATTACTTTTAGCCCAGCTTCAAGATTGCATCAGCTGTGCATAATCAACAGAAGACATCAAATCAAAGTTGTCCACTGCTGTAAGCTAATAATTTTACTCATTGTAGGAACTGTATAGTTCTGAGCTTGTAAGGCACTGTGCTTGAGTTTGTTGGGTTACTGAACCTGAGCTGTAGGGCTATTGAGCCTGAGTTTGTTAAGGCTGTTGAGCCTGTGCTGTAAGGCAATTTGCCTGAGAAGTAGGGCTTCTTGATAGGCTTGAGGTAGGAGATCAAGTTAATCTCTGAGCTGTAGGACTGGGAGCACTCTGAGTTGGTAGGGCTGTTTCGCCTGAGGTAGGGTTTCGAGAAAACCTGAGAGATCCTGAGGGATCTGAGTTGTAACCTCTTGGATCTGAGATTGGAGGAGTTTGCCTTGTCTAACACATTGTTAGAAAGGTGTAGAGGGAAAGTGGACTACCCATAGACACCCTGTCTTGGGGAACCACTATAAACAACAGTTAGCTTTCTGTGTTTGCTTGATCTTTTGCTTACTATTCATTTACTGCTAGCAACAATTAAGTAAAAATCAAAGAGACCTATTCACCCCCACCTCTAGATGAATTAGACTGCTGACCTATAAACTATCAAGTGGTATCAAAGATAGATTGTTCAAAAAGGACTTAACAGTCTGACCAGATCCTACATAGGAGTAGTCAAATCTAACTCCAATGGCTATCACTGGAGGTCAGAAGGAGTTGGGGTCAATGAAGTTGCCAATATGCAAAAAGGAAACTTTTGGCATTTGGAAGCAAAGGGTTAGGCTATTCATGGAGGCCTCAGACCATATGATTTATATTATTGTCCAGGAGGGTTACTTTGTAGTCACAAAGCCCTCCACTATTGATCCTACAAGACAGGTAGCCAAGTCATATGCTGAAATGACTAAGGATGAGATTGCACTTGCTACCATGGATAAGAGAGCACAAAATATCATAGTAAATGCAACTGATGATTCCACCTTCTAGAACTTGGTGCACAGTGAAACAGCCAAGGACATGTGGGATACACTTATAGTGTATATGGAAGGTACTAAAGAAGTGAGGGATGATAGGAAATCCCTCCTTAATCAGGAGTATGAAGCCTTCAGGCAACAAAGCCTGGAATGCATAGCTGACTACTATGAGAGGTTTTTCTGAATAGTGAATGAACTGAGGACCTATGGGAGGGCCTTCAGCCATTATGAGCTGAATGATAAATTCCTAAGATCTCTAACTAGAGATTGGGATACAAAGATTTGTGGCATCAGAGAGGTGGCAAAGCTGGGTGAGACTCCTCCCCATACTCTGTTTGGAAAGCTGCTCTCCTATGAGATGCAATTATCTGCAAGGAAGGAGGAGGACACATCCTCCAGGCCTCATACGAGGGAAAGAGCTATGGCCCTCAAAGCTGAGAGCTCCAAGAAGAGCAATGCAAGGATGCCTTCTCCTTGAAGAAGGGATGCTGGATCAGAAAATTCTGAGCCCAACACCACAGACAACAACTCATCTTATAAAGGATTTGCTGCCTTCTCAAGGCAGTTCAAGAACCTGATGAGGAGGAAGTAGTGGAAGAACAAACCTTCCTCCTCCTCACATCCCAGGAAGGATCACAACGGAACTGAAAAGCAGCACCCCAAGGGGGACAGGTATGATTCTAAACATGTTAAACATGTTTCAAATAATGTGATTTGTTACTGCTGCAGCAAGCCTGGACATTTCATTGTTGACTGTCTAGTCAAGAAGAAGGAGAAGGGTGATAAGAAAGCTTATCACCAGAAGGGAAGGAAGGGTAAAAAATCCTTCCTATCCAAGAAGGAAAAGAGCTGGACTGAATCTGAGTCAACATCCTCAGATTCAGATGAAGAAGAAGAAGCCTACATTGGCCTGTTTGCAGCTGAAGAGGATGAGGACTATCCTGCTGCAAAGATGGGCATCAGGGCCCCTCTAGCATAGTCAGACAGTGACATAGAGGAGCATGAAGAAGATAGAGAACATCATGGCTTGCTGGCCATAACTAATGACGATGAAGATAGTCAGGACAATCCTGACAAGGTAGTAATTCCTCTCAATCCTTCTACTGATTATGAATCTGTACCAGAATCTGAAGCATGCTCATCTAATGATAAGAGCGGCTCAGTTTCTGAAGTGGTTGTCAATCAATTGATTGACAAGTATGATGCTTTATTGGATGCTCTGAATAAGAGCAAGAAGCTAGCCAAGTGGCAAGCTCAGCAAATTGCCTCCCTTTAGTTGACTAAGCAAGAGTGCACTGAGTCACCTACCGTGGTTGCTCAGATAAGTAGAGAGATAAGCCAACTCAAGGGAATAAAAATTGTACAATTGAGCACCATCTCCCAAAAGAATAAGGTCATAAAGGACCTTGAGGATAAGCTTCTCAAAGAGAAGAGCCTAGTGGCTCAATTCTCCAAGCCCAAATCTGTATTACCAATCAATGATACCTTTTCCTCCCAAACTAATAGGAGTGGACTAGGTTTCAAAAATTTGGCAGTAAGTGATGGGAGTGGAGAAAAGAGCAAGGATAAGGCTAAGCATTATACCACCTTTCAAAAGGTGTTACTTCCCTCTAGCAGGTATGATCATGACAGTATGTATGGTCTTTGGAAGAATGAGAGTGCCTATAGGAAGGAAAACACTCCTTCCTATAGTAGAAGAAAGGGCATGGGGATGACTGCTATGAAAGCTCCCCATGAAGAAATTCTAATGGCCCATTCAGGACCATTTATGTTTGGTACTTCAGCCCCTTCATTCAAGAATATGGAAGCAAGCTCTTCCAAGTGTAACATCCCATTTCGCACTAGACCACTCGGAGACGTTTTGACTACCCGGTTTTGGGCTTTCTAGTGCGTGCTCCGATTTGGATTAATTGGGGGAGAGGAATAACAATATTGTTGTAGGAAATTTGGGAATGGAATAACAATATTGGTGTAATAACAATGTTATTTTTTAGGATTCCGTTCGACGAACGTCGAAGGACAGCTTCGTTCGACGAACGTCGAAGAGGCAGTTGTGTTCAACGAAAGTCAAAGTATAGGAGTAGCAGTTGACGAATTAGCCGCCGTTTGACGAAATTGAAAATCCCAGCGTTTGACGAAAATTTCAGCGGTCGACGAAATACATTTATTCAGCGGTCGACGGAATTGAAATTGTAGCGCTCGACGAAATGACTGTTCCCGTTCGACGAATCTGGGCATTTTCTTCTGTCGTCGCCCGATAAAGCTTAAATGCTTATTTTTTATGTTTATTTTAGGCTAACAGTGGAATCATTGTCCAATAAGGAGCTGACACCTAAAACTGGACTTCCAAGGCTTATTAATGCAAACCCTCTTCTCTCTTAACACTAGGGCTGAGCATTTCTCCCGAGGAAAAATCTGGGTCTTCATCTTCTTCTTCCTCTCCTTCTTCTTCTTCCTCTCACTTCAGGGAATTAGTTGGGGGAATCTTTGAAGGAGCAAAGCTTGGAGGAAATTAGGAGCTTGGCCGACTACCACCATGCTTCCTTCAAGATGAGCTCCAACCATAGCCGTAAAATCAGGTGACTTCCTCCCCTCTCCCTTGGTGCTAGCCTCTTAGATCACAATAGGAGAGATGAAGGCTCACGAGAGCTTCTCGTGTGAGCTTTAATGATGTTTCCTTAGGAAGACCAAGTCGGAACCTCAAATTTAGGGCACCATTCGCCGCAAGGTTCTTGGAATCATTTCTTCTCTTCTAGAGGAAGAGATGGGATTTGATTTTGGGCAAACCCATGGTCGTTGAGGGATGGTGAGGGGAATGATATTTAGGCTTCTTAAAGGTGAATGCTGGAGGAGAGAAGGTGAAATGACCTAACTCGTGTTTGGGGAAGATGATGAATAATACTCTGTTTAATAGATTTTTCTTTTATGGTATAATATGTAATAAAGTTGATAATAGCTCCTGATTAAGGACAGTTTTAAATTTACAACATCTCACTTGGTAAATAGAGGGTAAAATTGTGCGAAGCTGGGTTTAAGCCAATTTTTAGGCATGACCCCACTAGAATTAGACTTCAGGCTCAACATGAAAGTTGTAGCCCTCGGAAAGAGCTTTCCGACGATAGGTTATCCGTTTTATGAAGTGACCTGTAGCTCCCTAAAAGCCCAGTCTAGTGGACTGTCCAGAAAGCTGGGAGGTGGTTATGTGCATGCTGTTTTGCTGTCTAGATTTCTACAGTTGGCTTCAGAGCAGATTTTCGGTAGGACCCACTTGGATCTGGGTTTAGAACTCAACTTGAAAGTTGTATCCCTCGGAAAGAGCTTTCCGACGATAGGTTACCTGTTTTTTGAAGTGACCTGTAGCTCCCGAAAAGCCCAGTCGAGTGGACTGTCCAGAAAGCTGGGAATGAGTTAAGTGCATGCTGTTTTGCTGTCCAGATTGTGGAAATATTTTCTTGTATATTCCAAAATAATGTATAATTTTCTTATTTGAAAATTGCAGAGAATAAATATATGAGAACAAATCTAGAAAACTAGATTATTAAAACTTTAAAACAGAAGGGATGAGAATCAAAAGGAGATTAGTTAAAAGATAGTTTAGAATCGAGCCTGGGTAAGGCGTGTGATCACTGCCCTAAAGAAGTTGCACCACCCTCCGGCAGGGCTTTCAACCGATGCTCACTCCTCCAAGGTACAACACCCAGCTAGATCCCGAAACTCCGATGTGCGCGGACACCGAAGAAGCACAGAGCACCCGAACAACCACTTGATGAAGCAAATGTGAAGAAAAGGAATCACGCAGAAGATCATCAAAAACGGAGAGAGCAGCAGCGCATATTAGAGCGATCGTTCTTTCTGAGAAGAACGACAATATATAAAGATAGAAAATCGCCGGAAAAGGAATCTTGAAAAACGGCAACATTAAAACCGTAATAAATATTAACAGTTATAATTGGAAAGCACATAATAACGTTGAAAATTTCCAACGTAAGTAATGGCGAGAATCACGCATAAATGAGCGGTTAAGAATATGCGTAAAACTGCGGAGAGAGAGAGCGCAGAATGGCAGGATGCGTTGAATTCAATTCGACGTTGCGTCGATATCATATCGACGCAAGTCGACGCAGGTCCTATCGACGCGACGTCAAAAACATATCGACGCAAGTCGGGTGCGTCGAATTCCATTCGACGCCTCCAACTTCAGCGGGCTTGTCGACGTTGCGTCGAAATCTATTCGACGCAGCTCCGATTTCAATTTGACGCAACTCCAAGTAAAAGGCTCTGAAACTATTTTGTACAAAAAATACAATTCAATTCAATTATTCCCCAAATCCCAAATCCCAAATCCCAAATCCCAAATCCCAAATCCCAAATCCCAAATCCAAATCTGGATCCGGTCTGGTGCGGTGCGTGCGCGCGCGCGCTTGTGGTTCATAGTTTCTCCTTATGTTCTTTTGAACAAATAAGAAGGTGTGAATTTCTTTATATACACTTAAGGGAAGAAGGAGAATGGCAAGGTGGGACTAAAGAACACCCTTTCATCATGAAAGGCTTCCCTCCAAATATTTGGATTCCCTAAAAGTTTGGTTTTGAGCTTTTCCATCATAATGAGGAGCCCAAACACCAACCACCATTAAGCTCCAATCAAAACATTTAATTTTATAATGTTTTATAATTAAAATTTCTAACAATCCCCCACAAAAGCGATAAACCAAAAGCAAACTTCATAAATATGATATTACTAATAATAAATAAAATCAAATACAAATTTGCTTCATCAAGTTGTATCTAATGCAATGGGTATAGATGGAATGGTTACCTTGAATCTATACTTAGTACTTACTTCCTCTACCGAAGAGTATAATGTGCCAGAGGCTTTGAATTATAAACTTTTGACCGGTAAATTAGATAAGCACACAAAAGAATGGTTGTTCTTGGGTTATGGCGGTGGGCGCGTTAATGGCCATGCTCATTCCTTGATTTTTCATGAGAGTTATTTTGGGTTCAGCCCGGATCCCAAAGTTGCGGCCTCACAACAACCCCCACATAGGTGGTGCCTCAAGAGATATTCGTAACCAATATCTCGCAAAGAAACATGCCTTTGGCAACCATTAAGAACTTAATTAAGTTCATCCTAACTTGTTACGTAGAGCACAACATCATAGGAATGGGGAGAAGGTTTTCTCAACCTTATATTTTGTGCTCCCAACTACGCTACATCAACGGTTTCATTTCTACCACATTGAACCCACTTCATGGGATCTCCAATCACATGGGTTGGGTATCCACCGTTGGCAGCAAATCATGTGGGCTTAAGCCCCATTCCCCTCGATGACAACAATATCTCCCTTCGGGACAATCCCTTGGTAAGATTATCAGCCAGATTCAATTCTGATTTTACATAGTTGAGTGATATCACTTCTTTTCTTCTTTGCTTCACGGACTTGTACCTGATTCTCATGAACTTATTCATTTTGGAATTAGGACTATTAGAAGAAGTTAAATCAATAACACTTTTATTATCACAATGTAAAGAGATAGCAGGCATGGGGTTTTCAATTAATGGAATTTCACTAAGTAAATTTTTAATCCATTCTGCTTCAGCACATGTAGTGTCCAAAGCTATAAGCTCTGATTCCATGGTGCTTCTAGAAATAACTGTTTGTTTTGTAGAAGCCCATGAAATGGCAGCACCTCCAAGGAGGAATACATAGCCCGTCGTTGACTTAACGTCTAACGAATCAGTTACCCAATTGGCATCTGAATATCCTTCTAGTACTCGGGGAAATCCCGTGTACACTAAACTATAATCCAAAGTTCCACGAAGATATTTAAATATTCTATTTAGTGCTATCCAATGTTCATCACTTGGATTACTAGTATATCTACTAAGGCGGCCTACAACATAGGAAATGTCGGGCCTAGTGCGGTTAGCTTTGTATAGGAGTGATCCTATCATTTGTGCATACCTATGTTGATCAACAGGTTCATTAGTATTTTTATAAAGTTTTACACTAGCGTCATAAGGAGTAGAAGCGGGAATGGAATCATATAAGTTGAATTTAATCAACATTTTCTCAATCGAGTGTGAAAGAGATAATGATACGCTAGAATCATTTTAACTAGTTTCATTCCTAATAGAATGTTTGCTTCCCCCAAATCTTTCATATCAAAATTGGATGATAAATTATTTTTTGTTTCATTAATAATTTTAATTGAGTTTCCAAAAATTAAAATATCATCTACATAGAGACATAACAAGACAATTTCATTTCCGTCTTGTTTAGCATAAATACATTTATCAAGTTCATTAGATTTGAAACCAAAAGTTAAGACTACGGAGTCAAACTTTTGATGCCATTGTTTAGGTGCTTGTTTTAAACCGTAAAGAGATTTAATTAATTTACAAACTTTGGTTTCTTGGCCTTTGACCACAAAACCTTCGGGTTGAGATATATAGACTTCTTCGTCTAAGTCTTCATGCAAGAAAGCGATTTTTACGTCCATTTGATGAATAATTAATTTATGGATCGAAGCTAAGGCTACTAGAATGCGAAGGGATGTAATCCTAGCTACGAGAGCATAGGTATCCAAATAATCTATCCCTTGTTTTTGCGCATAGCCTTTAGCAACAAGACGAGCCTTATATTTATCTATAGATCCATCCTGATTTAATTTCTTTCTAAAATCCATTTACATCCTATGGCTTTGGCACCGGGAGGTAAATCGGTTAGGATCCAAGTTTTATTTTCTAAGATAGAATTAATTTCTAGATTAATTGCTTCTTTCCAAAAGAGATAATCAGATGAGGTCATTGCTTCCTCATATGTATTAGGATCACCTTTAACTAGATAAGTGAAGTAGTCATCCCCATTGGATCTTTCGGTTCTAATTCTTTTGCTTCTTCTAGGTTCATCTTTTTCTAATGGTCCTATAGAAGAAGTGGAAGGTTGGTTTGAGCTAGTTGAAGGTTGAGATGAGTTATTTAGTTTATATGGAAATTTATCTTCAAAATAAGCTGCATCTCTAGCTTCTATAATGGTGTTGTTAGATATTTCACTAATTAGGGAATTAGTGATGAGAAATCTATTAGCACTACTATCGGATGCATATCCTATGAAAATAGAGTCTAATGTTTTTGTTCCTATTTTCTTTCTCTTAGGTTCAGGAATTGCTACCTTAGCTAAACACCCCCACACTCGAAGAATTTGGAGGTTAGGTTTTCTTAATTTGAATAATTTAAAAGGTGTCTTATCATTTTGTTTAGATGGAATCCTATTAAGGATGAAGGAGTAAGAGAGCAACGCTTCTCCCCAGAGATTTTCTGGGGCACCGAACTCGGCTAACATGGCATTGACCATGTTCATCAAGGTCCGATTTTTACGTTCAGCTACACCATTCGATTGAGGAGAATATGGAGCAGTCACTTGATGAATAATCCCATGTTCTTGGAAAAGTTGGGTTAGTTCATTCGAAGTGTATTCTCCACCTCGATCGGATCTAAGAATTTTGATAGAGGTTCCTAATTGATTTTCTACTTCAGCTTTAAAAATCTTAAAATACGAGAACACTTCATCTTTAGTTTTTTAACAAATATACGTAACAAAATTTGGTGAAAGCATCTATGAATGTTACAAAATATTTATTTTCACCTCTAGTAGGTTGGCGGTTTGAATCACATAAATCCGAATGAATTAGTTTTAAAGGTTTTGAAGTTCTATCAACTGATTTAAAAGGCTTTCTAGAAAATTTAGCTTGCACACAAATTTCACATTTAGCACTTGGTGCAATATTGAATTTGGGAATCAAATTTAAGGACATCATTCTTTTCATGCAATCAGAATTCACATGTCCTAATCTAGCATGCCAAAAATCAGGAGAAGAATTTGAAACTAAGGAAGAAGAAGAAATTTGATTTACTTCTAAATCAGCAATATTCAATTTAAATAATCCATCACATACAAAACCTTTGCCAATAAAATTGTCATTCAATGTTATTACAACTTTATTAGATTCTAAAACAATCTTGTAGCCTTTCTTCACTAGCAAAGATCCGCTAACAAGATTCTTCCTAACTCTCGGCACATAAAGCACATCATGCAAGGCTAGTGTCTTCCCGGATGTCAACCTAAGATCCACTCGCCCACGTCCAAGTATTTGTGCCGATGAAGCATCTCCTAAGATCACGCTTCCTCCACTGATGTCCTGAAAGGTGGCAAAGCAAGAACGATCAAAACAAGTATGAACATTTGCTCCGGAATCAAGCCACCAATCTGATGAACAAGTGAGAAGAAGACTGGGAGTATAATCTAACCTGAAGATAGGTTGATCCGGTGCTTGGATCATGTTGGACTGAGGCTTGGAGCCATGGGATTTGCCGACCACTGGTTCAGTCTTCTTGTAGAAGCAGTTGGTTGACAAGTGATTTGTGCGGCCACAAATGAAGCACCTTTTCCCTTTACCTAGATTTTGGTTTGAGGAACTAGGTTTGGAATGATTGGGTTTTCGATGGCGGGAACCTTGACCGAAAGGTTTCTTGAAGTTCTTTCCTTTCCCTTTGTGGTGTTGGTGAGAGGAATGATTGCCTTGCGATTCGATGAGGTTTACTCTTGGAGCAAGGTCTTTGGGAACTTTAGAGTTTTTACTCTTATGTTCCTCCTCAATGCGGATAGCATTTTGGATCTGGATACAAGTAAGGTTTGATTGGTCATGCCTTAGTCTAGTGCTAAAGCCGGACCATGAATCGGGAAGAGAATCAATAAGACATGCCACAAGATAATTTTCGGAAAGGATTGAGCCATCGGCTCGGATCTTGGACAACATCTCATCTAGTTGATGGAGTTGAGGATTGATAGGCTTGGAAGCATCAATCTTGAATTTATGAAGGTTGGAAACATTATAGCGTTCTATACCTGCATTGTCAAGGTTATAGCGCGCTTCTAGTGCATACCACAATTCCTTAGCCGTACGATATTGAAGGAAGACATCGTTAAGGCTATCGGACAAAGCACTTAGGATTCGGTTATGACAATGAAATTCAACATCTACCAGATCTCTATAGGGAAGACGTCTTACATAGGTTCTAGTGGTGTTTGCATTTGAGGATGAAGATGATGGCAGGTTTGAAGCAACTGCATTTGCAGTGCTAGGGATTTCAGATTCTACAGCGGGGGCATCGAAGATGGCAGACAGAAGGCCTAACGTATTAAGCCAATATTCTATCTGAGCTTGCCAACGATGAAAACCATTTCCATTGAATTTCTCGGGTTTGATCCCGGCGGGTGCTCAGATCTAGATGCCATTTTAGTTTTCTGGAAATTAAGATATATACAATAAATTGTTGTACATACGAGAATGAAAGCAGGTGTTATCATTTTGACTATTTGATTTTATTTAGCTACAACTTCTTTAGATTGTAGGAATTTTTTCTTGTATATTCCAAAATAATGTATAATTTTCTTATTTGAAAATTGCAGAAAATAAAGATATGAGAACAAATCTAGAAAACTAGATTATTAAAACTTTAAAACAGAAGGGATAAGAATCAAAAGGAGATTAGTTAAAAGATAGTTTAGAATCAAGCCTGGGTAAGGCGTGTGATCACTGCCCTAAAGAAGTTGCACCACCCTCCGGCAGGGCTTTCAACCGATGCTCACTCCTCCAAGGTACAACACCCGGCTAGATCCCGAAACTCCGATGTGCGCGAACAACGAAGAAGAACAGAGCACCCAAACAACCACTTGATGATGCAAATGTGAAGAAAAGGAATCACGCAGAAGATCGTCAAAAACGGAGAGAGCAGCAGCGCATATTAGAGCGATCATTCTTTCTGAGAAGAACGACAATATATAAAGACAGAAAATCGCCGGAAAAGGAATCTTGAAAAACGGCAACATTAAAACCGTAATAAATATTAACAGTTATAATTGGAAAGCACATAATAACGTTGAAAATTTCAACGTAAGTAATGGCGAGAAACACGCGTAAATGAGCGGTTAAGAATACGTGTAAAACTGCGGAGAGAGAGAGCGCAGAATGGCAGGATGCGTTGAATTCAATTCGACGTTGCGTCGATATCTTATCGACGCAAGTCGACGCAGGTCCTATCGACGTGAGCATCGAAAACATATCGACACAAGTCGGGTGCTTCGAATTCCATTCGACGCCTCTAACTTCAGCGGGCTTGTCGACATTGCGTCGAAATCTATTCGATGCAGCTCCGATTTCTATTCGACGCAACTCCAAGTAAAAGGCTCTGAAACTATTTTGTACAAAAAATATAATTCAATTCAATTATTCCCCAAATCCCAAATCCGGATCCGGTCCGGTGCGGTGCGTGCGCGCACGCGCGTGTGGTTCATAGTTTCTCCTTATGTTCTTTTGAACAAATAAGAAGGTGTGAATTTCTTTATATACACTTAAGGGAAGAAGGAGAATGGCAAGGTGGTACTAAAGAACACCCTTTCATCATGAAAGGCTTCCCTCCAAATATTTGGATTCCCTCCAAGTTTGGTTTTGAGCTTTTCCATCATAATGAGGAGCCCAAACACCAACCACCATTAAGCTCCAATCAAAACATTTAATTTAATAATGTTTTATAATTAAAATTTCTAACACAGATTTCTACAGTTGGCTTCAGAGCAGATTATCGGTAGGACCCTCTTGGATCTGGTTTTAGAAATCAACATGAATGTTGTAGCCCTTGAGGTTAGCTTTTCAAAATGGTGTGGCACATAAATATGGGTGGTCTGTAGCTCCCAGAAATACTGTTTTAGTAAACATCACTGGTTTTGGTACAAATTTTGATGTTTTACTGATTTTCTCGTAAAATACTCATCGGAAGCTTACGAAAGTTGGTAGAGATGAACTTGATGATATTGTGATCACTTCTGGTTAGCTTCAGAAGTTTTGGATAAAAATTTACGGTAATATGCCTAGTCTCTTCTTATAAATTTATGATGTTGTAAATAGCTTTGGTAAACATAAATGAGGCATAAATTGGTTGAAATTATTCAAGGTGATGATTATGTGATGTCATAGAAATTTCATAGGATTTGGTTTGAAATAAGTCTTGAATAAATGTCCTATTATAAATTATTTTGAAGAATGAATCATGGTGATGTGTATTTGAATAAGATCTTGGAGGGTATGTTTATATATAGTAATGTTCATATCGCTTGATAATCTAGTGGATGGTGTAGAATGGTGATAACCTCTCCATAAGGTTGATAGATTTAATCGTGTGGAAACACGTTGTGATCTGTACGTAAGACGATTGAAAATTGGTGATATGTTCGTGCTTACATATTTAGTAAAATATGAATATGACACAGTACGCACAAGTAGTCCTATAGGATCTTGTAGAGTAATTTCCATGATATACACACGCTACTGCATAGAGTCATGATAGCTCGGTATGGGTAGCATTGATGGATCGGTGTGGATTATAAGATATGGTTATATCTTATGGTGAAATGTTAAGGACCCGGTGGTTGGGGGCCTTGGATGCTAATTAGCATTCGGTTGAGTTGGTATGGCGTGAAAGGTAAGAAGGCTCCATTCAGTGAGTCCTTGGGTGCTTGATAGCACGGGTGTGCATGGGAATTACAGGAATGTGCATGGTTTACACATGGTGGTGTAGTGATCCTGGTTGGAGGATTATTTGTGGCGGGTCTACGGGCTTGCTAGTTGTGACACCGACAGAAGCCGGCAGTTAGACTCTAGACCGGTTGGGTTGGACTCTTGGTGCTCACCTACCCATGTCCCCTCTGTGTCCTTGAAGTCTGAGCTGTGTGTTCTTAGCGTCGAGCAGTACGTAGGGTCTCCGCTGTGTGTTCATAGCGTCGAGGCGTACAGAGGCCTAGGACTGGTAGTGTTCATACCCTCCTAGTAGTGGAGTAGCTCGTTCCACTGTCTCCGTCTGGCCACGACGGGAGATGCCTGAGTGGTTAGCTACCACTCAAAAAGCGAGAACTGAAGGTCTATGTCGATATAGCAAAATATGCATGGGTAAGTCATTATATCATAATCATTGCATTGCATTCATCCTTCATGATCATTACATTGCACTGCATTGGATCCTCATCATATAAACTTGTATGGGCACCTTTATATGATGAGTTATCTTCATGTTCAGATCCTTAACTTATAAGCTTGTATGGGCATCCTTATAAGTTAAGTTCAATTTGGTTCTGTGATACTCTGCCCATGCTTTCTTGTTACTACTACTTGCTTATATTCTGTCAGTGCCTTATTACTTGTTAGTTGTGCTTATTATACCTGTTACTAGTACTTGCATTTACAACCATTGCTACTTATATACTTATGAACAACTTAGTTAGTGCCGTTGCAAGTACTTGGGTACTTATACAAATAACATATATGAACCACCATCCCTGTCACCTACTTGTATATATTATTGCTTATATTGCAGCTTTTCTTCCTTTCCTTCCACCCGGTGCCTTGGAGTCGCCGGGGGAGCGGATGTGAAGCCACTTAGTCTTTATGACTAATGGTTTCTACATCCCTCTTTTTAGGAGTGTACCTTAGAGCAGCAGTGCACGGTGCTGGAGGAGGATAGTCAGGTCAGGGTGACAGGGTCGGAGACCATGATACCTTTGCTACCGTCAATGACAGAGGTGAGTGAGTGTTTTGAGATATAGCCCCTGGGGCATTTAGCTTGATACTCTGATGATTTGCAGGAGCTTGTGTAGCTTTCTGTCTTTCTTGTACTTACTGTTTGGACATTATTACTTATTGTGAATCTATGGCTTTTACTGCTTTCTTTTATTGATGGGTTGGCGCTGTTTGTTGGTTTGGCCGGCAAGATAGGCGTCTTGTGGGGGAGGCTAGCTCGTGTGCTGGCGCTTCCGCAAGGTGGCTGTCCTGGGCATAAGACTCCCCTCAACCGTGTCTTGTGTTCCGGGAGGGGGGGGGGGGGGGGGGTCTTACATAAGGTATCAGCTTGCAACGATCCTGAGATAAAGAATTCCATTTTCCCACTAGGCCACACCTGCTAGCTAAATCAGTTTGAGGACAAACTGATGCAGCGGAAGCGGTGGTGTGCCCATGTGTGATTCACATTAAGTATGTCCACTTTTTCCTATAGAAAGTGCCGACCTAAGCCAAACTCGTACCCTTACGTATAGATGCTGACTCATTCTGAGACAGTAATTTGTATTCCCATTCCAACAGTCAGAGTTGGTTTGGCATAGGATTGATGCTAACCTAGCTAGGATACCATTTTTGGTCGACTTAGCAGGATATGTCGTGACATACCCTAACCTTATACTGATCTTGGGGATGATTGGACCAAGCAATAAGTGACCTTGATTGACTAAGGGAAGAGTTTAATGTGAGTGTAGATGCTAGAGACTCACACCCTGAGATTTCTATCCCAGATATGGAGTAATATTATCACCTTACCCAAAATATTAGGGCAATCTCAATGAGATTGGTGCCTGAAATCTATCATCAGCTTAGTAAGAGGCCACCAAGCATGTCTTTTATACTATATATGGATACCTCTCACTTCTATTTATGTAGAAGGTTTCATATGGAGAAGTTACGATAAGAATTCGGATCCAGAGAAGGCTCATTTTGGGACGAATGTGTTATATTGGTGGCAGAAGAAACTCAGTCGAAGAGATATGGGGGGCTTATCTCTTCGTTTATTGGGCTAGTTATGTACCGTCTTGGATCCCTTGAGGAGTTAGAATCTTTGTAATTTTTGACATTGGAAGTTTTGACTCTTGATAGTTAATTCACCTTAAGCAAAGCAGACTGCTAAGGCCATGCTTGGGTTGATAGGAATTTTATTAGAGGAATAAGAGAGGAAAATCATTTTTGAAGATGATCATTTTCTTTATATTGTTCTAAGATTATGTGGATAAGTAACGAGGAGAGTAGTAAATCTACACTTTGGGGATATGCAGCTATGTTGTAATAACGTTATAGCTGGGAAGTTAATGAAATTTTGTGCATGCATTACTGATATGATGATACACTACCCCTGAGTTTGGAAATTCTTGGTGAACATTCCCTTAGTGTTGTAACTACCTGACATTGGGAAATTAATAAGAGTTAGGCGGTGGAGTCAACAAGATTAATACAACTTGATTGATGTTCTAAAATTCTAAAAGGTTTTATAAAATAAACATGCATGCCATGGATGATCGTTGGCAGGAATGGTAGGGCGCTTGTAATGGATTTGATTTAGTTTATCACATTGTGAAGTATGCCCTACTTTTGGTAGTCTGCATAACTCGTGTCGAAGGGAAATAATCCCAAGCCGTGCACCTTGTTTCATTTTAAGTTCAAACATATATAAATGCACCAGGTGATTGGATGTTATTTGTACATGCTCTCATTACAATGAGATGCAGCTTGGTCGTCGCCAAAAAATTTAAATTTCTACATCCCGGCTGATATATAAGTGTGTCGATACGGGGATCTATAGGGTAAGAACTCTAGTCAAGGAGGATATGCCCCTAAGGTTTGTGCTCATATGTGAGATGAATGTACCATATGGGCGGTGGAAGAAATTTAGTCCAAAAATGTACGGGGGCTTGTCCCTTCGTTTATTGGCCAATTTACGTGCCGACTTTGTTTTCCCGTAGATCCTGTTTATTCGAATAGTACGTGAACAATGATGATTGGATTCGTGATAATCTCTCAATACGGGTGAGAGCGTCAAGGGTGTTGAGACACGCCGTGAATTGAACACGTGAATTGAATATAGAGGATAAGTTGCATTTACTTATTTAAGAAGATGTGAATATGTCTCTATACGTACAGGTAGGTGTACGTGTAATTGTATTGCCTCGACAAGGCAGTCCTCTAAAGGCCCTGTGCCAAAACACAACCATTGGATAAGGTTTATATTCACGATTCAGGAGCCCTTAAATGAAATGAATTAAATCACGAGATAAAAGTAGCACAATTTTTTGAATCCGGTGCAAACCTAAGTAGAACTGGGAGTAGACAAAAGTAACAATTGACTTGAGGTGATCAGAAGATTGTTGAAACTTAATGTCAAGTGGATGCCGTGCTAAGTGTAAGAGATGCGTGATGTAAGAATGGTTGCCTCGGACGAGATGACATTGATAGAAGCAATTGATAATGAAATAGATAATGATGGTTGTACGAGAAGATGAGATTGAGGCTTGCTTCTACATTTTTAATACATAAGAGGGACGATCCTGCGGGTACAATAACTGTTTGGGTATTTGCGGTTTGACCCAAGGATATGACATCGTGAATTTTATGGTTGATCACCCGTTTGACTTTGAGGCCATCCTAATTTAACGCAAAATTTTTGGATGCACGGAAGTGATGATATTGAAAGTGCTACACGTTATTTGTATAACGATGCTTGGGGTTGGAGGAATTAATTCATTTTTGCACATCTAAAGCACATGACTCCTTTGGTGGAGGATTCTAAATTTTATCTGGAGGCACGAGTAGTAACCTCATGTGTATCATAGTCACCGATCTTAAGGGGTTTAGATCAAAGGTGCAATGAAAGTTGGCTTATTAAAAGTAAGGAAACACTTCTCCTTTCCCCTCTTCCTCCTTCTCTCCCTTCCATTTGGGTTACATTTCAGGAAATTCCTTTTTCCCATTAGTGGTTGTTGGGCTTGTTGATCCAGGAAATTTGTTATTTTGGAACTTCCTTATTTGTTAGCAATTATTTTTCTCTTATTTTAGCAGCTGTTTATGCTAGCTGTTGGGGGTTAAACTTCAGAAATTTTGTTTATAACACCTTACTCAATCTCGGAAACCTCTTCTTTGGTTTGTGTTAGGAGTTATTTGGTATTTCCTTGGTTTTATGACTAGCAGCTATCTTGGCTTCCCTTGATTTATATGCTATAATTTCTGTCCAAAATATGTGCCCTGCTCTGCTCGTTTTTCTTCCAGGATTATATATTCGCATCCGCTCCATTTGTTTCCAGATTATAAGCTTCACATTGCCTACACGTTTTAGTATTTGGAATTTTTTTGGAAATTCAGGGCTAGTGGCTGCTTGGTTTCTCCTTCCAGGGTTGATAAATTTATTTTTTGACTCATGCTAACAGTTATTGATTTTGTGAGAGTTTGGTGAACTTCCTTGGTTGTATATTAGCAGCTATGTGAACCCCCCTTGGTTTCATCCTAAAACAAACTCTTCCTTTTCCCCCCTTTTCTGTTTTTTTCTTGGTTGTCTGGGAGTTGATGCTGGCAGATCTCTTTTCTTAATATATATATGCTGGTTGTAGAATTTGTTTGGGGGCTGCTGTTATATAATCTGATTGAAGCTGCCTTATATCTGTTCTGTTTGGAGTTGCTGTTATATACATTCTAATTGGGGGGCTGCTATATATATGTTTCTCCTTTTCTTGTTTTGGTGCTGCTGTCATACATGAGTTCCTATTCTTATCTTTATTCCTATTCACTGCCATATATGCTGTTAAGCTTATGTACATGGGAAATGGAACACATTAGAAATTTGGATAACATCATTCCTGTTATACCCGATCCCAGGCTGCTTTTATTTATGATCCTAGACCTATCAGAATTGTAATTGTGGCTGCTTCATATGGTTCAGTGGAGGGGCTATTGTTATAATATTATTTTGGGGTGTGCTAGCAGTGTTCCTAGTTCCTATTATCATTTTAGTTTGGGTAATGTTGGCTGATTACATGTTGGATAATCATGTGGATCTAAACCCCCCTAACCTCAACTTAAATTTCGGGGACGAAATTATTTCTTCGTTTATTGGATTTGTAACATCCCATTTTGCGCTAGACCACTCAGAGACGTTTTGACTACCCGGTTTTGGGTTTTCCAGTGCGTGCTTGGAATTGGATTAATTGGGGGAGAGGAATAACAATATTGCTATAGGAAATTTGGGAATGGAATAACAATATTGCTGTAATAACAATGTTATTTTTTAGGATTCCGTTCGACGAACGTCGAAGGACAGCTTCGTTCAACGAACGTCGAAGAGGCAGCTGTGTTCGACGAAAGTTGAAGTATAGGAGCAGCGGTTGACGAATTAGTCGCCGTTCGACGAAATTGAAAATCCCAGCGTTCGACGAAAATCTCAGCGGTCGACGAAATACATCTATTCAGCGGTAGGTGGAATTGAAATTGTAGCGCTCGACGAAATGACTGTTCCCGTTCGACGAATCTGAGCATTTTCTTCTGTCGTCGCCCGATAAAGCTTAAATGCTTATTTTTTATGTTTATTTTAGGCTAACAGTGGATTCATTGTCCAATAAGGAGCTGACACCTAAAATTGGAGTTCCAAGGCTTATTAATGCAAACCCTCTTCTCTTTTAACACTAGGTATGAGCATTTCTCCCGAGGGAAAATCTGTGTCTTCATCTTCTTCTTCCTCTCCTTCTTCTTCTTCCTCTCACTTCAGGGAATTAGTTGGGGGAATCTTTGAAGGAGCTAAGCTTGAGGAAATTTGGAGCTTGGCCGACCACCACCATGCTTCCATCAAGATGAGCTCCAACCATGGCCGTAAAATCAGGTGACTTCCTTCCCTCTCCCTTAGTGCTAGCCTCTTAGATCACAATAGGAGAGATGAAGGCTCAAGAGAGCTTCTCGTGTGAGCTTTAATGGAGTTTCCTTAGGAAGACCAAGTCGGAATCTCAAATTTAGGGCACCGTTCGCCGCGAGGTTCTTGGAATCATTTCTTCTCTTCCAGAGGAAGAGATGGGATTTGATTTGGGGCAAACCCATGGTCGTTGAGGGAGGGTGAGGGGAATGATATTTAGGGATCTTAAAGGTGAATGTTGGAGGAGAGAAGGTGAAATGACCTAACTCGTGTTTGGGGAAGATGATGAATAATACTCTGTTAAATAGATTTTTCTTTTATTGTATAATATGTAATAAAGTTGATAATAGCTCTTGGCAAAGGACAGTTTTAAATTTACAACATTTCACTTGGTAAATAGGGGGTAAAATTGTGCGCAGCTGGGTTCAAGCCAATTTTTAGGCTTGATCCCACTGGAATTAGACTTCGGGCTCACCATGAAAGTTGTAGCCCTCAGAAAGAGCTTTCCGATGATAGGTTACTCGGTTTCTGAAGTGACCTGTAGCTCCCTAAAAGCCCAGTCGAGTGGACTGCCCAGAAAGCTGGGAGGTGGTTAAGTGCATGCTGTTTTGTTGTCCAGATTTCTACAGTTGGCTTCAGAGCAGATTTTCGGTAGGACCCTCTTGGATCTGGGTTTAGAACTCAACATGAAAGTTGTAGCCCTCGGAAAGAGCTTTCCGACGATAAGTTACCCATTTTCTGAAGTGAAATGTAGCTCCCTAAAAGCCCAGTCGAGTGGACTGTCCAGAAAGCTGAGAATGAGTTAAGTGCATGCTGTTTTGCTGTCCAGATTTCTACAGTTGGCTTCAGAGCAGATTATCGGTAGGACCCTCTTGGATCTGGGTTTAGAAATCAACATGAATGTTGTAGCCCTTGAGGTTAGCTTTTCAAAATGGTGTGGCACATAAATATGGGTGGTCTGTAGCTCCCAGAAATCCTGTTCTAGTAAACATCGCTGGTTTTGGTACAAATTTTGATGCTTTACTGATTTTCTCATAAAATACTCATCGGAAGCTTAAGAAAGTTGGTAGAGATGAACTTGATGATATTGTGATCACTTCTGGTTAGCTTCAGAATTTTTGGATACAAATTTACGGTAATATGGCTAGTCTCTTCTTATAAATTTATGGTGTCGTAAATAGCTTTGGTAAACATAAATGAACCTTAAATTGGTTGAAATTATTCAAGGTGATGATTATGTGATGTCATAGACATTTCATAGGATTTGGTTTGAAATAAGCCTTGAATAAATATCCTATTATAAATTATTTTGAAGAATGAATCATGGTGATGTGTATTTGAAAAAGATCTTGGAGGGTATGTTTATATATATTAATGTTCATATCGCTTGATAATCTATTGGATGGTGTAGAATGGTGATAACCTCGCCATAAAGTTGATAGATTTAATCTTGTGGAAACACGTTGTGATTTGTACGTAAGACGATTGAATATTGGTGATATGTTCGTGGTTACATATTTAGTAAAATATGAATATGGCACAGTATGCACAAGTAGTCCTACAGGATCTTGTTGAGTAATTTCCATGATATACACACGCTACTGCATAGAGTCATGATAGCTCGGTATGGGTAGCATTGATGGATCGGTGTGGATTATAAGATATGGTTATATCTTATGGTGAAATGTTAAGGACCCGGTGGTTGGGGGCCCTGGATGCTAATTAGCATCGGTTGAGTTGGTATGATGTGAATGGTAAGAAGGCTCCATTCAGTGAGTCCTTGGGTGCTTGATAGCACGGGTGTGCATGGGAAATACAGGAATGTGCATGGTGTACACATGGTGGTGTAGTGATCCTGGTTGGAGGATTATTTGTGGCGGGTCTACGGGCTTGCTAGTCGTGACACCGACAGAAGCCGGCAGTTAGACTCTAGACCGGTTGGGTTGGACTCTTGGTGCTTACCTACCCAAGTCCCCTTCTGTGTCCCTGAAGGCTCTGCTGTGTGTTCTTAGCGTTGAGCAGTACGCAGGGTCTCCGATGTGTGTTCTTAGCGTCGAGGCATACAGAGGCCTAGGACTGGTAGTGTTCATACCATCCTAGTAGTGGAGGAGCTCGTTCCACTGTCTCCGTCTGGCCACGACGGGAGATGCCTGAGTGGTTAGCTACCACTCAAAAAGTGAGAACTGAAGGTCTATGTCGACATAGCAAAATATGCATGGGTGAGCCATCATATCATAATCATTGCATTGCATTCATCCTTCATGATCATTGCATTGCACTGCATTGGATCCTTATCATATATACTTGTATGGGCACCTTTATATGATGAGTTGTCTTCATGTTCAGATCCTTAACTTATAATCTTGTATGGGAATCCTTATAAGTTAAGTTCAATTCGGTTCTGTGATACTCTGCTCATGCTTTCTTGTTACTACTACTTGCTTACATTCTGTCATTGCCTTATTACTTGTTAGTTGTGCTTATTATACCTGTTACTAGTACTTGCATTTATAACCATTGCTACTTATATACTTATGAACAGCTTAGTTAGTGTCGTTGCAAGTACTTGGGTACTTATACAACTGACATATATGAACCACCATCCCTGTCACCTGCTTGTATATATTATTGCTTATATTGCAGCTTTTCTTCCTTTCCTTCCACTCGGTGCCTTGGAGTCGTCGGGGGAGCGGATGTGAAGTCACTTAGTCTTTATGACTAATGGTTGCTACGTCCCTCTTTTTAGGAGTATACCTTAGAGCAGCAGTGCACGGTGCTGGAGGAGGATAGTCAGGTCAGGGTGACAGGGCCGGAGACCATGATACCTTAGCTACCGTCAGTGACAGAGGCGAGTGAGTGTTTTGAGATGTAGCCCCTGGGGCATTTAGCTTGATACTCTGATGATTTGCAGGAGCTTGTGTAGCTTTCTGTCTTTCTTGTACTTACTGTTTGGACATTATTACTTTTTGTGAATCTATGGCTTTTAATGCTTTCTTTTATTGATGGGTTGGCGCTGTTTGTTAGTTTGGCCGGCAGGATAGGCATCTTGTGGGGGAGGCTAGCTCGTGTGCTGGTACTTCCGCAAGGCGGCTGTCCTGGGCATAAAACTCCCCTCGACCGTGTCTTGTGTTCCTGGAGGGGGGGGGGGGGGCATCTTACACCAAGTCCCTTCCAGCAAAGCACTTGGCTGCTGTCAAGCCTGCAGTCTGGTCTAACAGTTCACTGTCTGATGCCATCAAATCTTGCCTAGCTGCCAAGCCAAGTCAAGCTGATGTCATTAAGATGATGACTGCTAAGACTAACCACAAGTTAACCTTCAGCTAGATCATTGCTGAAAGGAATAAGAAGAATGTTGCTATCTCCCCTCTTGAACATAAGCATATTGATGCTCCTTTCACCTCAAGGAATGTTCAGAAGAGAAGATACAACATTCATGAATGTTGGTGCTATGGTAAGGTGGGACACTTTGCCATAGATTGTTGGCACAATCCCAATGTGCCTAGTGCAAAGAAAAGCTTTCCCGAGAAGGTTGCAGTAGGTGTGAAGTTATCTTTTCATGATAACAAAAGCCTAGGACCCAAAATTAATTGGGCTCCTAAGGGTAAATAAATTCCTTCTTACAGGTTAGTTCAAGTACCAGCCTAGAGCAAATATGGTACTTGGACAGTGGGTTCTCAAGGCACATGACAGGTACCAAGAGTTTTCTACAAGAATACAATGCTGTGAAGAATAGACCTAAGGTCATCTTTGGTGGATCAGAGAAAGGCATCACCACAGGATATGGTATGATTTTATATGGCATAGTCTCCATCACAAGGGTGGCTTATGTTAAAGGGTTGCAACACAACCTTGTAAGAATTAGTCAACTATGTGACTTAGGCTATGTCATTGAATTCTACAATGATAAGTGCTTGATCAAAAATTCACATGACTTAGAGATCATTCTATCAGGAACTAGGTGTGGGAATGTTTATTGCTTAGATTTTATATGCAATTCTTCTTTATCTCTTGTGTATATTTTGGCTAATGAAAGTGAGTCTCTTTTTGTTAAATGGCACAAGAGACTTGCTGACATTAACTACAAGACAATGTATAGGCTATTTTCTAAAAACCTAGTTAGAAATTGTCCTAATTTGAAATGTATTAAAAGTGGTCCATGTCATGCATGCCAAATGGGCAAGCAAACTAGGGCAACCTTTAAAAGCATTGGCTCCAAAGAAACTGAAAGATGTCTTTATCTATTGCACATGAACTTGTTTGGTCCTTTGCCAATTCGGATCCTAGGTGGGAAGTTGTATACTTTGGTGATAGTTGATGACCACTCAATGTATACATGGGTATTCTTCCTTATGAAAAAATTTGATACTTTATATGTCTTTAGAAACCATGTTAAGGCAATCCAGAATGAACAACAATGTACTGTCGTCAAGACTAGAGCTGACCATGGTAAAAAATTTCAATCTGGGGTAATGACAAGAGTTTGTCAAGAGTTTGTTATCACCCAAGAATTTTTCTCCCTAAGGACTCCACAGCAAAATAGTGTGGCAGAGAGGAGGATTAGGACCTTGATAGAAGCTAGGAAAACATTGCTTAGTGACTCCTCAATAGAGCATTTCTGCGCTGAGGCAGTCAATACTGCATGTTATGTTCTCAATAGAGCATATATCAATAAGGTCCTAAGAATAACCCCCAATGAGATTCTGAAAGGCAAACAACCAACTATTTTATACTTTAGAATCTTTGGTTGCAAATGCTACATTTTAAATAATGGAAAATTTCAATTAACTAAGTTTGCTGAAAAATGTAATGTAGGGATTCTTGTTGGATATAGCTAACATAGCAAGGCCTATAGAGTATTCAACAAGAAAACTCATGTTGTAGAAGAGTCTATGCATGTTATTTTTGATGAAACCAGCCTGCTCTATAAGGGCTTGTCTAGTTCTCCTATTTTGATAGGTAGTGAACAACAAATGCAAGATATGTCTCTCCAAGACATAACCAACACAAGAAAGATCAATTCAGAGGTAGCTATCCCTGAAGTTGAAGATCAGCAAGCAGCTAAAGATGCTGCTGATCAAAAAGAAGAGCTGCAGATAGCTGACAGGTTGCCTGCAGCAAACACACACCTAAGGGATCATCCAAGAAACCAAATAATTGGAGATGTAAACGAAGGAGTGGTTACCAGAAGCAAAGCTCACAATGAAGCTCTATTCTTGAGCTTTCTATTACAGATGGAGCCCAAGAAATTTGAAGAAGCTAATGAAGACACATTCTGGATTCAAGAAATGCAAGAGGACCTGCTTCAATTTATGAGGTGCAAGGTTTGGAAGTTAGTGCCAAAACCACAAGGACACAATATCATTGGCACTAAGTAGATCTACAAAAACAAGCTTGATGAGAATGGCACCATCATCAAGAATAAAGCCAGACTGGTGGCCAAGGGGTACAGGAAAGAAGAAGGTATTGACTTTGATCAAACCTTTGCCCCAGTTGCAAGGTTAGAAGAAATAAGGCTGTTCCTTGCCTATGCTTCCCACAAGGGGTTCAAATTATACCAGATGGATGTCAAATCAGCATTTCTGAATGAGAATCTAAAGGAAGAGGTATATGTGGAGCAACCCTCAGGTTTTGTTCATCCAACCCTATCTTCTCATGTTTATTTGCTCAGGAAAGCTCTATATGGTCTAAAGCAAGCCCCTAGGGCTTGGTATGAGACCTTGTCTAGCTTTCTCATTAAGAACAAGTTCTTGAGGGGAAAGATAGATAGTACATTGTTTCTTAGGGAAACATAGGGAAATGTCTCCTAGTCCAAATCTATGTTGATGACATAATATTTGGGTCTACAGATGACAACCTTTGCCAAAGGTTTGCCGACCTTATACAGTGGGAGTTTGAGATGAGCAGTATGGGAGAGCTCAAGTACTTCTTAGGCCTCTAAGTGAAATGGTCGGATGAGCAGATTTTCATCTCTCAGACCAAGTACACTAGGGAGCTTATTAAGAAGTTTGGGATGGAATTAGCTTCCACCATCAAAAATCCCATGGGGTCCAACATTTCCCTGGATAAGGATGAAAAGGGTAAGCCCATTGATGAGTCCATGTACTGGTGCATTTTTGGGTCCCTGTTATATCTGAATGCCTGTAGACCATACATTATTTATGCTATATGTGTTTGTGCTAGGTACCAAGCATGCCCTAAGGAATCTCATTACTCAGCAACAAAAATGATTTTGAGATACCTTAAGGGCAACCAAAATCCTGGCCTTTGGTATCCTAGGAACAATGATTTTGAACTCATTGGCTATTCAGATGTAAATTTTGCAGGTTGCAAAGAAGATAGGAAAAACACAAGTGGAACTTGTCAATTCTTAGGAAGAAGACTGATCTCATGGAGCAGCAAGAAGCAGACCAGTGTGGCAATATCCACAACTGAATCTGAGTACATTGCTGCAGGAAGTTATTGTGCACAACTATTATGGATACAATATCAGCTAGAGGACTATAACCTCATGGTAAGTAATTCTCCCATGTATTGTGACTCATCCAGTTCTATCTCTATAGCTAAGAATCATGTCTAACATTGCAGGACTAAGTATATAGAGATAAGATATCACTTTATTAGAGAGCATGTTGAAAGTGAAGATAAAGGCCTTGAATTGTACCCACTGGCAAACAAGTAGCTGATATCTTCACAAAGCCATTGGATGAGGCAAAGTTTAATGCTTATAAAATTGAACTTGGTATGTTAAACCTAGAGTAGATTTTATACTGCCAATTTATCTAACTTGCTCATTATGTTATTCCTTAGCTTTAGTAAAACATGTGAATATGTATAACAAGCTTTGCTAGGATAAGTTGCTATCTAAATGATTGGTAGCATGTTTAGGTATTGAAAAATACCTAATTATATAGTTCACTGATAGGCAGTGAAATCAGCTGAAACAACTAAGAAGGTTTTAGATGAACTGCTGAGACAGCTGAGAAGGCCTCAACTAATCCACTGAGATGACTTGAACTGTCTCAGCGGTTGACAATACATTATCCCAGCGGATAACAACTCAGTCTCAGTAGTTCCACTGAGACGGGCTGGCTAAATTAAAATATGCCCTAATCGACACGTCTGTAATGTAAAATCAATCAAATTGATTAGTGTAATCAACATATATTCTTAAGACAAATCTAAACCAAAGTCAAGCCCCCATAAATATCAGAATGATAATTAATTACACTTCTCATTAACCTAGCCGACGAGACGAACCCTCTCCCTCCCGTCTCAGCGACCTATCCTTTAGAAGCAATGGCGTCAAAGATGGCAAAAGATCTCCATGAAGGCTTTGAGATTGTTCGAAATGGATTCCTGCATGCCCCTACAGAAATAAGAGAAGTGATTCAACTTTTATCAGACGAAGGAATGTTGTATGTTATGTCTGAGCCCTCCACAATTCTCAGAACTGAAGTTTTAGAATTTTTCAATAGTGCAAAGATGTCTTCCTCTAGTTCCTCCATCAAGGGCAAGATAAGGAGTGTAAAGATAAAAATTTCTCTTAGGAAAATGGAGAAGGCCCTTCAGCTGACCTCTTGCAGTAAAGAGGAGGAAGATGAAATTTCTGAAAAAGATAAAGACCAATCACTGCTCTGGTGTGAGTATAGTGATGCCAAAATTGGCTCACTAAAAAGGAAGTTCTTTAACCAGAGAGGAAAACTACTCTCTGATATAGTTGGCAAAGCCATATTGTGTAAGCGAGGATCACATGACACCATATCCAAACACATGTTTGAATTGATGTCAAGGGTCATTCTGAAGAAGAAGACATTATGGGCAGTTGTGCTCTTTCAAAGGATAAGGGAATGTCTGCAGGCCCCCAACCTAGGTAGAATTCTCTCACTCGTCCACTTTAACTCCTACCTAGAGGAATTTGACAAGACCAAAGGAACAAACCTCCATTACTTGAAGTGAATGGATATCAAGACCCTATACAGATTCTCAAGGGTCCTCCCATGAGCAAACCATCTGATCCCAAGGAGAAGAAGAAGACTTTGGTCAAAGGGCTGAGGAAAGCCAGGATTGTCTGCTCTGATTCTGAGTCAGAGGTAGAAGGCAATGTCCCCGGTGTGTATAATCAAGGACCAGCCAGCAGTCCACCCAAGGATGATCAAGGAAGAGACCATGATACTCAAGGTCATGAAGATCATGATGCTACAGAAGAGCATGAGAAGGATAAGGTTGATGCTGCTAAGAAAGAGAAGTAGAAGGAAAAGACTGCTGCTGCTGATAAAGGTGTACAAATTGTGCCCTTAGATTCAGAAGAAGATGAGGATGAACATGTGAACTATGTTGCTGACCTACAAGGTAAGATTGATTTAATTATATTCAATCTAGAGAAAAGAATTAAGCTAATCCCTCCTGAACCAGCAGGCTACTAGGAAGATAATCAGGAAAATGATGATCCCACATCTGAGGGGGAGCAGCAGAAGAAAACTCCTGATAGAGTAGATGAAGGTTCTCCAAGTGAGGGGGAGCAAGAAAGGAAAGATGAAGAAGCAAGGAAGAAGGCTGGAAATAATTAGGTTGTTGAGGAGCCTAGTGATCCAGCTGAAGGGGAGTAAATCTCTGCTCAGGCTGTGGGAGAGATTGATATAGCACCTGATGTCCCCTCCACATCAGCAATAACACATGAGAAGCTGATCATCTCCATCAATATATTAATTGAAGATCAGATGAATTCAATGAAGAATTATATTGACAGTTCAATCATATCTGTAAAGAAGGAAATCATGGATGAGATTAAAGATATTAAGGAAGAAACTGCCTTCCTCAATAAACAGATGACACAAGGGTTTGACCTAGTAGAGAAATCTGTTGTATCTCAAAATACAATCTTAAGATCAATGGTCGAGCATCTCCATCTATCAGAGCAAGACATGAAATATGTCCAAAACTATGTGAGCCAGACTGATGATGTAATATAGAAGTCCTCCAATCATATTGAAGACTATATATGGCAAACTGCTACAACAATGATTGGAGAAGCTGAAAAGATGAAGGATGAGCTCAAGGTAGATTTGGAAAATGCTTTCCAAACTCTCTCAGGTTCTGTAGCTACTGCCTCCCAGACTATAGAAGCCAAAGTGGTTGAAGAAGCCAGAAAGGGGGAGGTGGCCAATGCTGAAACAAATTCTGAACTGGCCCTCCAAGTGCTATAAGGAATAAGGGTAGCTCTAAATCTTCCTTTGCTGGACAACTACAGAAAAGAAGATTTTGGACTTTGAGGGACGGACCAAAATAGCTCAAAATGTTCAACTGGCTAAGAGAAGGAAAAGAGAACACGTGATGTTAGCTGAAGAATATATGGCTAAACAAAGGGAAGAGCAGGGAAACGACTTAGATTTTGAATATTGGAGTGAGGACTCCAAGAGCATAATCCTGAATGCCTGGCTAAGCCATGGTCAAGTCTGCAAGGATATTGATAGAATCTATCCAGCTGAGGAGTGGATTAGGCATCTGAAAAGGAACACCAAAAAGGAAAGGATATTCAAGGAGAACTTAGTAAGAAAGAACAACCCAAGAAGGATGCCCTCTAGATATATTCCAAATCCATATCTTTACTTCAAGAGGCAAGAAAATAAAAGGAAACTAGCTGAGATAGAAGCAGCAAATGCAGAAAAGGACACTGCCGACAAGGATGCTGCTGCTGAGAATAAGGATGCAACTGATGAAAACAAGGAGCCAACTGCTGAAGACAAGGAGGTTACTGCAAAAGGAAAGGAAGTTGTTGCTGACATAGCAGAATGCTCATCTTCTTCAAAGAGGAGAAAAATCTAGATATATGTAGTTTGTTTGTCAATTAAAAACAAATTGTAACTTGAACAATGTTTCAAAATTATGACAAAAATGAAAATGAAAATTTTGTTGAATTTAATGGGTTGTGTTATAGGCTAATCTTAGTCAAAACTTAATGTTATTCAGTATTATTGCTTTATATATTATGTGATGCCTAGACATAAATAGTTAACAATATTATTGTTTTTATAAACAATATTGTTGCTATGTTGTCATGAATATAATCTGTCATGACATTATCTGTAATGCCAAAGTAATGTTAACATTTATATGTTATGATATCAAGAATGCTATGTAATATATTTACATGATAAGTTTTCTTTTATTATGTATCTTAGCATTGGGAATGTTCTGCCTTCTTCAAATAGGGGGAGATTATTGGAAATATTGCCCTAAATGTTCCCTTGATTTGAAGAGGCATCACTCACAATGCTAAGTACATATTGTATTTGATAAACCCAATTTTTCATCTTGACTGTGCAGGGTTTAGATATTCTAAGGATTGGAATATTGTGTGTGGTTCACTGTCTGAACCGCAGAGAAGACCTCATTGTCTTAGCAGAACCACATAGACGAGGCCAGGGGCCGCTGAGAAGGGGTCTGGCTCAGCTGAGCTGTAGATAGACAAAATCCGCTGAGAAGACAATCTATTTCAGCGGATCCGCTGAGACCAAGATAGCTCAACCGCTGAGATGGAAGACTGTCTCAGCCCAACTGCTAAGACATATTCAAATCAGGAAGTCGACATTGGCAGGATTTGCATTTGGCGCAAATAGATGTAAAGGGAAGATAAAGTGTTCTATCCTCTTCCAAAGTTTTAGGGCCCTTTCTAAGAGCTTTTGAAGATAAATGAAGTATAAAAGAACAACTTCAGGCACTTCAGAAAGAGCTGCTGGTGTGCTAAAAAGTGTGAGAGCCATTACTGGTCCATTGATGGCTTTCAAGAGTTCTTTTTCCTTCAGCTTACTAAACTAGGAAGAAGACACAAGGAGAGGAGAAAGCCCTTCTATTCTGAAGAGCAAGGTGATCCTTTCTCTCCTACTGAAGAGAAGGATCAGTTAGGAGAAGGTATGAAGATTACTTTTAGCCCATCTTCAAGATTGCATCACCTGTTCATAATCAACAGAAGACATAAAATCAAAGTTGTCCACTGTTGTAAGCTTGTAAGGCACTGTGCTTGAGTTTGTAGGGTTGCTGAACCTGAGCTTTAGGGATGTTGAGCCTGAGTTTGTTAAGGCTGTTGAGCCTGAGCTGTAGGGCAATTTGCCTGAGAAGTAGGGCTTCTTGATAGGCCTTAGGTAGGAGATCAAGGTAATATCTAAGCAGTTGGAGTGGAAGCACTCTGAGTTGGTAGGGTTGTTTGGTTTGAGGTAGGGTTTGGATCAAACCTGAGAGATCCTGAGGGATCTGAGTTGTAAGCTCTTGGAGCTGAGATTGGAGGAGTTTTCCTTGTCTAACACATTTTTAGAAAGGTGTAACAGGAAAGTGGACTACCCATAGACACCCTGTCTTGGGGGACCACTATAAACAACAATGTGCTTTCTGTGTTTGCTTGAGCTTTTGCTTACTATTCATTTACTGCTAGCAACAATTAAGTAAAAATCAAGGAGACCTAATCACCCCCCCACTCTAGGTGAATTAGACTACTGACCTATAAACTATCTCTCTCATTTTACTGAAAAATTCGTAAACCCCTTATTCACCCCCCTTTAAGGGCACCATAAGATCCAACAGAAAGAACTGAAAATATCAGTCTGTGAAGAAGAACAGGAACCTCCCTCCTCACATTCAGTGGGAATATATGTAGGGGGAGTAGAAAATCAAGATGATGATTCTGCAGATGAAGACAATCAACCAACTGAAGTGCAAGAAGAAGAACCCCCTGTTGGAACATGGTCTTCTGCATCTCCTTGGTTTGAGAATAACAAAACCTATGTGTATTTGATCTTGCGTGTTTAAGTGTTCAGGATAACAAAGTCCATATGACTCAAGGATTACATAAGAAGGTTGCCCCCAAAGTTGAGCCATCAAATCCAAATTTTCCACTAGCGCTGGCGGTAGCACTAGCGCAGGCGCTAGCTGTCGTTCGACGAACTGTTAGCGGCTAAGTCTATTCGTCGAATGTTCTCGTGAACTCCTGACGAATATCGACGAACGCAGACAGAAGTGAAAAAGGCAGACTTGTGAAGGAAATTGTGCGTCTAACTCAATTCATCGAATGTTCTCGAGAACTCCCGACGAATTCCGACGAATGAAAATAGAAGACAGTACTCCCACTAGCGCCGGCGGTAGCACTTAGAGCCTGGCGCTAGCGATGACGGCGCAATTCCGGGAGCACATATGGAAGGTGATAACGCCTGGCAGTAGCCGATAGCTCAGGCGGTAGCAACGCACACAGAAGGCAAGGGAGAATTGTTTCCTCGGATTGAAGATTCTGCCGCGCAAAACATGTCCTAATTTGGGATAGCGCCGGTGGTAGCTGATAGCGCCGGTGATAGCGCAAAGCAATAGAGGAAGGCGGCCGGCTTGCTTAAAATGAAGGATTCTCACGCGGAGAATATTTCATAAACTGGGATAGCGCCGGCGGTAGCTATAGCGCAGGTGCTAGCTCCAAGGCTATAAAAAAGACCCCTTGGATCCGTCTTCTTAAGCCTCTAGAGATCCAGAATTCCAGAGCTTCGTGCCACAACATAGAGAGGAAGTTTCAGAGAGATACTCCCAGAAATCCATAAAGACTAAAGGAGTTCCGTGGAGAAGATTTCAATACGCGTCATCATCGTGACGAAAGACCGCATCGACTACGATCATACTCTGTGTCTTCGTCTACTTCTCCAAGAGATCCTCATAGAGGGAGTTTTTATATTATTGTCTTTTTATTTCACATCTTTATTCTTGTAATCGTTAGTGAATTCGCCTCGTATTGGCGACTCGGTCTGGGTAAGACTTAGGGATGAAATTCGCCTCGTATTAGCGACTAGGTCTCGGGAGTAGGTCTAGGGGGTGCTCGAGGCAATATCCGGGGAAGGGTTGGCTAGAGCGGCTTGAGGCCGTATCCGGGGAAGGATCGGCTAAAGCCAACCGGTTCTTGGGGATACGAGTCGGTATAGAAAACAAAAAGAGTTTTTCTATTAGCTTTGATTTCTAGCTTCGATAAGAGATCAAGTTTTGTAATCATGCTTCTCAAGTTAATAAAATCATGTCTTTACTTTTACTTCACTTGATTTGTCTTGATCTTCTCTAGTTTAATAATCAAAGTTTTTTTCTAAAATATTCAAAATATATTATAATTTTTTAAAACCCTTATTCACCCCCCTTTAAGGGCGCCTACTGATCCAACAAGTGGTATCAGAGCCAGGTTATTCCAAATCGGCTTAACAACCGGGAATAATGGCGTCTCATGATCTCGCTTTTTCGTAGGGTCAAGGTGTTAGTCGACCACCTCCCTTTACTGGGTCAGATTTTAACTACTGGAAAAATCGAATGATGTGCTTTCTTATGACCATGGATGTAGAAGTATGGAACATGGTAGAAGTTCGGTACTCTCCTCCTACAGCTGTAGTGGGAGATGCGACATTATTAAAACGTAAAGATAAATGGGATGATAACGATAAACTAAGGTGTAAAAATAATGCTAAAGCTATGAACGCTTTATATTGTGCTTTAAATAGGACTGAGTTTAATAGAATTTCTGCATGCATTACTGCTTGTGATATTTGGAATCAATTGGAAGTTACTCATGAAGGTACATCGCAGGTGAAAGATGCAAAGCTATTCCAAATGGAATCTGAATATGAAACATTCAGGATGGATACCGAAGAGGACATCAACTCGATGTACACTCGCTTCACCAAGATCGTCAACGCTTCAAAGGCACTTGAAAAGACCTACTCAGATGGGGACTTGGTGAGGAAAATTCTTCGCTCCTTACCTCCAAGGTTTAATCCAAAGGTGACAGCCATCTTGGAGGCACACAACTTAAGGACGCTCCAAATCGAGAACCTTATTGGGAATCTCAAAACCCATGAGGTAGAACTCCAAATTCAACACGATGAATACAACAAAGAACCAAAGAAAAAGGGGCTAGCACTAAAATCAAAGAAGGAGAGCATCGAAGATGATGATGAAGAAGACAATAATGAAGAAGGTCTCTTGGTGAAGAACTTCAAAAGATTCATGCGGGATCCCGAAAGAAGAAAAACTTTTCACAAATACCTCACCAAAGGGTCCAACAAGCAAGGGTCATGGAAGAACAAGGCAAGCCATGATGATATGCAGAAATCTCTTCCAGAGTGCTTCAACTGCAGGAAGATCGGACACGTTCGAAGTGAATGTCCAAAAATTCTAGAGAAAGAGAAGGAAAAGAGGCGCAAAAACAAGAACAAGAGGAAAAAGTATACATCTTCCGAGGAGTCAAGCGCAACAACTTCAAGCGACGATGAGGGAGCTAAGTTATGCTTAATGACAAAAAGCAACGATGGCGATACCAGTGTTCTTAACGACACTGAGGTAACTCCTCCTACCTTCGAAGAACTCTATGATGAATTTGTTCTAACTTGCAAATCCTATGATCAAAGTATAAAAGATTATATTATATTAAATCGTGAAAATGAATCTATTATTAAAGAAAATCATAAGCTCACAAAAAAATTGATTTCCCTTGAAAAGAGAAAGGTCTCATGTCAAGAGTGTGAGCACTCTTTATTTAAGACAAAAGAACTTGAAGTTTCTCTTTCTAAGGCCCTCTCACAAAACAAAACTATTGCAAAAGAAAAAGGGGACTTAGAAAGAAAACTGAAAACCTCTCTTTTACAAATTGAAAATAACAAAAAGGGCTTTGAAAATAAATGTGTTATGATTGTACAAGAAAATACATTTCTTAAAAAACAAAATTATGACCTCAATATAGCCATAAAAAAATTCGGGATTGGTCAAAAATCCCTGGATATGATTTTGGGAAACCAATGTTATGGTTCTGGAAAATTTGGGGTCGGATATAAAAGTGAACCCTACTGCCCGGCGCTAGCCACTAACGCTTGCGGTAGCTCAACGGTTAAAAAATCTTATGTTTTCTCTAATGTTCAAACATCATCCAGCAAGAGCAACGTAGAAACTCAGAAAAGGGTCTCAACCCCCTTTATTTCGTGTGCTAATTGTCTTAAGTTTGGACACACGTCTAGCCCTTGCAGGAATACAAAACAACGATCGTTAAAGCAAATCTGGGTACCTAAGACATCCACTTATTCTATGGGTGCTAGCACTTGGGTATCTGGATCTTTTCCCTCATCTTCTTTCTAGATTTGCAGGAAGGCTAAGGACAAGAAGTATGTCTGGAACTTGGACTCGGGTTGCTCCAAGTACTTGACGGGCAAAAATGCAAATCTCCTTAACCTATACAAAAAAAAGGGATAAAGGATTAAACGTTTAAGTCACATTCACAAACACAGTCATTTCATTTTTTTTCATGAACATTACTCTTTATTCACCGAAACCATGCATATTTGATTTGTTCAAACATGATATCTTTGGTTTTCATTTCCTATCTATTTCAAGTTAAAAGCACAAGGCTTTTAGAAAAGTCAAAATGAAAACTTAAGCAAATATATCTCATGCAATGATTATCTTGTCAAGTCGTATAAGAAATCGCTAACGTTTCATGCAATTTGGACCATCCAAAACATCTAAAAATTTGAAATTTCTACATGAAACTACTATTGGGACACTTAATCAAGTTCAACAATTAAAATTTTTAAAATCATAAAAAATCGTGTACTGTTTCCCGCGCTAGCGCTAACGCCGGCGCTAGTGCACCTATGTGATTTTCTGTAATTTTAAAATTATGAAAAATCACTAAAAATAGATTATTTTATATGTACTACTCATTTCTGCATCTATGCCTATAATTGATTTTTGAAAAATTAAAATACAAAATTACAAAAACAAAATTACAAAAAATATTTTATTTTCTTCTATTCTTTGGTTATTTGTTTGATTTCTATTTCTACATGCAAAAATCAAATACAACAAAAATATAAAACAAAAAAAAATTATCAATTGTTATTTTTGAACTTAACTTTTTACTTGTATCTTGTGAAAAGGTGATTTGGGCAATCATCCCATCACATCACCTAGTACCGAGCGAACCTCTCACAAGGTAGTCATCGGGAAGTCCAAGATCAATCTTATGAGTTCAAACTTTAAATTATCAAAAATACTGTATGGACATCATTGAGAAAATCAAGCATGATTTAATCTATTATTTAGAACTTCTATAATGTTGCAATTTATCTTTTCAAACTACTTTGAACATTATTTTCATCATGCTTTGATACATCTATTAATATGTGCATCAATTATATTGTAAAAGTTGTGTAGAACTACGCTTAGCATGCCTCTAAGTATAAGTAAATGTTTTATGTTTGATAACGATATTTATTCACTCACTTAGTTTTGGTATTGTCTACATATATGCTTAATCTAAGAATGCTTTTGTATGTTTTGTTAGTACAATGAATTAAAATTGCACAAGTATCTTACCTACACTTCTTTATTTGCACTTTTAAAAGTTAAGAAAAGTGGTTATCTTTTTCATAAATTATATTGGTTTGCTAAACAAGTGTATTCGGAGAACTTTGTACAAAACAAAATCATAAAATAAACTGACAAAGATAACTCCACCAAGCACTACTTGAACCTCCTGATAAGTCTTAATAAGCGTTGTGAGGTTGAGCACCTTGGAAAGAATAATAAAATATCTTGTGCAAACCATAACTTTCTTTCAAAATAAAAACCACTTATTCTTAAGTACACCGGATCACAATGAAAATCAATCTTGAAGAATAAAACTATGTGATCCCCCAAGCACTACTTTGCACCCTGATAAGTCTTAATGAGCATTGTGTGTGCAAAGCACCTTGGTAATTGTACACTTTTTTGTGCATTGAAGTGCGTGGAAGTAAAATTATTTGTGTTTTATTGTGCTCCTTACTTTACATATTACTTGTATTTTTTGATTAAAACATGTGTTTACTCTACTCAAAAATACACTTAAGTGCACATCATTATCTTCCATAACACTTCTTCTCATGAGTATTGGATCCTAATGCTAATTCTATACTACTCTTCACTTATAAAATGCACTAGATATCTGAAGCAGCGGCGTCTCCTAATAGAGATCTACACGGATTTCACTCCAACTCGCCTCGATCACACGGTGATCTACCGCACTTACACAAGCATTATATCGCTCACATACGTTGCCATTCACATCACAATATCAAACAAAAAAAAGAAGAACGATCGACTCTAAAACAACGGTCAAAAGAGAGTCGACATAGTTCCCAAATCAACACAAAGATTGCTACTCTTTTAGAGAACAAAACCAAGGCTATAGGCCAAGATCCGTTCAAGCAAACGAGACCCACACGATCCGGGCACGAAGAACGCGGGAGAGCGATCTCAAGTTCAGAAAAATACCAACGATCAATATTCAAAATCGCGGAGAACACGATGGTTCTTCCTCCACAAACTAAAGAAAGAAACTCTTTGAGGTTTTAGAGATTACCCAACCCAGAAAATGAAAGCACACTTGATAACTGTGGGAGAATCACTCTCTCCACGCTTTCCACCGGCGTAGCACCGTATGGATCCTTCGGAGTCACACCGAGGGGCTGCCTTCCTTCTTCCTTGGAGTCGCACCAAGAAACCACGCCGGAAACACCCAAGAGGGGGGGGGGGGGGGGGGGGGGGGGGGGGGGCGAAATGGAGAAGAGGGGGAAGAGGCAAGGGGGGCGGCGGCTTGGAGCAAGCCCTTGGCCGAAATTCCTCCTTAGGGGGGGAGCTTTTTTAGGGTTCAAATTCTATTCTCTCATTTCTCATAAAAGGCTCCTTTAAATAGGAGTTACAAACACCATCCAACCATCCAAAATTGAGATGAAATCACATCAACCCGGATGGTTAAATGCACACCACATAAAATGTCTATTAGCACACCCAAAATAAGAAACATGCCGGAATTTAAAATATTACAATTTTAAAATGACGGAAATAAATATAAAACTAAAGCAAGATAATAAAAGGCTTTAAGCATCCTTTGCGCGGCGCGGGCAGAGGTTATAATGTTGACTTCCGGGGCACCGAAAGTCCTTATGTTGTAACATCTCCAAGTCATCCACATGTGGGGGAAGTGGTGCGGCATCAATCCTCCCCCCCCCCCCCCTTAACTTCACGTATCACCGATGCGTGGTCCAAGAGGAAACGGTGGAGAAGAGCGGCATCTAGTCTTTGAAGCTCGGACTCAAGCACCCAAGCGTCATCGGAAGGTGGACGATCCCACCATCGAATGAGAAAGCGGCGAGTTTCACCATCAGTAGTAGTAACGGGCTCCATGTCCAATATCCTGTCAGGGTTAGAAAAGGTTTTGGGAAACCTTGGAAACATGTCAGCATTAGGAATAAGATGTGACTCACCATCCGGCGGTATACCTGTGGAAAGCATGGAAGAGAGATCATCCGTCCTACCACTCCCCAACCCATTAGAATCATTTGTGGAAGGAGAAGACGACATAGAAGACAACTCTTGTGGAGGCGGAACAAACATCGTCAAATCCGAAATGTTGAAAATGGGTGAGACACCCCAATCAGAAGGCAAATCCAAAACAAAAGCATTCTCTCCTATTTTCTTCAAAATCCGGAATGGGCCGGCTCGCCTCGGTGCTAATTTCTTAATGGTGCCAGATGGCATTCGTTCGGGAACTAAGCGGACTAAAACTTGGTCGCCGACTTTAAAGTTTGATGCTCTCCTATTTTGGTTTGCATGTGTTTGATAGGCGTCATATTGAGAGGTCAAGGTCGCCCGAATATGTGCATGTAGATCATGAATGTGTTGGGCAAAGGATTGTGCGAATTGACTGGCCTTATACGACGGTGGTAGTGGGACCAAGTCAAGGGGCACTGGAGCATTATACCCGTGAACAACCTCGTTGGGAGACATACCCGTGGATCGGTTCTTGGAATTATTATAAGCCAACTGAGCGTGGGGGAGAAGTAGGTCCCATGTGCCTTTATGGTCACCCACAAGGCACCTAAGAAGATTTCCCAAGCTTCTATTGACCACCTCAGTTTGCCAATCCGTTTGTGGGTGGTAGGCGGCAGAGAATAGCAATTTAGTGCCCATTAGAATCCATAACGTCTTCCAAAAATGACTTGTAAATTTCACGTCCCTATCCGACACAATAGTGTTAGGCACCCCACGATGGCTAACGACATTTTGAAAATACAGCTTGGCAATATGAGATGCATCGTTGGTCTTGCTACAAGGGATAAAATATGCCATCTTGGAGAACCTATCTACAACAACGAATATCGAGTCGTGTCGGTGAAACGTGGGGGAAGGCCTAGAACGAAATCCATGCTCACGTCTTCCCAAGGTTTAGATGGAATAGGTAACGGTGTATACAAGCCAACATTGGTCTTAGAACCTTTGGAGACTTGACATGTTCGGCAACTGCTCACTACACGTCCGACCATGACCTTAAGTTTTGGCCAATAAAATTTCTCTTCCACGAGCACAATAGTCTTGTCACGCCCGAAGTGACCACTCAACCCGCCACTATGCAACTCCCAAATAATGTGTAGTCGTAGGGAAGATTGTGGAATGCATAGTTTCCCATGCCTAAAGAGGTAACCGTCTCTAATAGTGAAGGCCGAGATAGTGGTGGGGGAGTTGTCCTGTGCGGATAGGTACAACTCCTGGAAATCCGGGCACGTGGCGTACTCATCCTTAATGCGCTCGAACCCAATAACATGCACTTTCATGGTAGACAGAAAGAGGGTGAGGCGGCTAAGCGCATCGGCGACTCGATTCTCCGAACCCTTAAGGTGCTTAATGTTAAACATGTATTCTTGAAGGAACGCAACCCACTTCGCGTGCCGTGGGCTGATCTTATGACTACCGTTTATGAATCTCAAAGCATCATGGTCAGAAAGGAGCAGAAATTCCTTGGACAGAAGATAGTGTCTCCAATGATGCAAACACCTCACAATCGCATAGAACTCTCGGTCGTAGTTAGAATAATTGAGCTTTGCGCCTGCCAACTTCTCACTAAAATAACTGATAGGGTGGCCCTCTTGACTTAGGACTCCTCCTATCCCTATCCCAGACGCATCACAAGTAACCTTAAAGACCTTGGTGAAGTCAGGGAGACGTAACACCGGTGCTTCGGTCATGAGTTGCTTGATCCTACGGAAGGCAAAAGTAGCAGACTTTGACCACACAAACTCTCCCTTTTTCATACAATCGGTAATAGGTGCCATGATGCTACTAAAGTCTCGTATAAAATGACGATAAAATGTAGCTAGCCCATGGAAACTGCGCACCTCTCAAATACTAGTCGGCTCAGGCCAATCCTTAATTACCTGGACCTTCCCGGGGTCTACTCGTATACCTTCGGACCCAACAATATAACCTAAGAATTCAACCTCAGAGACTCGAAAAGTGCACTTCTTAAGGTTCAGATAAAGAGTTTCCTTCCGAAGGGTGGAAAGAACTATCCGCAGGTGTGAGATGTGATCGGCGGGGGTGGTACTATAGATTAGGATGTCGTCAAAGTAGACAACCACGAACTTCCCCATATAAGGCTGGAAGACATGAGTCATCATCCTGGAGAACGTGCTTGGGGCGTTGGATAGCCCAAAAGGCATCACAAGCCACTCATACAGTCCATCCTTGGACTTAAACGCTGTCTTCCACTCATCTCCCTCACGGATCCTGATCTGGTGGTAACCACTCCGCAAATCTAGCTTGGAAAAGATGGTGGCACCCGCTAGGACATCGAGGAGATCATCTAACCGTGGGATTGGAAATCTATACTTGATGGTGATTTTGTTGATAGCACGGCTATCAACACACATCCTCCACGAGCCATCCTTCTTGGGGGCAAGAAGGGCTGGAACAGCGCATGGGCTCAAACTAGTCCGAATGAAACCCTTCTTCAGCAAGTCCTCTATCTGGACTTGTAACTCCTTGTGGGCATCGGGAGGGAGTCTATAGTGGGGCTGATTGGGTAGGGATGACCCATGGATAAGATCAATAGCATGCTGTATATCCCTAAGTGGGGGTAACGACGACGGAAGCTCATCGGGGTAAACATCCATATACTCATCTAGCAGGGCCCGCAACTCTCTAGGCAACCCATCTAACGTGCTCGAATCATTCTTCGTACTCATAAGAACTAACGCATACTTCACTCCATCTAAAAATGGGTCCCTCACAAACTCCGTCCTGCCTACTAGACTCAACGTCTTCCTCTCGACCGGAACAATGGTGTCCTTAGGTAACGCAACTGGTTCCTTCGGAACGGTCGGGCTCAAAGTAATGGTCTTACCCTTAAATTTAAACTCATAGGAGTTGGCCCGGCCATAATGTGTTACATCACGGTCATAGAGCCAAGGGCGGCCTAATAACACGTGGCAAGCATCCATCGGTAATACGTCACACCATATCTCATCCGTGTATGATTTAATCGAGAGGGGAACTAGGCATCGCTTGGTAACTGGAACAGTGATCTTGTTAATCCAAGCTACTTGATACGGGGTCGGGTGTGGCTCCGCGGTCAAGGCCATACGTGTGACGGCGTTCTCAGAAACGACGTTTACACAACTTCCACTATCGATAATCAACTTACATAACTTCTCACCACTCCTAAAAATCAGGGAAAATATGTTCATCCTCTTCCAATCATCTAAAGGACGAGGGGTGGTCAAGATACATCGCATCACTCCTAGGTAGCGTTCGTCCTCCAAATCACTCGGGACTCCCTCAGGGTCATCCTCCTTAGTAGCCTCATAAATCAGATCGGCGGGGTCGGTCTCCGCATCCAACAGGGCTATGGCTCGGGTTTTTGTAGGACACTCAAAGGCGTAGTGACCTTGAACCCCGCAAGCATAACATGTGGTGTTAGCCTTGCTAACCTTTCCTATGGGGATATGCTCACTCATGGGATTCCTAGAGTTCCTCGCAGTATTCACTACCGATCTAGACTCGGCGGTCTTAGGTTTTCCTTTATCGTGGGTGGTAGATGAAGATGCTCCAAATATGGTCAAGCTCTTCGTACGGGAGTAACAAGAGTGGGCCTTCGAAGCCAGATGCTTTTCAATATCAAGAGCGGCATTGAATGTCGTATTCAGATATGTGTGGCCATATCTCAATAGCTTCCTCTGAATGTCAGGGTGGAGCCCCTTACGAAATCGCGATAGCGTAACCTCAGGGATCTCTAGAAGATCACAACGCACCATACGGTCTTTCAGCTCGCCCATATACTCAGCCACCGAGTTTGAGCCTTGCCGAAGGGTGGCTAGGTCATCGAACATTTGGGTTCGGTGGTAGATGGGGACGTATTGGTCAGTGAGTAAGTTCTTCATCACCGGCCATCCAATGGGTGGGACTCCCTGCCCGGCTCCTAGCCTACGTTCTTCATTCAGCCAATATGTTTTCGCTCGACCCGTTAGCTTCATCCTGGCAACCTGGTCCTTTTGGGGATCCGTAAGATGGTGCCATTCTAAATAACATTCAATATCCACTACCCAAGTAAGGAAAACCTGGGGGTCTCCCAAACCATCGTAAGTGGGGGCGTCGATCTTAATGGCTCTAGTGATGTCAGTGCCACGATCCGGACGACGTCCACGAGGAGGGGCTCGAGGATAGCCTTCATCCGAATCCGAATCATGAACCCGTTGTTGCGGATTGGGCAACTCATCATTAGCCGGAGGGGGTGGTGTTCCCCTTTGATTCAGCAGAATCTGGGTTAACATGGTCCTAATCTCCGTCATCTCACCACGTAGCTCTTCTATAGCCTCCGTGTTAGGATCTACTTGATTGTTCGCGGCAATCCTAGAGGTGGACGGTAACTCTACGGTGTACTCCGTGCCTAGTCGCGTGCGCATGCAAGTTTAAACAACTAGAATGAAGATGAATTTTTTTGACGGACCTAACGAGAGCAAAATGAAAAATTTGAAGTTTTAAAGTTGCTGGAAATGAACTCAGGAAGCTACAGAAAAAAAATCAGATTTTTTTGATAAGTTTTGAAATTTTTTTTCTGATTTTTACTAAATGCAGACCAATCCGAAAAATTTCAGATTTTGACCGAGCAACGAACGCGCCGGAAAATCTAGAGAAAGGATGGTGCCGAGATAGAACTCAACACAACCTCCCTCTGATACCAAATTGAAGCAGCGGCGTCTCCTAATAGAGATCTACACGGATTTCACTCCAACTCGCCTCGATCACACGGTGATCTACCGCACTTACACAAGCATTCTATCGCTCACATACGTTGCCATTCACATCACAATATCAAACAAAAAAAAGAAGAACGATCGACTCTAAAACAGCGGTCAAAAGAGAGTCGACATAGTTCTCAAATCAACACAAAGATTGCTACTCTTTTAGAGAACAAAACCAAGGCTATAGGCCAAGATCCGTTCAAGCAAACGAGACCCACACGATCCGGACACGAAGAACGCGGGAGAGCGATCTCAAGTTCAGAAAAATACCAACGATCGATATTCAAAATCGCGGAGAACACGATGGTTCTTCCTCCACAAACTAAAGAAAGAAACTCTTTGAGGTTTTAGAGATTACCCAACCCAGAAAATGAAAGCACACTTGATAACTGTGGGAGAATCACTCTCTCCATGCTTTCCACCGACGTCGCACCGTATGGATCCTTCGGAGTCACACCGTGGGGCTGCCTTCCTTCTTCCTTGGAGTCGCACCAAGAAACCACGCCGGAAACACCCAAGAGGGGGGGGGGGGGGGGGGGGGGGGGGGCGAAATGGAGAAGAGGGGGAAGAGGCAAGGGGGGCGACGGCTTGGAGCAAGCCCTTGGCCGAAATTCCTCCGTAGGGGGGGGGGGGGGGAGCATTTTTAGGGTTCAAATTCTATTCTCTCATTTCTCATAAAAGGCTCCTTTAAATAGGAGTTACAAACACCATCCAACCATCCAAAATTGAGATGAAATCTCATCAACCCGGATGGTTAAATGCACACCACATAAAATGTCTATTAGCACACCCAAAATAAGAAACATGCCGGAATTTAAAATATTACAATTTTAAAATGACGGAAATAAATATAAAACTAAAGCAAGATAATAAAAGGCTTTAAGCATCCTTTGCGCGGCGCGAGTGGAGGTTATAATGTTGACTTCCGGGGCGCCGAAAGTCCTTGTGTTGTAACATCTCCAAGTCATCCACATGTGGGGGAAGTGGTGCGGCATCAATATCCTAGCATGCTTTCTACAATGTTTGGTATGTTTTGAAATTGTGAATTAAAGTAACATTGTAGTAATCTCTTTTTGATAACATTATTTCATGCTTGGTTACATTATTGAAGATTTTAATTGAACAATGATTTACAAAAACATCTTCATTATGAAATTTAACTCATATATCTTTTTATGGATCATCATTACAATAAGATGTTTCTTGTATTTCTATAAGTCTTCCGCATTATAACCATATATTTCTACCTTGCGCTCTCATGCTTATATCAAAGTCTTAAATACCAAAATTCCTTTCTTTCAACAAATGGTAGACTTGCTTGGTAGATTTTATATTGGTTACTCTACATATGAATATTTTCTTTTTTGCTAAAAACTCTGATTTATTTCTATGAAAATATTGTAATGCTAAAATTCTGATTTATGAATGGATTTCAAAAGAGCTATGTGAGTGTTTTCATAAATTCAAATAAAATTATAAATCCATAGGCTATGTCATTAGATTTACAAAGATTAAATGTTTCCAATAATTATTATCCATGACTTCATTTCTCACCATAGCGGGGGCGTAGGGTTGTAGACATTAGATATCCTTATCTCTAGTCATGTCTTGTCCTTAACCGGGGAGGGTTCCAGTGGAGCCTTGCGAGGTACTGGGGGGAAAGAGTGTTAGGTTGAGTTTTTTCTAGTGTTTGCATATGGGACTAACACCCCAACCTACGGCATGTATGCAGCTCCTCCTGCCCATCCGTCACTTAGTACGGGGCTAGGGTGTAGACATATTGTCTGGGTAGTTTAGTTACTTGGAAGTCATTACATTTGTTTATGCTACAAACTCAAATTTATGAAATTGGTGTAATACTCAAAACTCTGATCTATTTCAGTAAAAAGTATTCTAAAACTCCTTATCATTTCATTTTCTACAAGCTCGATCATGCTCTTATCTAATTATCAACTTTTAAGTGATGTCTCCTTACCCTCTTTTGCTTATAACAAAAGGGGGAGAACTAACATGATAAATATTAATCTACTATCAAACTATAATTCTTAATTAAGATGATAGCTTACATATTAGGAGAGCATTCACTTAGGGGGAGCATGTATTTAGGGGGAGCAATTCTAAATGCTAAAATTGTTCATTATCCTAAGTCATCACTCTCACACACACAAGTATGTTTCTTCATGCTTATATATATTAATGCTCTAATTTATCATTAATGGTTTTGTTATTATCAAAAGGGGGAGTTTGTTGGAACATGGTCTTCCGCTTCTCCTAGGTTTGAGAATAACAAAACCTATGTGTATTTGATCTTTTGTGTGTAAGTGTGCAGGATATCAAAGTCCATATGACTCAAGGATTACATAAGAAGGTTGCCCCCAAAGTTGAGCCATCAAATCCAAATCTTCCACTAGCGCTGGCGGTAGCACTAGCGCAGGCGCTAGCTGTCGTTCGACGAACTGTTAGCGGCTAAGTCTATTCGTCGAATGTTCTCGTGAACTCCTGACGAATATCGACGAACGCAGACAGAAGTAAAAAAGGCAGACTTGTGAAGGAAATTGTGCGGCTAAGTCAATTCGTCGAATGTTCTCGAGAACTCCCGACGAATTCCGACGAATGAAAACAGAAGACAGTACTCCCACTAGCGCCTGCGGTAGCACTTAGCGCCTAGCGCTAGCGATGATAGCGCAATTCTGGGAGCACATATGGAAGGAGATAACGCCTGGCGGTAGCCGATAGCGCAGGCGGTAGCGACGCACACAGAAGGCAAGGGAGAATTGTTTCCTCAGATTGAAGATTCTGCCGTGCAAAACATGTCCTAATTTGGGATAGCATCGGCGGTAGCTGATAGCGTCGGCGATAGCGCAAAGCAATAGAGGAAGGCGTCCGGCTTGCTTAAAATGAAGGATTCTCACGCGGAGAATATTTCCTAAACTCGGATAGCGCCGATGGTAGCTATAGCGTAGGCGCTAGCTCCAAGGCTATAAAAAGGACCCCTTGGATCCGTCTTCTTAAGCCTCTAGAGATCCAGAATTCATAGAGAGGAAGTCTCAGAGAGATACTCCCACAAATCCATAAAGACTAAAGGAGATCTGTGGAGAAGATTTCAACACGCATCATCATCGTGACGAAAGACCGCATCGACTATGATCATACTCTGCGTCTTCGTCTACTTCTCCAAGAGATCCTCATAGAGGGAGTTTTTATATTATTGTCTTTTTATTTCACATCTTTATTCTTGTAATCGTTAGTGAATTCGCCTCGTGTTGGCGACTAGGTCTGGGTAGGACTTAGGGCTGAAATTCGCCTCGTGTTGGCGACTAGGTCTCGGGAGTAGGTCTAGGGGGTGCTCGAGGCCATATCCGGGGAAGGGTTGGCTAGAGTGGCTTGAGGCCGTATCCGGGGAAGGATCGGCTAAAGCCAACCGGTTCGTGGGGATACGAGTCGGTATAGAAAACAAAAAGAGTCTTTCTATTAGCTTTGATTTCTAGCTTCGATAAGAGATCAAGTTTTGTAATCATGCTTCTCAAGTTAATAGAATCATGTATTTACTTTTACTTCACTTGATTTGTCTTGATCTTCTCTAGTTTAATAATCAAAGTTTTTTTCTAAAATATTCAAAATATATTATAAGTTTTAAAACCCTTATTCACCCCCCCTCTAAGGGCGCCTACCGATCCAACACCCCCCATTTGAAGAGATTTCCACAAACAACAAAAGACTAGCCTATGCCATCAAGTTTCAAAGAATCCACCCACCAAACCAAATTATTGGAACTATCAATCAAGGAGTACAAACTAGAAGCAATTCAATGAATGAAGCATTATTCCTGAGCTTCCTCTCACAAGAAGAACCAAAGAAGTTTGAGGATGCCAACAAAGATCCATTCTGGGTTTGGCTATGCAAGAGGAATTGAATCAATTCAAGAGATGCAAGGACTAGAAACTAGTTCCAAAACCACATGGTCACAACATAATTGGAACTAAGTGGGTGTTCATTAACAAACTGGATGAGCAAGGGGTCATTATCAAGAACAAGACTAGATTAGTTGCTAAAGGATAGAGACAGGAAGAAGGAATTAATTATGATCAAAACTTTGCACCTGTGTCAAGGCTAGAAGCAATAAGGATTATTTTACTTTCCTATGCAGCTCACAGAGGATTTAAAGTCTACCAGATGGATGTAAACTCAGCCTTTCTCAATGGTGATTTGAAAGTAGAGGTTTATGTAGAGCAACCTCCAGGTTTTATCAACTCAACTTACCCTGACCATGCTTATTTACTTAAGAAAGCACTTTATGGTCTAAAGTAAGCACCTAGATCTTGGTATGAGACCTTGTTTAGCTTTCTCCTTGAAAAAAATTTTTCAAGAGGAAAGATAGATAAAACACTATTTCTTAGTGAAATCAAAGGCAAGATATAGCTGGTTTAAATCTATGTTGGTGACATAATCTTTGGCTCTACAGATGACAACCACTGTAAGAGTTTTGCTAACCTTATGCAAGAGAAGTTTGAAATGAGTAGTATGGGAGAGCTAAAGTACTTTTTGGGTCTCCAGGTTAAGCGATCTGAGGAAGGAGTCTTCAGTTCTCAGACCAAGTTTACAAAAGAGCTCATTAAGAAACTTGGCATGGAGAGTGCAACCTCAATGAGGACTCCAATGAGAACAAATTTATCTCTGGACAAGGATAAGAAAGGGAAACCTTTTGATGAGACCATGTATAGATGCATCATTGGCTCCCTACTCTATCTCACTGCCAGTAGACCAGACATCATGTTTTCTACATGTGTTTGTGCCAGATACCAAGTGAACCCCAAGGAATCTAACTACACCTTTGCTAAAAAGATTCTGAGATACCTAAATGGTACACCTAATCATGGTCTTTGGTACCCTAGAAGCAGTGATTTTGAACTAACAGGATTTTCAGATGCATATTTTGCAGGTTGCAAGAAAGATAGAAAAAACACTTCTGGGACATGTCAATTTCTAGGCAGAAGATTAATTTCATGGAGCAATAAAAAGCAAACTAGTGTTGCTATCTCTACTACTGAATTAGAATATTTCTCTGTGGGAAACTGTTGTGCTTAATTACTATGTGTTGGGAAAAACCCTTGTGATTTATCTAACAAATTACTTTGAAGTGATTTCATCAAATAGATTGTATTACCCACATTGTTTAAAAAGGGTAAAATGGTCATTAGATGTCCTAGGATATCACACTCACACTAGAGTGTCAAGACCTGTCTAAAACAAGCACAAATTCAGTTAAGTTAAGACTTGTGTCGACTGGAAGTCAACACAATTTCGACTAGATGACGATGTAACTCTGATTGAAAGTCGAAGTAACTCAATCTGCCTGTCGAAGTATAAGTGGAATCGACGCAATGTTGAAATGATCTCGACATAGAAGACAGAGCTTGTCAAAGATATATCAGAAGTCGACCTAACTTCAAAATGAACTCGACGCAGAAGGAAGAGCCTGTCGAAGTCTTAGATGTCGATGCAACTTCGACTTCAAGTCGATGCGGGAGATAAAGTTCAAGTCCAAGTCTTCAACTCGATGGATACGTCGATAAGTACTCGACGCAACGTTGACATCTAAGTTCAGTCAGAGTTAAGAAGGAGTTCGAAGCTACTTCTATAAGAACTCAGAGGTGCGTCGATATGATGAATAATGAAGTCGACGCAGCATCGAATACATACAGAAAAGGAAGTTTTTTTGCTGTCTTTTCTGAAGCTTTTCTAGATGATTTGTAAAGCATAAACATGTTCTCCAACGGCTCATTTATTACCAAGAATAGAATGGAGTAATCCAGAGATGCATCAAATACATTCATGGAAGTTTATTCAAATCAGATGGACGGGTCGGGAACAAAATAGAAGGAAACATCAATTGTCCAATGGACATTCCTTCTAAGGACATAACAGAAGAGGAAAGAAATTCAAATGTTATTCGACAAAGAATAAGCATACACACTGAAGGAGAAAAAATCATCAAGATTTTCACTCATCTTCTTCTTCTGCTGCTCAAGCTTTCTATCTGGATAGAAAACAAAAAAGAACAACAACTTTGTACAGGAATAAATAAAAAAAGGCTGCTGCTTCTTCTTCACATCACACATCAGCAAGCAAACTAGAGTACAGATATTACAGAGGATCACAAGTTCATTACCCTTGCATTCTTCTCTACCATAAGCATGAATTTATCATATATAGATCCTCAAGAACATCAAAGGACAACATCCTGTGTGATAGCTGTAGAAGGATTCAAACAGCAGAATCCTTCTCTTCTTCTTCTTCCTCTTCACTTCTCTGTCTTTATTATCCAACTGTAAATGAGTTTTAAGACTCCCTCTTCCAAAGGATTCAGTGGTTCTAAGAGTCTCCTTATCAAAAGACTCAGTGGTTCTAAGAGTCTCCTTATCAAAAGACTCAGTGGTTCTAAGAGTCTCCTTATCAAAAGACTCAGTGGTTCAAAGAGTCTCCTTATCAAAAGACTAAGTAGTTCTGAGATTCTCCTTATCAAAAAGACTCAGGCACAGTTAGTGCAATCCTACTATGGAGGTAGAAGAGTGGAGTACCCACATTTTGGTGAACCACTATAAAATTCGGTGTCTTCTGCGTGTTGCTTTTCTGTGCTGTCCCATTTAATATTTCCTGCAATTTGTGTTTACTTTATTGTGCTATTGGTATTGTTGAATGCATAGTTGTTAGAGTAGTTTTTATTGTGGGTGCATAATTAAGGTAAAAGTTTTACAACTGTATTCACCCCCTCTAGAGAATACCCAGAGGCACACTGTGCACTTTAATTGGTATCAGAGCCAAGTTGATCATTAAAAGGTTAACACCTTGATCAAAAGATCTCCTCCATATTATTTCTATATTTAAATAAACTAAAACTATTATATAAACAAAAAATGATTTCTAAGGACTATGCATCAACAAGACCACCACTGTGTAACTTGAATAAGTTTACACTCTGGAAGGCCAGAATAAAGATATATATGAATTCTATTGATGAAGATATTTTTGATGTCATTGTCTCAGGTCCCCCAGCACCATACAAAAAGGATGCTAGTGGATCTACAACACATAAAGTTGCTCCAAGGAATGAGTGGATAGAGGCTGAGAAAAAGCAAAAGGCATATGGTGCCAAGGCTATGAATATTCTGGTCTCCACAATGTCTGATGACATCTTCCAGAAAGTTGCTGACTACCAATCAGCAAAAGAGATCTAGGAATCTCTGTCCAGACTGGTAGAAGGCAGCTTTGATGATAGAAAGGATAGAAAGTCCCTTCTCATATCCCAATGTGAGAACTTTCAAAAGAAAGCAGAGGAGAATGTAGCTGAAATGTATGACAGATTTAACACTATAATAAAAGAGCTGAAAGGTCTGGATAGGGAGATCTCTCTGATTGAAATAAATTATAAGTTTCTCATGTGCTTCCCAAGCTCATGGGACTTAAGGATCTGGGCCATCAGAGAATCCAGATGCCATAGATAGATCTCAACAGATGCTTTTCTAATAAAGCTCAAATCTTATGAGATGCTACTAAAGAGCAGGGCTGAGACAGAGACTAAAGAGATGGTCTCAACTCATATCCAAAGGATTCTTGCCTTGAAGGCTGATGAAGGAGAGGCTTCCACTCCAGAAGATGAGTTGTTCAGTCTCTTAGCAAGGAGATTCAGAAAGTGGGTCAAGACAGAAGACTCAAGAAGAAAAGAGTGGAGCTCAAAACCTAGATTTGATAATACTCCAAAGAAGGAAGTGATCTGCTTCTCCTACAATAAGCTAGGGCACATAGCTACTGAGTGTCCACAAGAACAAAGGGACAAGAGTAGCAGCAAAGAGAAGCAGAAGAAGAAGTCTTTCAGGAAGAAAGACAAGAAGAAGGGTTAAGGTTTCATTGCTGAAACTTGGACTGACTCTAAAGCAGAGTTAAGCTCCTATTCATCAGAGAGTGATGTATAAAAAGATGCTGAAGTTGCATGCCTGATGGCATTGGATGTCTCCTCAGATGATGAAGGAGATCAGGTAAGCCTTTTTGATCGTTTTGAATTTAATTCAGATGAATTTAAAATTAGCTTTACAGAATTCTGTAATGACTATCTTAAAATTCAAAAAGAAATAAAGACAGTTAGGGAAGAGTTAGAAGATTTCAAGAAAGATAATTAATATTCATTAAACTATAATTTTAGAAATCAAATAAACAAAAAGGAATCAGAACTAACTGAAATAACAAATGAAAACTCAAAGCTAAAAGACGAGCTAACCAAGGCAAAGGCCTTTGAGGATTCACTCAATGGGATGAGTCAAAAGCTCAAGGATATTACCCAAAATCTCTCCATGAGATTTAAGCACCTAGGTCTGGGAGCAGACCCATCTACTAACACAAAAGTCCCTAGTTGACCAGCCTGGAAAAATCCAGTTAGATTTATTAGACCTAGTAACTATTAAACAAGTGAGAGGTGTGCAATAATTGAGAATCAAGCTAACAATAATCCTGATAAAATCATTGTATTTTAAATAGCAAATTCTAATAGTAAAAAGGTAAATGCTAAGAAAAATAATCCAGCAAAACCTATAAATCTAAATCATAATGGTAAAATCAAAGTTAGAATCATAAGGCACTCTGCAGATCTATTATATGTAGATTCATCCGATGCACATTTTCAGTATCAAGATAATAAGCATAGGCTTGGTAAACCAATCCTCTACAATCCAAAAGGATACCATGAAAGACCATTCTATTCTTTCATAGAACCTTATGTAACACCCTCCCTGTCACATAGCATATAACAGTAGGTCCGGCCGGGACCCCACGCCATATGAAATGAACAGAAGAGCGCGTTACTAAAATTAGTATTAAATAGTTAAAAACTATAACTATCTCAGCATCAGAGTCGCATAACGGAAGCATATTTATTTTTATTTAGAACCAGTTCATATCAAGTCCACTTTACAACTAGGAATGAAATATATAAACGTTATTTACATGAGTTTGTTTACATCATCTAAGTGGCTTCCAAACATCGGCACGCAGGCCGGCCACACATGAACAAAAAGTAAACAAAAGCTTTGGCCTTCAAGGACCAGCATAGCACAACAGCAGGGGCTTCAGCCCGCTATCTCCCGCTAGTCTCACCGGGACCTGTATAAGCAAATCCACCAATTGGTGGGAAAACAAGCAACCGGTCAGCTTTAGCTGACCAAGATTTATAACGACCCCGCCCCACACTCGGGGCGGCGGTGCTCCTTCCCTGCAAGTAAGAGTCAGCAGCATATATATATATATATCCGCAAACAGCACCAACGGAGGCAAACCAAGCCACCCGCTTCGTGCTCTCAAGGCACACTTTGGCATACTCCCTTAGTTACGCCCTTACGCTAAGTCATATTTCAACTTAGACAAGCAAATTGAGCTAGGCCGTACACACGAAGTTCTGGCACTCTTCCATAGTCCGGTGCACCGAGGTGCGACCTCTTCACCACTACTATGGGCGGGTTCGGATCAGCTAGGCCCGTGCTCAATTATCGCGATTCAACTCTGCACGATACGGGTAAGCGTCACCTTGTGCCCGACACTTAAAGCTGGGCTTTGCAAATTCCACAGCTTTATCTGCTATATAACCAGTCCTCAGGACATTGGGTAACACTGAATCACACAAATTGCGTGCTGGGCGCTACCGCCGGCGCTAGCACTAGCGCCCGGCGCTAGCAACAGAACTTAGTTCTGCCCGGCACTGGTAACAGAAATTTGTGCTGCCACCTCTGGGAATACACCTCCAGACATCAACACTGGTAGCTCACCTGGAGCTACCGCCGGCGCTAACGCTAGCGCCCGACGCTAGTGAAAGAACTCAGTTCTGCCACCAAATTTCGGGTACAGCCTGGGAAACACCTCTAGGTCCTATTTTCTGTACAGCAACAGTCACATGACCCGAATCACAGCACGTACACAGAATTGTTTTCGGCACTTTACACGCACTAATCATCACCAATCTGGCTCGACCTGTCCGGATGGGCTTCACACAGCATGCCTATGTCCGTACTACCGTTCCAGGCTCTATATGCAATTTGTGGGGAAATCACTTCAACCCACCGGAATAGCTGATCTACTAATTAGTAGAAGTATTCCTAAAACGCATGCAAATCAAAGGTCGTACATGTCCAAGGATTAGGGAGGAGAATCGTTACCCTTGTAGGCCGTTTCGGTGCCATAGAATTGAGAGGGAGATGGCTGGAATCCGCGGTGGCACATGCACGCAAACGCTTCTTCACTAACCTCCCTCCTGGCACGATGAAAGCTCAACTCCAAAGGCTCTCCTTCCTTTCTCCCAGCTCTCAGCCCTCAGGACTTCAAAGGATTGCAGAGAGAAATGGTTGAAAGATCGGGTTTGAGGGTATTTACATTTTAGTGCTACCACCGGCGCTAGTGGCTAGCGCCTGGCGCTAGCCCTGAGTCGATACCGCTGAGAGACGCTACTGCCGGCGCTATCGCTAGCGCCTGGCGTTAGCTCATCTGTTTCAGCATGCTCCATTTCTCGGGAGTCCTCGGAACCATTTCTCGGGATTTCTTGGGACCATTTCTCGGGAGTTCTCGGGACGCAACCACCGGCGCTATCGCTAGCGCCTGACGCTAGCTCCCTGATTTCAGCTCATGCTCCTTTTTGGTATTTTGGGTGCAAATGCCATTTGGGGTCTTACAATTCTTCCCCCCTTAAATGAATTTCGTCCCGAAATTTTAACAGTGCAAATAATCAAAAAGATACAAAATACAATTTGTACCTTAAAGGAACAGCTCGGGGAACTCCTTACGCATAGTTTGCTCGCGCTCCCATGTAAGTTCCTCACGACCGCAGTTTTTCCAGCGGACTTTGACCATCTTGATCAATTTATTCCGTAGCTGTTTGATCTCAGTGTCTTCGAAGCTAATAGGTATGACCTTTGTCTTCAACCCATCATCGACCGGCACCTGACTAGCCACAAGCACTTGGCTAGGCTCTGGTACAGCTTTCCGCAATACTGATATGTGGAATACATCGTGCAGACCACTCAACTCTGTCGAAAGAGCGAGTCGATAGGCAGCTTCGCCAACACGTTCCAGTATCTCAAACGGTCCAAAGTATCTTGGACTCAGCTTTTTCAAGCGCCGAATCCTGGACACGCCCTTGAAAGGTTTGATCTTGAGATAAACCCAGTCGCCCATGGCGAACTCGACATTTCTGTGCTTGGCATTGTAGTATTTCGCCTGCCTATCTTGCACAATTAACAATCTCTCACGGATTGTTTGAATAGCCGCATTTGCCTCTTCGACTTCCTTTCGCTTAAACAGCTTCGTTTCACCTGTCTCCGCCCAAGATAAGGGAGTGCGGCAAGCTCTACCATAGAGGGCCTCAAAGGGTGCCATCTTTATACTTGCCTGATAGCTGTTATTGTAAGCGAATTCGATCATGAATAGATGATCTTCCCACTTTTTACTGAAATCCAGGACGCACATTCAGAGCATATCCTCCAGAGTTCTGTTCGTACGTTCAGTTTGTCCATCCGTCTGAGGGTGGAAGGCAGTGCTAAACTTCAGCTTTGTACCTAACAACTGGTGGATTAGCCTCCAATCCTACGAAGTGAAGCGCCCATCTTGGTCACTGACGATGCTATGGGGCACACCGTGCAATCGTACAATGCTATCAACATAAAGTTTTGCTAACTTTTCAACTGAATCGTCCTTCCGGTTTGGAATAAAGTGGACTACCTTCGTCAAGCGATCCACGATCACCCATACGGCATCATTCCCACTCTGTGATCTCTGCAAACCGTGCACGAAATCCATCGAAATGTCATCAAATTTCCATTCCGGTATAGGTAACGACTTCAGGAAAGCTCCAGGTTTCTGACATTCTTCCTTCACTAGTGCGCAAGTTTTGCACTTTGCCACGTATAAGGCGATGTCTTTCTTCAATCCTGGCCACCAAAACAGCTTTTTCATGTCTTGGTACATTTTTGTGCTCCCTGGGTGAATTGAGTACTTGGTAAAGTGTGCTTCGTACATCAATTCCTCCCGCAACTTACCCACATTTGGGACGCACAACCGACCGTCTTTCCACATCAGACCGTCGTCTACCACAAACTCTGCAGCAGTCCCATCCCCAGACTCTGCTAAATAGCGTTGCATGCTCGAATCAAGCTCCAAGGCCTGTCGTATTCTGTCGGTGAGGTCATACTGCACCTCCGTCCAGTTTAAGCACGCATTCGCACTAGAACTCCTCTCTACACAGGAGATCTCTAAGGCTTCCAAGTCCCTGATTAGACGTGGATCATACATTTGAATCCAGTTGGCCTGTGAAAAAGCCCTCCTGCTCAATGCATCTGCGACGACATTCCCCTTTCCGGGAGTATAATGTTTATCAAAAGTGTAGTCCCCCAGGAACTCCATCCACCTACGTTGTCGCATGTTGAGCTCCATCTGATTTAGTAGATACTTAAGGCTCTTATGGTCTATAAAGATGTCAACCTTCACACCATATAAGTAGTGCCTCCATAGCTTTAGAGCGAAAATCACGGCCGCCAACTCCAAGTCGTGGACCGGATAATTCCGCTCATGCACTTTTAACTGACGAGAGCCATAAGCTATTACTTGACCGTGCTGAAGTAGTACGCAGCCTAAGCCGCTCCCTGACGCATCACTGTAAATTTCATAACCCTCTGCACCAGATGGTAAACACAAAATTGGTGCTGTGGTCAGACGCCTCTTTAATTCCTCAAAAGCCCGTGCACACTCTGGTGACCAAACGAAATTCTGATCCTTCCTCGTCAAGGTGGTGAGAGGTAGAGCGATCCGCGAAAAGTTCTCCACGAAGCGCCGATAGTAGCCGGCAAGTCCAAGGAAACTCCTGACTTCTGCCACTGTCGCCAAATTGGGCCACTTCTGGATTGCATCAATCTTTGCCGGATCTACTGTGATACCCTCGCCACTAACAACATGACCAAGGAACTCCACTGAGGCTAGCCAGAACTCGCACTTAGAGAACTTGGCATAAAGTTGACTACGTCGCAGGGTTTCCAAAACTTCACGTAAATGAATCGCGTGCTCTTCTTCAGACTGAGAGTACACCAAAATATCGTCAATGAAGACAATGACAAACCGATCAAGGCACTCTCGAAAGGTCCTATTCATCAAATCCATAAATACTGACGGTGCATTCATCAATCCAAAAGGCATCATTGTAAACTCGTAGTGTCCGTAACGAGTACTGAATGCTGTTTTGGGGATATCAAAATCCCGAATTCATAACTGGTAATAGCCGGACTTGAGATCCAACTTTGAATATACCGTTGACCCAACTAGCTGATCAAATAAGTCATCGATTTGAGGAATCGGATACTTGTTCTTCTCGGTCAGCTTGTTCAATTCTCGGTAGTCAATGCATAGACGCAGGCTTCCGTCCTTCTTCTTCACAAAAAGGACCGGAGCACCCCAAGGGGAGGTACTTGGATGTATATAACCCTGCTCTAGCAACTCCTGTAATTGAATTTTCAACACTGCCATCTCCTTTGGCGCAATTCAGTACGAAGAGCGTGAAACAGGTTTGGCACCTGGCACCAGCTCTATAGTGAAGTCAATCTCTCGCTGAGGTGGCGCCCCAGGGAGATCTTTCGGAAACACATCTGGATACTCTGAAATCACAGGAACATCACTCAAACTGGGTTGAGGCTTTGCAGCCCCCACTAGCACAACACATAACTCTGCGCCTTGCCGAACCGCCGTGACCACTTGGACAGCAGACATCAGTGTCTTGCTCCATCCACGCAAACCAGCAAACGTAGTCGTACGTTCGGTATTCCGCCCCAGTGTGACCTCCTTAGACGTGCAATCAATGTAGGCCTGCTGTGCTGACAGCCAGTCCATACCAAAGATTACATCGAACTCCGAAAGCGGGAGTATCAGTGCTTCCAAATCAAAGTCTTGACTCCATATTCGTACCTTTACTACACAACCTCGATCCTCTCCCATCGAACACCCATTGGGTAGCATCACATCTAATTGTTCCTGTCTAAACGACGAAGGCACTCCGAGTTGCTGTATGAAGGCCTCCGATATAAAGGAATGTGAAGCACCCGTGTCAAATAGTGCTCTTGCCGGATAGTTAAAGATCATGACAAAGCCTAGGACGGTTAACAAGCAATGTATAAGGTATGAAGTATAAAAAGCAATAAAAGCTATATACTATCACATACCTGTCACCACATCGTTTTGTTTGATGGCCTCCTATTGGCCAAGGTTATAAACTCTAGGCTGGGCTGGAGCAGCATGAGACGCGGTTGACTCTGCCGCCTTTCCTTTCTCTGCTGCATAGGCCGCAACTAGCTTCTTCCCACTACGACAGTCACGTGCTATATGTCCCGGCATGCCGCAGTTGTAACAGATGATTGGGCATCGCCCAGTCACTCCCGATGCTGAAGATTGAGCTGACCCAGACGGTCGCGCTCCTTTCTTCCACTTGCTTCGTCCTGACTTTGCCGAGCTCAATTCTTTGAACTCTGGTTTGACTACTGCTTGCTCCTTCCTGCTGTGGGACCGCTTCATGTCTTTCTCTAAGGAACGAGCTGAGTTGACCAGGGTCATAAACCCCTGCGTCATTGGCCCCGTCAGAAGAAATCGCAACTCTTCTCGCAAGCCTTCGTAAAACCGATTTGTCTTACGAGCTTCATTCGCAAAGGTCGCGCCTGCATAGCGACCCAACCGTGTAAACTCATGCAGATAATCATCGATAGTACGATCACCCTGAGTCAGACGGTTGAACTGATTTTCCATTTCTATCTGTTGGGCCTGTGGAAGATATCGCTCCAAGAATAGTTTGGAAAACTCATCAAAAGAGATATCGGTCATGTCCCTTCCCGCTAGCTGATGTATCTCCAACTCATCCCACCACAGCTGCGCCTCCCCATCTAGTAGGAAGGTTGCCAAAGTCACTTTTTGTCCTTCCTCCGTGTCCGTGGCCTTCAAGGTTTTGCGCACCTTTGACAGCCAATCCTCTGCTTGCGTCGGGGTTCCTGCCCCCGTGAACGTGGGAGGGTGGAAACTCAAAAAGTATTGCAGCTGTTGATCTGGAGCTCTTCGTGCCCTCAATGGCACTGGCCTTTCTACCGCAGGTTCAGCTGCTGGAGCCTACACTGGAGCCACTCCAGGGGTAGGAGGCTGTCCAAGGACATGCCCTCCTGGCTGCGCAGTGAACATTGCAAAGACTGCCTCAGTGATCATCCTTACGGTTTCAGCCGAAGGAGGAGTCGGCACCGGGGTTGGTGCACTGCTTGTAGTCGAACGAGGGGGTCGAGAAGGCCCCGCTCCACTCCCAGTCGCCTATATATGTACCCAAAACATAATTAGCGACTAAGAGATAGCATAACGCAATAAAGGAACACAGAAGTTCCATCTGAATGCTACACATATACATGTAATTCATTCCTAAAGTGGACAAAACTAGTTATTTATATGAGTTAAAGGCGACGCACACACGTGCTCACCACCCCTTAAAAGAATTCGACCACGAATCCAGACGGAAAGGGATCGAGACCCGTAGCTAATACCAATTTGTAACACCCTCCCTGTCACATAGCATATAACAGTAGGTCCGACCGGGATCCCACGCCATATGAAATGAACAGAAGAGCGCGTTACTAAAATTAGTATTAAACAGTTAAAAACTATAACTATCTCAGCATCAGAGTCGCATAACGGAAGCATATTTATTTTTATTTAAAACCAGTTCATAACAAGTCCACTTTACAACTAGGAATGAAATACATAAACGTTATTTACATGAGTTTGTTTACATCATCTAAGTGGCTTCCAAACATCGGCACGCAGGCCGGCCACACATGAATAAAAAGTAAACAAAATCTTTGGCCTTCAAGGGCCAGCACAGCACAGCAGCAGGGGCTTCAGCCCGCTATCTCCAGCTAGTCTCACCGGGACCTATATAAGCAAATCCACCAATTGGTGGGAAAACAAGCAACCGGTCAGCTTTAGCTAACCAAGATTTATAACGACCCCGCCCCACACTCGGGGCGGCGGTGCTCCTTCCCTGCAAGTAAGAGTCAGCAGCATATATATATCCGCAAACAACACCAACGGAGGCAAACCAAGCCACCCGCTTCGTGCTCTCAAGGCACACTTTGGCATACTCCCTGAGTTACGCCCTTACACTAAGTCCTATTTCAACTTAGACAAGCAAATTGAGCTAGGCCGTACACACGAAGTTCCGGCACACTTCCATAGTCCGGTGCACCGAGGTGCGACCTCTTCACCACTACTATGGGCGGGTTTGGATCAGCTAGGCCCGTGCTCAATTGTCGCGATTCAACTCTGCACGATACGGGTAAGCGTCACCTTGTGCCCGACACTTAAAGCTGGGCTTTGCAAATTCTACAGCTTTATCTGCTATATAACCAGTCCCTAGGACATTGGGTAACACTGAATCACACAAATTGCATGCTGGGCGCTACCGCCGGCGCTAGCAACAGAACTTAGTTCTGCCCGACACTGGTAACAGAAATCTGTGCTGCCACCTCTGGGAATACACCTCCAGACATCAACACTGGTAGCTCACCTGGAGCTACCGCCGGCGCTAACGCTAGCGCCCGGCGCTAGTGACAGAACTCAGTTCTGCCACCAAATTTCGGGTACAGCCTGGGAAACACCTCCAGGTCCTATTTTCTGTACAACAACAGTCACATGACCCGAATCACAGCACGTACACGGAATTGTTTCCGGCACTTTACACGCACTAATCATCACCAATCCGGCTCGACCTGTCCGGATGGGCTTCACACAGCATGCCTATGTCCGTACTACCGTTCCAGGCTCTATATGCAATTTGTGGGGAAATCACTACAACCCACCGGAATAGCCGATCTACTAATTAGTAGAAGTATTCCTAAAACGCATGAGAATCAAAGGACGTACATGTCCAAGGATTAGGGAGGAGAATCGTTACCCTTGTAGGCCGTTTCGGTGCCATAGAATTGAGAGGGAGATGGCTGGAATCGGCGGTGGCACACGCACGCAAACGCTTCTTCACTAACCTCCCTCCTGGCATGATGAAAGCTCAACTCCAAAGGCTCTCCTTCCTTTCTCCCAGCTCTCAGCCCTCAGGACTTCAAAGGATTGCAGAGAGAAATGGCTGAAAGATCGGGTTTGAGGGTATTTACAATTTAGCGCTACCGCCGACGCTAGTGGCTAGCGCCTGGCTCTAACCCTGAGTCAGTACCGCTGAGAGACGCTACAGCCGGCGCTATCGCTAGCGCCTGGCGTTAGCTCATCTGTTTCAGCCTGCTCCATTTCTCGGGAGTCCTCGGAACCATTTCTCGGGATTTCTCGGGACCATTTCTCGGGAGTTCTCAGGACGCTACCGCCGGGGCTATCGCTAGCGCCTGGCGCTAGCTCCCTGATTTCAGCTCATGCTCCTTTTTGGTATTTTGGGTGCACATGCCATTTGGGGTCTTACACCTTATAATGGTAAAAGCAAAGGGCCCAAGGTAACCTGGGTAGCTTCTAATATTTGTGTTACTTGTGCAGGAAGATGTAGAGTTCTTTTCCCAGAGAAAGTGAAGGGAAAAGAAAGAAGTAGATGATCAATAATAAACTCCACAAATACAAAGGGAGTAATCTCAACTCTAACATTCTTTCTTGAGTTTATAGTTCATGAAAATAATAATATAAATACTATTTTCAATAAACATCATTGCTGGGAAAAACAGCAAGAACTTTCTAAGAAAATAGAACTGTTTATTCAGAGTTGCGTCAAATAGAATTCGACATACCATCTAATTCTATTTGATGCCAGCTTCGAGAGCCATCTGAATCAGATAATTCAAATAGCATTCAACGCAGCGTCGATTTCATATCGATGCATACGTCTATTTAATTGTTGTTCGTCAAAATCAAAGGTGTGTCAAGTTTTAATTGACGCAACGTCGCCAAGATAAGTGCGTGCAGTTTCACTTCTAGAAGCTGCTTTGACTCATTTTGGCACACTAACTATTAATCTTTGTCGACGGTGCTTCGAATACAACCATAACTTGCGGCAAATCACCTTCTTTTAAGCAACATAGGCGTCGAATTCATTACGCTTTTGATTTCTACCTTTCTTGCTCTCATGCTTTCCTTCTCTCCAGCTCTCTTTCATCTTTCTCCCTCTCTCTCTCTATCTTCTCTTTGCAGGTACTTCATCTATGAATCAATGGCTCCTCCTAAGATCAATTCAGGATTCGATGTGGATGTAGAATCATTTAATGCGACATCTGATAACTTCAAAGCCATTCTCGGCTTGTTTCATACTGCTGGATTGACAAAATTAATTTCAACAAGGTGCAAGAACCTTGATGTTGAGTTGACAGAGCTGACATACAACATCCACATAGGAGATGTTGGCTCCATCAACGGAAGAATATCTGAAAATGACATTAACATTCCAAAGGAGATGCTGACTCAAACTTATGATCTACTAGCTGGTAGTGATTCTGATGAAATAACATGTGAAGAGACAAGAAAGTCATTACACACAATGCAGTTCAGAAAGGAGAAGGCCATCAACCTAAAAAAGAATAATGTATCTGAAGAAAACAGGTTCTTGGCAGACATAGTGGGAAAGGTGCTGCTATGCAAAATATCAGCACATGATGCCATCCCCAAGCAGCAGCTGCAAATCATGGGTGTACTAGTTCTTAACAAGAAGATAAAATGGGAGAGATGCCTCCTGAAATTGATTGGCCACAAATATTCACATAAAGAAAATGCCTATATGAGAATTATGAGCCAGGTGCTCCTCCACCATTATCCAATGGTGTGCAAGTCAAAAGGAGTGCCTATTCCTCCATGGAAGAGAATGAACATATGGATCTTTTCCAAGTGGACCAGGCAGATTCTGTTGCCTGGTCAAGCTCTAACCTCTCCTTCTCCATCTCCACCTCCAGCACCAACCTCTCAAGATCTTGGAAATTATAATGCTTCAGCTCAAGATCTCCATTCAAGTCTACCTGATACAACCACAGAGCTTGTACCTCAGAACCTCACCCCATAACAACAACAACCATCTACAACCTCTCTAACTGAAAATCCTCCAGATATTCACTCTGCTCCTCTACCACAATCCTCTAGTCATCCTAATCCATTGGAATCACTTCATCCACAATTACCTCCTCCAAGTGACTTACCAACACATCCAGTTGACACACCTCCTATTTCTCCCTCACAGACTATACAACCATTTGATATGGAACAAATTATATCCAAAGCAGTAGGAATGGCTACTGGGACATTTGTTGACTTGCTGACCACTCAAGCCAGAAAGTTCAATAGGAAGTACTCATAGATGGAATCTAAAGAGACTCTCCTGTCCCTCAAAGCATTCATGCCCTCCACTATGGTGTCTAATGAATTCTTAACCTCCTTTGTCAGTAAGGTTCAGAAGGGGGAGAAATTTCAGGAGGAGGAAGTGATTGGTCAAGAAAAACAGGATGGCCAAGAGAAGGACAAGATTGTTGATGCTTCTGATCATAACAGTCCTAACAAGCTGACTGTATTTCAAGCAACAATTTCAGAGGTCCTCTTAGGAGATGCACAAATCCAGAGGGAGCCACTTGCAAATCCTCAAGTAATGCTTGCACTAATGTAAGACCCCTTTTTTTTCAAAAACCCGGGTCTTATGCCCAGAACTGCCGCTTTGCGGTGACACCATCACACGGGAAGGTCGCCACTACAAAGCGCCGATCCTACCGGCCATATCGATCATAGAAGAAGAAAAGAATAAACAAATAATAGAAGTTCAAGTCTACAAATCACATGCTATATATAATAAATGTCCACATAATATAACCGAAATAACAAAGGTTACAATAATAAAGGGCACATGCCCTGTACATCATGTCCTCACTATAAGAGCACTCGCGGAAGCTAAGTACTAAAAGGGCAAGCAACAGCAGATGCTCATGGGGTATCAAATTAAAATCTTAATGATTCTGCTGGGGCAAATGAATGCTAATGTTTATTCATAAACATCTATTCTATTTATATGCTTGGCATTTATTGTGAAGAACATTTATTCTATTTATGTGATTGCTTCTTTATGTGTGATGCTATGATCTGAAATGACAAATCTTTTCATGAGTGGCATTTATCATTGAGGTAAGTTAGGGCTTCTTCAAATAGGGGGAGATTGTTGGGAACAGTGCCCATCAATGTTCCTGATTTGAAGAAGTGCCCAGCTCAATGATAAATGCATGTTTTATTTAATGTTGCATCTAGTTCATGCTTGCAGAAATTGATAATATGACATGTACTTTAGTTATTTCACTAAGTACTATATCATCGAGAAGAATTGGAGATGTCGTCGACAAAGTATGCTTATCATCATGATGATGAGCAAAGCAAAAGCTGAGACTTGGCGAGTTCGTCGAACGCAGAATGCTGTTCGTCGAACGCAGAATGCTGTTCGTCGAACAAAGAATGAAGTTCATCGAATGCAAAGACAGGACAGAAGCAAACGCTGAGACTTGGCGAGTTCGTCGAACGCAGAATGCTGTTCATCGAACAAAGAATGAAGTTCGTCGAACGTAGAGACAGGATAGAAGAATGAAGTTTCGTCGAACGCCGCATGATGTTCGTCGAACGAAAAATGCAGTTCGTCAAACGCAGAAACTTCTCTACAGATCAACGAATCCGTTGAGAAGAGGAAGCCATCTCATCCCAACCACTGAGACGGATTCAAGAGGAAGGAATGTCGTTGAGAAGATGCAGTTTTGTCGACATCATCAATGTAGCCTAGTCGTCAAGAAGAACACATATCGTCGTAAAGAAGGCATGACGTCGAGAAGACTGAACAAGGACAACTGAAGACAAGCATGTGCTAAAGCATAGTCTGTCGACATGACATCGCTCATGTCGTCAAAAGAACAATATGATTATGACGACTGTCTCCAAGAAAGAAGATCACGACGACATAGTCAGAGATAACATATCGTCGTATATGCAGGAACGCTGGGATATCTCATATCGTCGAGATACCAGCATCAGAGGCAGAAGCTAGAAGACTTGAAGATCTTCCAAGGCCTAAGGCATCGACAAAGTCCTGTCGTCGAGATATTTTCCATGTCATCATAAAGCTATCAGTATCATCATAAAGCTGGAAATATCGTCGAGACGGAATTCAAATATTGCGGACGCGCTGTCAGCAATTAATGTCGCCGCCTGATTGTCCAATCACCGCGTGCTCTTAAGGAATGGGCGTCTGACATTAAAGGACATTATATGTGACCGTGAAGCGGCTCTTTCATCCTATAAAAGGGAACAGTGATGCCCTAGAAAAATCTCGGTCCAGACTGGTAGAAGGCAGCTTTGATGAAAGAAAGGACAAAAATTCCCTTCTCATATCCTAATGTGAGAACTTTCAAATGAAACTAGAGGAGAATGTAGCTGAAATGTATGACAGATTTAGCATTATAATAAATGAGCTGAAAGGTCTGGATAAGGAGATCTCTCTGATTGAAATAAAAGATAAGCTTCTCATGTGCTTCCCAAGCTCATGAGACTCAAGGATCTGGGCCATCAGAGAATCTAGATGCCACAGATAGATCTCAACAGATGCTTTTCTAATAAAGCTTAAATCTTGTGAGATGCTACTAAAGAGCAGGGCTGAGACAGAGACTAAAGAGATGGTCTCAACTCATATCCAAAGGAGTCTTGCCTTAAAGGCTGATGAAGGAGATCCTTCCACTCCAGTAGATGAGTTGTTTAGTCTCTTAGCAAGGAGATTCAGAAAGTGGGTCAAGACAGAAGACTCAAGAAGAAAAGAGTGGAGCTCAAAACCTAGATTTGATAAGATTTCAAAGAAGGAAGCAATCTGCTTCTCATACAATAAGCTAGGACACATAGACCCTCAGTGTCCACAAGAACAAAGGGACAAGAGCAGTAGCAAAGAGAAGCAAAAGAAGCCTTTCAGGAAGAAAGACAAGAAGAAGGGTAAAGGTTTCATTGCTGAATCCTCGAGTGACTCTAAAGCAGAGTTAAGCTCCTCTTCATCAGAGAGTGATGTAGAAAAAGATGTTGAAGCTGCATGCCTGATGGAATTGGATGTCTCCTCAGATGATGAAGGAGATCAGGTAAGCCTTTTTGATAGATTTGAATTTAATTCAGAAGAATTTAAAATTAGCTTTACAGAATTCTGTAACGACTATCTTAAAATTCAAAAAGAAATAAAGACAGTTAGGGAAGAGTAAGAAGATTTCAAGAAAGATAATTTATATTCATTAAACTATGATTTGAGAAATCAAATATACAAAAAGGAATTAGAACTAACTGAAATAACCAATGAAAACTCAAAGCTAAAAGAAGAGCTAACCAAGGCAAAGGCCTTTGAGGATTCACTCAATGGAATGAGTCAAAAACTCAAGGATATTACCCAAAATCTCTCCATGAGATTTAAGCATCTAGGTCTGGGAGCAGACCCATCTACTAACATATAAGTCCCTAGTAGACCAGCCTGGAAAAATCCAGTTAGATTTATTAGACCTAGTGACTATCAAACAAGTGAGAGGAGTGCAATAATTGAGAATCAAGCTAACAATAATCCTGATAAAATCACTGTATTTAAAATAGCAAATTCTAATAGTAAAAAGGTAAATGCTAAGAAAAATAATCCAGACAAACCTATAAATCAAAATCAAAATGGTAAAATCAAAGTTAGAATCATAAGGCACTCTGCAGATCTATTATATGTAGATTCATTCTATGCACATTTTAGTATCAAGATAATAAGCATAGTCTTGGTAAACCAATCCTCTACCATCCAAATGGATACCATGAAAGACCATTCTATTCTTTCATAGAACCTTACAATGGTAAAAGCAAAGGGCCCAAGGTAACCTGGGTACCTTCTAATATTTGAGTTACTTATGCAAGAAGATGTAGAGTTCTTTTCCCAGAGAAAGTGAAGGGAAAAGAAAGAAGTAGATGATCAATAATAAACTCCACAAATGCAAAGGGAGTAATCTCAACTCTAACTTTCATTATTGAGTTTATAGTTCATGAAAATAATAAAATAAATACTATTTTCAATAAACATCATTGCTGGGAAAAACAGCAAGAAGTTTATAAGAAAATAGAACTGTTTATTCAGAGTTGTGTCGAATAGAATTCGACATACCATCTAATTCTATTCGATGCCAGCTTCAAGATCCATCTGAATCAGATAATTTGAATAGCATTCGACGCAGCGTCGATTTCATATCGATGCATACGTCGATTTAATTGTTGTTCGTCAAAATCAAAGGTGTGTCGAGTTGTAATTGACGCAACGTCGACAAGAGAAGCGCGTGCAGTTTCACTTCTAGATGCTGCTTCGACACATTTTGGCGCGCTAACTACTAATATTTGTCGACGGTGCTTCGAATACAACCCTAACTTGCGACAAATCACCTTCTTTTAAGCAGCATAGGCATCGAATTCATTACGCTTTTGAACTCTCCCTTTCTTGCTCTCATGCTTTCCTTCTCTCTAGCTCTCTTTCATCTTTCTCCCTCTCTCTCTCTCTCTCTATCTTCTCTTTGCAGGTACTTCATCTCAGAATCAATGGCCCCTCCTAAGATCAATTCAGGATTCGATGTGGATGTGGAATCATTTAATGCGACATCTGATAACTTCAAAGCCATTCTCGGCTTGTTTCATACTGCTGGATTGAAATAATTGATTTCAACAGGGTGCAAGATCCTTGATGTTGAGTTGACAGAGCTGACAGACAACATCCACATAGGAGATGATGGCTCCATCAACGGAAGAATATCTGAAAATGACATTAACATTCCAAAGGAGATGCTGACTCAAACTTATGATCTACCAGCTGGTAGTGATTCTGATGAACTAACATGCGAAGAGACAAGAAAGACATTACACACAATGCAGTTCAGAAAGGAGAAGGCCATCAACCTGAAAAAGAATGATGTATCTGAAGAATACAGGTTCTTGGCAGACATAGTGGGAAATGTGCTACTATGCAAAATATCAGCACATGATGCCATCCCCAAGCAGCAGCTGCAAATCATGGGTGTACTAGTTCTTAACAAGAAGATAAACTGGGAGAGATGCCTCCTAAAATTGATTGGCAACAAATATTCACATAACGAAAATGCCTATATGAGAATTATGGGCCAGGTGCTCCTCCACCATTATCCAATGGTGTGCAAGTCAAAAGGAGTGCCTATTCCTCCAGGGAAGAGAATTAACATAGGGATCTTTTCCAAGTGGACCATGCAGATTCTGTAGCCGGGTCAAGCTCTAACCTCTCCTTCTCCATCTCCACCTCTAGCACCAACCTCTCAAGATCTTGGAAATTATAATGCTCCAGCTCAAGATCTCCATTCAAGTCTACCTGATACAACCACAGAGCTTGTACCTCAGAACCTCACCCCACAACAACAACAACCATCTACAACCTCTCCAACTGAAAATCATCCAGATATTCACTCTGCTCCTCTACCACAATCCTCTAGTAATCCCAATCCATTGGAATCACTTCATCCACAATTATCTCCTCCAGGTTACTTACCATCACATCCAATTGACACACCTCCTATTTCTTCCTCACAGTCTATACAACCATTTGATATGGAGCAAATTATATCCAAAGCATTAGGAATGGCTACTGGGTCATTTGTTGACTTGCTGGCCACTCAAGCCAGAAAGTTCAATAGGAAGTACTCATAGATGGAATCAAAAGAGTCTCTCCTATCCCTCAAATCATTCATGCCTTCCACTATGGTGTCTAAAGAATTCTTAACCTCCCTTGTCAGTAAGGTTCAGAAGGGGGAGAAATTTCATGAGGAGGAAGTGATTGGTCAACAAAAATAGGATGGCCAGGAGAAGGACAAGATTGCTGATGCTTCTGATCATAACAGTCCTAACAAGCTGACTGTATTTCAAACATCAATTTCAGAGGTCCTCTTAGGATATGCACAAATCTAGAGGGAGCCACTTGCAAATCCTCAAGTAATGCTTGCACTACATGTAAGACCCCATTTTTTTCAAAAACCCGGGTCTTATGCCCAGAACCGCCGCTTTGCGGTGACACCATCTGGTGAGCGAAACCATGCTTGCAAACGATAACGGCAAGTATACCGTATCGAATGTAGTATAGGTTATAAAAACAAGGTCGTATAAAAATCCGGGCGTGTTGATTACTCTTACTCAAGACGATCTCTATTGTTCTATCAAATGAAACTTTTGGTTCGATTGTAATAAGAAAAGGAACTCGACTAAAAGATTATAGCTAATAAAAAAAGAGAGAAGGACAACTAGAAGAAGGGATGAATAAAAACAACAAATTTTATTAATTCATGAAAAAGAGATTACAACTATTGGAAGAGGACTTACAAATGCAAAAAAAAGTAAAGCTAGATTACTCAAACAAAGGAGGAATAACGCAGAAAATGGAGGCTTGGACTCCAAAAATTCATCCCCAAACATCTGGAAAAGCTCCCTTTAAATAGCTGAATTTTTGGTGTTACACGCCCTTGGTCACGCCCGTGACCAAGGGCGTGTAAGGGGCGTGATCGAAGCAGCAACTGAGAGGGCGCCTTCTGGAGTAATTACGAGCGTTTCGGCCGTGTCACGCCCTAGGTCACGCCCGTGACCTGGGGCGTGTAATCTTGAAATCTGGCTGCTGGCGGGAAAATATGGCGGGAAGAAGCGCGGGGCGAGTCACGCCCGTGACCTGATGTCACACCCTTGGTCACGCCCGTGACCTAGGGCGTGTAATTTTAATTGACGTGTCAGCGTGCTCCTGATGCTTGTGGCGGGTCGTGGCCGTGACATTGGGTCACGCCCTTGGTCACGCCCGTGACCTGGGGCGTGTACTTGGCGAAATCTTCACAGAGCGTCCCCAGAGTGGCAGAAGCAGGTCTGGAGTATTTCGTAGGTTACACGCCCATGGTCACGCCCGTGACCTGGGGCGTGTAATTTTAACTTTTTGCTCGAAACAGCCCAGAAAACCTGAAAACACAAAATAAACTTAAGTTAGCTTATGAAATAACAATGGAAGGATTTATATGATAAAATTCCATAAAATAACATAATTTTATATAAAAAACATAATAAACCTAAACTAAAAGATGAGTAAATAAATTACTCATCAAATACCCCCATACTTGCTCATTGCTCGTCCCGAGCAATCCATTTTTCACAAGGGTGAGAAAAATTAATGCAAGATAGAATGTGAAGACTAGAGAGTAAAATGCGAAGTATTATGCTGGCATGTGTAGATATTTTAGTAAAAAGATGTTCTTGGCATAAATGCTAATTTATGAAATACTTCAAAAATGCGTTATAATTATTTATCATTATTTTAAAAATGAGTCGACGGTCAATCAAAAAGTTATGTGAAGGGAAAAAATAGCGTGATTGCTGAGATTTAAATTACTAGATGTAAACGTTCGGGGTGGCCTCCAAAGAAATCCATCAATGTCGACGGCCATAGGCTTGCCCGTTTGCACTTTCTCCACTACACTTCGAACAAAATCGACTCTATGGATCTTTAGGACTTAAATAGGGTACATTTTAAGGCTTGAGTTTAAGGGTGAGGTAACAATGATAAACATGAAGGCGCATTCCACTTAAACAAAATTTTTGAGCTAAAAGAAAATGATTGCCACCATAAAATAATGAAGCTTTACCCCCATACTTGTATTTTTTCAAAGGGGAAACACTCTCATACTCATTTATTTAAATCATGAATCTTCATAATTGGGATCATTCCAAGTATGCATGTACATACCTAGGCCACATATCATTATGAGATTATTACTTTTTGAGATTTAAACATTTTTTTTTGAATTGATACCCATAATTGTCTTTTTTCATAGAATCGTACCCAAATTTTTTTTTATTTTAGCTCAAAATCTCAAAGTGTTTATTTGGGTTTTGGGCTTTTTAGCTTTGGTGCCGAAATGAGGAGGGTGGATCAAATAAAGGTGTAAGGCTCAAATTTGTGTGAACAATGGTGGTAAATCTAGGTTGGGTGCAAAGGCTCAAACTATCCAAAGAAAGGCCTAAATCATTTCTGTAAAGTTAATTTGTCTAAAGTCCAAATGTTTTGAAAATAGCTTGGGGAAAGTTCTAGACATCGAGAAAGGATACCCTTTTGTTCAATTCGAGTAATAGCTTTCTAACAATCTTCTACACACTCACCAAAACTACTTTTGGATAAGACCGGATTTGAATTTAAAAGTAAAATAAATTATTACTACGCAAATTAATAAAACATAATTTTAGATCTATGCCAAGAATTTAATTTTACACCAAAACTACTTAAGACAAGCATAAGACTAGGAGCACTACATGAGTCAACAATTTTACTCAAAAGTTTCAAAAACTATTCTAGCACAAAATTACTTTTAGTTCATATGAAAAACAGTCTACTTAGAACTTACAATTTAGCAAGTGAGAGTTTTGATGAATAAAAAGAACATTTTCTAATAGTTTTTTTTTTGTTCTTGGATTTCCCAAGATCTGCCCGGTGAAGGGTTTGCAAGGTACTAGAGGCTATGATGGGAATTCAAGCCCAAAGCGTCCTTTCCAAGAAATTTAATTTCAATTTTTTATAAATTTTTTTTTTTGGTTTTTATTTTTCAAGTAAAACTATAAAGAAAGCTATGCTACACCCCCATACTTAAAATTAAACATTGTCCCCAATGTTTAAAACTAAGTATGAAAGATAAAACTAAAAAAAAATGACATTAAAGAAAAATCAAGATAAATTACTAAGGTGTAAAGAGGGCTTCCCTGAATGGTAGTCGGGGTCGTTGGTCAAACACCTGCAGAGTTAAAATAAACAAGAAAAGAAAGATAAAAATAAAGAGGTTAACATTGGGTTGCCTCCCAAGAGCGCTTTGTTTACCGTCGCGTAGCTTGACTAAGTGGCGTTCTACAAGTTTGTGAGGTTAAGCGTTTCAATTTTGCTGGGCGCTGGGTCGCCAGAATGATATAATTTCAATCGGTGTCCGTTAACCTTCAAAAGGCCTTGATCCGGGTGTTCTATTAGCACGGTCCCATATGGCCAAACCTCTTTTACAACAAAAGGGCCGGACCATCGGGATTTTAATTTGCCCGGAAAAAGTTTTAATCTAGAGTTATATAAAAGGACTGAGTCTCCCGGTGAAAAAGATTTTGGAAATTTTATTTTTTTGTCATGGTAAAACTTAGTGCGCTCCTTGTAAAGTTTATTATTTTCATAGGCGTTTGCACGCCATTCGTCTAATTCATTAAGTTGAAATTTTCGTTGATCGGAGGCTAAGTTCAAATCTAAGTTTAAAAATTTTAGCGCCCAGAATGCGCGATGTTCTAATTCCACCGGTAAATGACACGCTTTTCCACAGACCAATCGGTATGGTGTACATCCGATGGCGGTTTTGTACGCTGTCTGATAGGCCCATAGTGCGTCGTCTAATTTTAACGACCGGTCCTTCCTATTAACGGAGACAGTTTTTTCTAAAATTCTTTTTAGTTCGCGATTCACCACCTCCACTTGGCCATTTGCTTGTGGGTGGTAGGTGGTAGATAGCTTGTGGGTAACTCCATACTTTGCTAAAATTTTAGCAAGTTGGTTGTTACAGAAATGTGTGCCCCGATCACTAATTAGTGCTCGGGGTGTGCCAAATCGTGAAAATAATTTTTTTAAAAAATTTACGACGACTCTCGCGTTGTTAGTGGGGAAAGCTTGTGCTTCCGCCCACCTTGACACGTAATCGACCGCAACAAGAATATATTTATTATTTAAAGAAGAGGGTAAAGGACCTACGAAATCTATTCCCCAAAGATCAAAAATTTCGCATTCTATAAAAATATTTTGGGGCATTTCGTCGCAGTTAGAAATGTTACCTGACCGTTGGCACCGATCACAATTACTCACAAAATGATGAGCGTCTTTGAATAAGGTGGGCCAATAGAAGCCCGCCTCTAGCGCTTTTCTTGCGGTCCGGTTTGCTTGGTAGTGTCCGCCGGCTGGTCCTTCGTGGCAGTGTCGTAATATTTTGACGGCTTCCTCGCCCGAAATACACCTTCTTACCACTTGGTCCGCGCAGATACGAAATAAAAAGGGGTCCTCCCAAAAATAATTCTTCAAATCAGAAAAGAATTTCTTCTTTTGCTGACTTGAAAAATCTTTTGGTAGGACCCGGGCCACTAAATATTTGGCCAAATCCGCATACCAAGGGGTGGAAGAAGTCGTTACCTTTTCCATGGCGAGGAGGCGCTCTTCGGGGAATTTATCATCTATCTTGGCCTCCACTAGTGCTCCTGCTGCCAGATTCTCCAGTCTTGAGAGGTGGTCGGCCGCCAAATTCTCCGCTCCTTTCTTGTCTCGGATCTCCAAATCGAATTCTTGCAAGAGTAGGATCCATCTCAATAGTCGGGGCTTGGCATCCCCTTTATCTAGCAAGTACCGGAGTGCGGAGTGATCTGTAAAAACAATAATTTTTGATAGCGTTATGTACGAACGAAATTTATCAAAAGCAAAAACGATCGCTAGAAGTTCTTTTTCCGTCGTAGTATAATTAGCTTGGGCGGATGTAAGCGTTTTGCTTGCGTAATAAATTGGGTGAAAGTATTTATTCACCCTTTGGCCCAAGACCGCACCTACGGCAAAATCGCTTGCATCGCACATGATTTCGAACGGAAGAGACCAATCTGGTGAAATTAAAATAGGCGATTTGATAAGTTCGTTTTTAATTTTTATGAACGCCTTAGAACATTCTTCATCAAAGATAAACGTGGTTTCTTTTTCTAAAAGATGTGTTAACGATTTTGTAATTTTTGAAAAATCTTTAATAAACCGTCTATAGAAACCTGCATGTCCTAAAAAACTCCTAATAGATTTAATATTAGTAGGCGGTGGGAGTTTTTCTATAACTTCGATCTTGGCCCTATCGACCTCAATCCCTTTACTAGAAACCTTATGTCCGAGGACTAATCCCTCACGGACCATAAAATGGCACTTCTCCCAGTTGAGTGCCAGATTCGTGTCTTCGCAGCGTTGAAGAATACGGTCAAGATTTTTTAGACAATTTTTAAAGGAATCGCCATAAACTGAAAAATCGTCCATGAAAACTTCCATGACGTCCTCTACTAATTCATTAAAAATTGTCAGCATACATCTTTGAAATGTAGCTGGCGCATTGCAAAGCCCAAACGGCATTCTTCGGTATGCGAAGGTGCCGAACGGACAAGTGAAGGTGGTTTTCTCTTGGTCTTCGGGCGCAATTGGGATTTGGAAATATCCCGAAAGACCATCAAGAAAACAATAGTGCGAGTGACCGGATAAATGTTCTAGAATTTGGTCAATGAAGGGCAACGGAAAATGATCCTTGCGGGTAGCATCATTTAATTTCCTATAATCGATGCATACCCGCCAACCCGTAACAGTACGGGTTGGGATTAACTCGTTATTTTCGTTTTCAACTACTGTGATTCCGCCCTTCTTAGGCATGACTTGCACCGGGCTAACCCAAGTGCTATCAGAAATTGGGTAAATAATTCCCGCGTCTAATAATTTTATAATTTCGGCCTTAACGACGTCCTTCATATTAGGATTCAAGCGTCGTTGAGGCTGAATAGTGCCGCGAGAATTATTTTCAAGATTTATTTTATGCGTGCAGAATGAGGGATTTATACCCTTTATATCAGAGATTTGCCACGCAATTGCGTGACGGTGGTTATTTAAAATTTTAATTAATTCGGAAATTTCCGAATCATTAAGCGCAGAAGAAATAATTACGGGTAATTTTGAATTTTCTTCTAAAAATACATATTTTAGATGATCCGGTAGTTGTTTTAATTCTAGACTCGGCGGCTCTTCATAAGATGTTTTGATTTTAAAAATATTTAAATTTTTTTGTTCAAAATTTTCCTGCCGGGTTTTTCTTCAAGACATAATAAAGTTTGTAACTCCGGATTTTCATAAAAAGGGGAATTTATTTCCGCAAGAGTTGATAAGTCTTCTTCAAAATTTGATTCTAAAATAAAACAAGAATCATCGCTAGTGATTGCATTTCTCATTGATTGATTAACATTGAAAATAACTTCTTCTTCTCCAACTCGCAGGAGATGTTTTCCGTTTCTTACATCTATTATAGCTCGAGCGGTGGCTAGGAAAGGTCGGCCAAGTATTAGGGGTACTTCGACGTCTTCTTCAATATCGAGGATGACAAAGTCTGCCGGGAAGATAAACTTATCAACCTTTACTAGCACATCTTCAATGACCCCTATTGGGTATTTAACTGATCGATCCGCTAGTTGGATGCTTATATTAGTTGGGCTTGGGTTTCCCAAACCAAGTTTTTGAAATAACGCAAAAGGCATTAAATTTATACTAGCTCCTAAATCAGCCAAGGCGTGCTTGATTGATAAATTACCAAACATACACGGGATGGAGAACCGTCCCGGGTCGTTCAATTTTTGTGGTAATTTATTTAATAAAGCCGCCGAACACTCTGCGTTTAAAGAAATACGCGAAAAATTTTCTAGTTTCTTTTTATTTGAAAGTAATTCTTTTAAAAATTTTGCGTACTTTGGCATTTGAGCAATTGCTTCGCAGAATGGTACATTTATTTGTATTTGTTTTAAAATTTCAATAAATTTTTTATATTGCTCCTCATTGCGCTCATCTTTTAATTTCGAAGGATAAGGAATAGAGGGATTTTTAAATATGCGCGGAGCTAAAGCAGCAGACGGTAAAGCAGGTGAAGAAATAACTTGCGGGGGAGAGGATGAAACATTTACCTCGGGCTCGACCAATTTCGAAGAAGTTACCTCCTTTCCGTTGCGGAGTGTGATCGCGTTAGCGCTCTCCCACGGATTGGGCTCAGTGTTGCCCGGAAGTGTTCCTTGCTGGCGTTCAGAGAACATTTTTGCGAGCTGTCCAATCTGATTTTCTAAATTTTTGACCGACCCAGTGAGATTTCGGATATTGGTCTCATTGGAGGCAATGTACTTTGTGAAGACCTCTTCAAGCGGAGAGGGCTTGTGTGGTGGTGGTGGTGGAGCAAATCCGGGGGGATTTACTTGTGGGGGCGTTGAGCATTATTGGGGTTGCTCCATGAAAAATTTGGGTGGTTCCTTAAACCCGGATTATAACTATTGTTAAACGGAAGATTATTATTCGGGTTATAAGGAGGGCGATAAGAGTTCCCCATATAATCAACTTGCTCAGGAATAAAATTATTATTAAAATTATTAAAGTTATTATTGTTAGCCCAATTTGTGGCAGAGGAAGCAGTCATCTCCGCCACATAATATTTTGTGAGCATTTCTACTTGTTGCGCTAAGTTAGGGGTGGCCTTGACTTCAAAAAGTCCGGTCGGCTTATTAGGCCGCGACCGTGGCGCATTCCACTGATAGGCATTCATGGCCATCTCCTCAAAAAGCTCTTGAGCAGCTTCGGGGGTTTTATTATTAAGAATTCCCCCTGCGGCCGCATCAATCATCTGCCTCGTTTGGAGATTTAAACCATTGTAGAAAGTTTGAATTTGTTGCCACAAAGGAAGGGCATGATGAGGACATCTCCGCAATAATTCCTTGAAACGCTCCCATGTGTCATAGAGAGACTCCGAGTCTACTTGCGTAAAAGAGAGAATGTCTGTACGTAATTTGGCGGATTTTGCCGGAGGAAAATATTTTGTTAAAAATTTCTCCGTCATTTCGGCCCATGTAGTGATGGAACCTCTAGGAAGAGATCCCAACCACTGCTTAGCCTTAGTCCGCAAAGAAAAAGGAAATAAGCGTAAACGGATGGCATCATCGGTGACACCATTTATCTTAAATGTATCGCAAATTTCCAAAAAATTAAGTAAATGTAAATTAGGATCTTCATCTGGTAAACCATCGAAAACGACGGTTTGTTGTACCATCTGAATGATGCTCGTTTTAATTTCAAAATTATTATTTGCCACAGCCGGGCGAATAATACTAGATTGTGTACCCTCCCAATTCGGTCTCGCATAATAGGACATGGTCAGTAGAGGAGCCTCATTATGGATGGGATCACCCATTATTTCCTCGTTAGTTTCTCCGACCGACTCTTCGCGAATTATAGGCAGATCACTAAATCGGAGACGCCGCCGTAACGTGCGCTTGATTTCCGGATCAAATCCAAATTCAAAATTAGCTGGAGAGTTGTGTCGGGTCATAAACCAAGAAGAAAAGAAAAGAGAGGAAAAGGTGAGAGAGAAGAACAAAGCAAAAATTTAGATAAATATATTTATTATATATTAAATTTTTTTATAAAAATTTTTTTTATTAGGTGATTTAAAATTAGTCCTGGACTTCCCAAGATCTACCCGGTGAAGGGCTTGCAAGGTACTAGAGGCTATGATGGGAATTCAAGCCCAAAGCGTCCTTTCCAGGAATATAGTTACACCTTGAATGATAGAAAGAGAAAAAAAAAATAATAATAAGAGAAGAAAAGAAGCGATAAAACCAATAGATATTCTCTTTCGAAATATCAACTCAGATCCCCGGCAACGGCGCCAAAAACTTGGTGAGCGAAACCATGCTTGCAAACGATAACGGCAAGTATACCGTATCGAATGTAGTATAGGTTATAAAAACCAAGGTTGTATAAAAATCCGGGCGTGTTGATTACTCTTACTCAAGACGATCTCTATTGTTCTATCAAATGAAACTTTTGATTCGATTGTAATAAGAAAAGGAACTCGACTAAAAGATTATAGCTAATAAAAAAAGAGAGAAGGACAACTAGAAGAAGGGATGAATAAAAACAACAAATTTTATTAATTCATGAAAAAGAGATTACAACTATTGGAAGAGGACTTACAAATGCAAAAAAAAAAGTAAAGCTAGATTACTCAAACAAAGGAGGAATAACGCAGAAAATGGAGGCTTGGACTCCAAAAATTCGTCCCCAAACATCTGGAAAAGCTCCCTTTAAATAGCTGAATTTTTGGTGTTACACGCCCTTGGTCACGCCCGTGACCAAGGGCGTGTAAGGGGCGTGATCGAAGCAGCAGCGGAGAGGGCGCCTTCTGGAGTAATTACGAGCGTTTCGGTCGTGTCACGCCCTAGGTCACGCCCGTGACCTGGGGCGTGTAATCTTGAAATCTGGCTGCTGGCGGAAAAATATGGCGGGAAGAAGCGCGGGGCGAGTCACGCCCGTGACCTGATGTCACGCCCTTGGTCACGCGCGTGACCTAGGGCGTGTAATTTTAATTGACGTGTCAGCGTGCTCCTGATGCTTGTGGCAGGTCGTGGCCGTGACATTGGGTCACGCCCTTGGTCACGCCCGTGACCTGGGGCGTGTACTTGGCGAAATCTTCACAGAGCGTCCCCAGAGTGGCAGAAGCAGGTCTGGAGTATTTCGTAGGTTACACGCCCATGGTCACGCCCGTGACCTGGGGCGTGTAATTTTAACTTTTTGCTCGAAACAGCCCAGAAAACCTGAAAACACAAAATAAACTTAAGTTAGCTTATGAAATAACAATGGAAGGATTTATATGATAAAATTCCATAAAATAACATAATTTTATATAAAAAACATAATAAACCTAAACTAAAAGATGAGTAAATAAATTACTCATCACCATCACACGGGAAGGTCGCCACTACAAAGCGCCGATCCTGCCGACCATATCGATCACAGACGAAGAAAAGTATAAACGAATAATAGAAGTTGAAGTCCACAAATCACATGCTATATATAATAAATATCCACATAATAGTACTGAAATAACAAAGGTTACAATAATAAAGGGCACATGCCCTGTACATCATGTCCTCACTACAGGATCACTCGCGGAAGCTAAGTACTAATCACTCACTGACCCTGAAACTTGTGCTCCTGCACTAGACTGACCCGCCTCCGTCTACACCGGCCTCTGGTGTTGTTGCATCTCCTCAGTCCCCTAAAATGATATGGTCCGCCAACCGTTAGTCAAAAAGACTGAGCCTAATGTTCTCCACCCCACCCCCAATGGCTCCTAGGCACCTTGTGGGAGGATGAAGCGGAGGACAGCAAGGGGTATAAAACAAAGCAGATGATGGCAGATTTTGTCTACAGGAAATGTCTACAACTACGCATGTGTATATAGATAATTGAAGCAGTAAAAGAGCATAGTAAGAGCAGGTAAAGAATAAGTAAAGGCAGTATATAAAAACATGTATATAATAGAAAAGTAACCATTGATTTATAGGAATGCCCATACAAACCTATAGACCAAGGGGTCGTTTAGCAAGGCCTATCGTATAAAGAGTCTCATAACCTATTTATACGATAGGAGTAGGGGTTGAAATGCAATGTTTATGCTATGACATGCAAGGTTTGCATTTTATGCTATGTTCATACAAGTGCAACTCACACAGTTCGACTCTATTTTCACAGACCTTTAGTTCCCCTTTTTGGAGCTAGCAAGACTCCTAAGATACTCCCATAGTGGCAAACGGAAGCTGTGGGTTGGGCCTCGCCCACCTCTAGGTTGGTATTCACACTACCTAACCTAGACCTATCATACGCCTCAATGCAAAACTGTGGAGCATCTGCGTACTCTTACTGGCTGGACCACCAGACTTTCATGGCTAAGTGCAAATTCCACACTTGCCGAATTAACGTATTGACGTCGGTGTGAACGACCGTCCAATACCGAAGATCCACCACCTTCATGCACATGCAAACGTGTTCTACTATATCCCGAGCCATAAACTCCCCGGCCAAACTTGCCCGTCATCATAAACTTCTGGGCCAATGGCTCGCCGGACCAACCCGTGTGTACCAACAAACATTACTGAGTCACAAGCTCACCGGACTAACTAGTCCGCTGCTTCAACCACCGAGCCTACTGCTCGTACAACCAAACCAACTAAACTCCCGTAACTACAGGGTGTGGGTGTTCGTATTATTAAGTTAATCTTGTACATCAACTTATCTCTACAATTTATGGTTAATCTTGGACTTCCCGAGGATTACCCTTTAAGGGGCTCGTTACGGTACTAGGAACTATAATGGGAAGACACCCCAAAGTTCCCTTTCTCAAGACACTTAGTGTTGTTGGTATCTACCCATAAGATTACCCCTCTTAACAATTCACTTGAATTACTCTACGTATTTTATGACCGTCTAAGGGGAAAGACGATCTTTCGTCGGTCCCGGACACCACCTTACCCTTAACTCTCCAAGCACACTCTCATCTCATAAACTACTTTTGGTGACCTTCGATCTCTTCAACCTGACCATGTGCACCAACTACATGCCACTTCCACTTGGTAGGCCCCTAAATACCCAAGTTTCACATTTTTACTATACGCAGACCAAACTAACTATTTGAAGCTTGTAAGTAGACGTACTCCAAATATTCATCCAACTGACTCAAGATATTTACTGGAGGACTACCATGGTATTTTAAGACTAAATCCAGAGAATCATATTTTCCCCAACATTTTAGCATTTATTTAAATTTCTCCAATATTTGCCAAGTATGAATATGAACATGAAGTGTAAAGTATTATTATGATATGGCTTCCATAAAATCAAGATAAATCTATCATGCCAAAATAACAGTAAGTACAGAGTGTCACAATTTTACAATCAGGATTTGTCCTCTAATTATAATATTTAGCATCTATCCAAATTTGGAGGTTAATGAAGGAACCATCAAAATTACTTATGCCAAAATTAGGGAAAAATTACCAGACCTCTATTGTGTCTAGAAAAGCTTAATTACAGAGTGTACCAATTTATGGGAATCATTTCCTCACTGAAATAATTAATCCAAATAATTACTAATTTGCACATGTTGTGAAGTAGCCTATTGATAACAACCACCAAAATTATATAAAAATTCACAGAGCTTCCTAGCGCCTTGAAATGTCCTATCACCAAGTTGTACATTTTTCTAGAGAGTTTTGGAACCTTAATTATATTTCTTAAGATTGAGACAAAATAGGTGCCTTGAGGATGAAGTACTAGTTAAATCATAAAATAAATTATACAAAAATTACCAGGGGTCTAAAATATGATTAAAAAGACACCACCAAGATTTCATCTTCATCCAAGATCATTTGTGCATGTAAATATCCTTAAAAGAAGTTTACCTAAAGGGGTTATGACCTAATTTAGGGGGAATAATTTCTCCTAAAATTCTCTCAAAATTCCCTAGGGCATAATTACATCTCATGAACACATCTCCTAGGTTCCAAGGCCATCCTATAGCTTTTGACCACATATCCTTCACAAGCTCTATATGCACCCCAAGGGGTAAAACTAAGGTTCTAGGGCATATCCACCTCTACACCACCTCATCTTACTCATGAATGTGTTTTAGATGATCCTAAACCAGTGGCCATGGTTTCAACTCATGGTGATGAGTTTTGACCATTATACCCCAAGATAAACACCATGCCCTAGCTTTGACCCAACTTGACCTAACTTGGGTTGACAAATTACCCAACCAAATCATTCCCAATTGGGCTGAAATTTTTACAAAGGTCATAAAATAACCCCAAGGAGCACCTACCAGAATTTGGAGGGCATTGGAGGTCATTTGACCCACTAAATAATTAATAATTAATTTATGAAATTATTACAAATACCTTATAAAAAGGTTCTCCTAAAATTCCCATATTTGGGTATGATGTGTGGGTAGGTGTAAATAGCCGAGCTTTCAATTTTCAAGTCAATCCCATAACCCAATCAAAGTTATTCAAGAAATGGTGGTTGTCCTACACTAGGGACCAGTCCCGCCAAAATAGACCTACAGGGAGATACAGAACTCCTTTTGGGGTGAAATTAATTTTAACATAAAATAGACTCCAAGGGCTGCAACTTTGGTGTTGACCAATTTTTCATTTGAAGGGTTCTAGTATTTTTAATAATTAAAATGAAATACTATAGGAAGTATGACAAAATGTGTTGGAACAAGTCTCTACGTTCGACGAAATCCGACCTGCGTTCGACGAAATCTATTCTGCGTTCGACAAATGCCGTGCTTCAGTGAGCTCGACGAAATCTGATCTTCATTCAACAAAATCTATTCTACGTTCGACGAACGCCGTGCTTCAGTGCGTTCGACGAAATCAGTTCTCCAGCTAGTTCAGCTGATCATCTCTCAGTTCAACGAATTAATTTAGTTCGACGAATTAATTCAGGTTCAGTTCGACGAACTCAACTATCAGTTCGACGAACTCTAGAGTGTGTTCGATGAATGAATTCCGTTCGACGAACTCTGGATTCAGTTCGACGAACTCAACTATCAGTTCGAAGAACTCGGCCTACAGCTCGATGAATTTCTTCTACTCAGATCGACAGATCCGACGGCTCGGTATTTTTAATAAACTAAACTATGCACAGCAAAATATGTGACAAAAATGTATATATCATAACTTTTAATATAAAGATCTTGCACAGATCTTGAAGCAGAACAAACGACATTCGCTTGTCTTCTTCCTCTGGCCGAAGGCCAGGATTAATCGCACCTGGAGCTCCTTCATCCTTATTTTCTAGGCCACCTAAGCGCCGCCCCGGCCGGCCAATGCCACCACCTTCATTGAGGTGGTGGCCCGCGATTTGCGGTGGTTGGCCGGCCGGAGGTAACCAGAATAGGGGTATGGAGGCGGGATTAAAGCTCCAAAGACGGAGCTCTTGGCCTACCCGATTGGGGACAAATTGGCCCTAATCCTTGCAGGCAACCTGATGGGATCTATCCACAGAGAGAGAGAGAGGAGAAGAACCAGACCTTTAATCGGGCTCGAGGGTGGTTGTTTCCCGGATTTGCCACAACCACCCCCTTCAAGTTGTGCTCCTTGCCGATCTCTTGATTCTCCACCAAATGCAACGATCTAGTACTCGATTTCAACTGATATCCCCCTTCTGAAGGTCATGGAAGGGTCAATTTGAGGTGTAACATCCCGATTCGAGCTAGACCCCTTGTGCATATTTTTTAGTCAAGCGAGTTGACTCAGGCTCGGGGTGTACTGAGGGCCAGGCTTGCACCTAAGCTGGGGAAGTGCACTAGACGAATGTGGCGAGTACCAGTTCGATTCTTTGTCCCGATGTTTTCTGTATCGGGATCCGAGCCGTCCGGAGAGCATAATTTGAGCAATAAAACTCGAAGGAGGCGTACCGCCTTGAAGGAATTATAGTACGTACGTTAGCTCAAATAATATGGTTTGCAAATAGCGTATTTGCCCCAAAAGTGGAAATTGACCAAACGCCTTCGAAGTTGACCCCGGTCAGATTCGTTGGACTCATAATAATAATACGAGTCCAACAGTGTCATCAGTTTAAAATTCCGACGTCGTTCGACGAGTTTTAATGCGACACAAAATTAGGCCGTAAATGCTCCGACAAGCATAAATTTACCAAACGAACTCAGAATTAATATCGGATCATCCCGGTGGATGTGTGCCAGCGAGACAGTCGTAACGAGCCCGTTCAGTACAATTTTCGAGTCCTCTAGAGCATTGCGCGAGTGTTTGAATGCATTAATAATAATAATATTATTATAATTATATAACATATATTATATATATACATTATAAGTTTTAGATTTAGAAACTTACCTGACCTGAGCTCCCTCCTCCCTTGCGCCGTCAGCCAACAGAGGTTCTCCCTTCCCTCTTCCTCCCCATTCTCCGGCGCTCCTCACGGCAACCTCGTCGCCGGCCACCAATAGCAAGAAACTCAAGCTATCCTCTCTCTCTCTCTAGCTCTCTCTAACCTCCATTCAATGGCTGAAATCCACCATGGCCGACCCAAGCTCCGCCCCTCCCTCCATTTTCAGCGAGCTCCAAACTTCAACTCCGGCGACTCTTCCTCCAGATTCGGCATGTCGAGCTCCTCCTCTTCCATCTCCGGCGAGGCTCACGAGTTATCTTCTCCGGAGAGAACACCGCCTGAACACCCCTCGACCTTGAAGCTCCAGGCCGATCCAGCTCCGAACATCCTGAGCTCGCTACTATTGCACAAGCTCCGGCAAACTCCAGATCTGGACGAGATCCACCTCCCTCCATTTCCACCAAGCTCCAAACTCCGGCGGCCTCAACCTCTCTCCACCAAGGCTAGTGATCTCCTCTTTCTCCTCTTTCGAAGACCCAAAACAGCGAGCCTCGCTCTCCAAGCCAAAACAGTCCACTCAAAGAGTGACTCCTCTTCGACGACGTCCGATGAGATCCGGATCAGCGAGATCCAACCACGACAGAGAGCAATGGCCAAATGCGGCATATGCGGCTATTGGGTTGCATGCATGGACACTCGGCGAGCTTCCTCCCCTCTCCCTTAGTGCTAGTTTCTTAGATCAAACTAGGCGAGATGTCGAACTCAATTGAGTTGATTTGAGAGAAAGCCATGGAGGTATGGCTGAAATCTGTGTTCTGACTATTTATTCTGGTCACCTCCGGTCACTGATTCGCCGCCCGTCGATGCATCTCACATACGAGAAAGGGGCGGTGATGTTGGTTGGTTGGACAGGAAATAAGGTGGCTGATGTGAGAGTTTTATTAGACTCCAGGTCGGGCAATTCACAGCCCCAGGCTAGAGGAAGAAGATGAAAGGACATTGTTCGATCAGCACTTAGATCTGTATAGTTTATATTAGTTATTTGGTAAATAATATATTTAGTGAGCGACGAGGTAGGCGTACGGATTCATATTAATTTGGTGATTTACCTTGTTTTGCTTATCGGAAGCTGTTTGGAATTGGTAGATAAATGTTTGATGATAATGTGGACACCCCTCTTAAATGTCATAATTTTCGGATATAGGCTTGCTGTGATTTGTCAATATTATGTTATAAAAACTATTGTGCCGCAAATTGTTATCACGATTACCCCGAATGAGCTGAGATATGGTGTAAACGCTCAAAATACTAACCATGACATTTAGTAGAAATTTTTAGAAGTCTTGGTTTTGATATAGCCACTTGATTAATCACTTGTTGATGACGCTCCAGGACAATAAGTATGTGCGTGAAACTTTAGGCAAGTAGTGGTTTGAATTGTGCTCCAATTTAAATTGTATGTAAATGTTATTAATATGATTCTAATATAATATTGGAGGTGATTGATTCTAAATATTGGGGCAAATCATTTAATGAACCTAAAACTTGTTGATTGGAGGTCGTTTGTACATGTTCTCATGATGGTAAGACACGGCTTGACTGTACTCGTAGAAATAGCATACTTAACCGTCTACTTCATGGTTGATTCTTCAATGATATGGGACTTATAAATACCAATGTTTATGATCAGCTTTTATAACACTCATACCAGTCAACTAATGCTGACTTATATGGCATGTGAGTTGCCACTAAAGTAGAGGATATGCTTAAACGATGTCGGGGTATGCACCTGAGGATCATAATGTACGTGATGTGTCGTTAGATGAATAACTACATTTGTAACACCACTCTTTTTACCCAAGTGTTCGGATATGATGAACGATTGATGGCTTAGTATGAATTAACATTTAAATATATATGTTGAATCTAACAGGGTTGGATGAGAATAACCCTTGACTCAAAGTCGAGCTTAGTCATTGATCTTTAGTTTTGAGGATATGATATTGTGCACAAGTAGTACTTAAGTTAGGATCGTTTGGAGTGAAATCTCAGGACCTGTGCCTCTCATTGCTTAGAGCATGCTAACTCCGTACGGGTAGCATTGAGGCTTAGTATAGTGATTTGGATGGGTCGACATCCTAAGTTAATGTGGGAAGGGACTCGGTTTGGAGCCCTTGCTTGCTTAAGAGCGGGAGTTAGCCCTACGAGCGGTAGGCTCGGCATATAAAGAAGGACTAGGATAGTCCTGCGAGCGGTAGGCTTGAGAGATATAAGATATGATTAGGATAGTCCTGCGAGCGGTAGGCTAGATAAATAAGGAAGGACTAGGATAGTCTTGCGAGCAGTAGGCTCAATGTTTATAAGGTCAGTTTAGTATTGCGAGCTGGAGGCTCGGGTGATAGTTTTATTCAGGATGGGTTAGTGCTGCGAGCTGGAGGCTCGGGTGATAGTTTTATTCAGGACGGGTTAGTCCTGCGAGCTGGAGGCTCGCGTGGTGACAAATTGCATGTGCATAGAAACTATTTAGTGGCGGGTCTTCGGTACGGGCCGATTGTCACACCGACGGCAGTATGTTGACTTAGGCGGTGTGAGGTTGAGGGGCCAGTATGTTGTTTATACTGCGGTCTCGAGGGTGATCCCCAAAAGGATGCACACCCGACGTTTAAGACTGGTAGGTGCCAGCAAAGAGTACACAAGACTCTAGAGTGCACCTAGGATGTGTACAGAGGCTTATGGGAGGTCTAGGCCTGGTAGTGTGTATACCCGCCTCGTGGTGAAGACACCCGCTCCACCACTACCGTAGCCACAACGGTAGTACCAGAGAGTTCAGCTAACTCCGAAAAGTGGGAACTAAAGGTCTGTACGTACAGAGTCAGAGTGCGTGAGAATGCATGGGTAAGTCATCATATTATAATCATTGCACTGCATTGCATTGCACCGCATAAGATCCTCATCATATAAATTTGTATGGGCACTTTTATATGATGAGTTACTATTTCTGTACCAAACTCTTAACTTATAAGCTTTTATGAGCACCCTTATAAGTTAACCTTAATTCAGTTCCTTACATATATTACTTAATACACTGCTAGATGTAAGTGCTTTTATATACATGTTGTTAGCTGTTGATATATAATTGCTAGATGTAAGCGCTTTTATATACATATTGTTAGTTGTTGATATATAACTGCTAGGTTTGTAATACCTCATTGTCACCTGCATATTGTACTTACTATTATATTGCAACCCTTCTTTCTCTCCTTCCGCACGATGCCTAAAAGTCGCCGGGGTGAGAGAATGTGAAGCCACTTATTCTTTATGACTAACAGTTTCTACGCCTTAATTTTAGGAGGACACCCCGCAGATGGAGAGGTAGCAGTGAACGGTGCAGGAGGACAACCAGGCCAGAGAGACAGGGCCTGAGACTACGATACCGTCCATTTCTTCTATCATATATGTGAGCTTTTGAGCGCTTTGCTGTAGCCTTTGGGCAAGTTTTGTACTCTGATATTCAGGAGCTTTTTGTGTTCCTGCTTTGTTTTATTGTGGACTTTATATACTTAGTGTGAATGTGACTTCTGTGGTTTCTTTTATTATGGGTTGGCACATTGGTATTGGTCTTAGCCGGCAGGATAGGCGTCTTGGGGTACAGGTTAGCCTGTGCGCTGACGCTACCGCAAGGCGGCTGTTCTGGGCATAAGACTCCCCTCGACCGTGTTTTGTGTTCCGGGAGGGGGGTCTTACAAATGGTATCAAAGCGCAATGATCCTGAGATAAAGAAGTCCATTAACCCACGACACCACCCCTGCTACGGTCAATCAGTTTGAGGACAAACTGATGCAGCGGAAGCTATGGTGTGCCCATATGGGATTCACTCTAAGTATGTCCACTAATCCTTAGAACGAGTGCCAACCTAACTAGGACACCACCTTATTTTGACTTACAAACATGTTTTGTGGCGCATCCTAGTCTAGGAGTCAACCACAGGAATAGACTTGGTTGAGGTATGTGAATACCCAAGTGGTTCAAGGAAGAGTTTATTGCAAGAGTATGTGCTCAAGGCTTATACTTTGATATTCCTACTACATTCATTAAGTGATACCATCATCTTACCCAAATTAATAGAACCTTCCAGAGGAGAATTGATGCTTATCATCTACTAATAAGAGTGGTAAGAGACTCGTAAGTCTAACTGATAACTTAATACACTCCATCTTGATCATAGTGAAGCTATTACCATGATAAATACCCGAGGTTGAATAAGAATCTAAATCTTAGAAGAGGCCCATCTCTTTTGACTTGGTCACATGTTGACCTAGAAAAAAAAAGTTGTTGTAAATGATAGATCTAAAGTCCTAAAGAAAAGACTGTATCAGTAATCGTCGAGGTGAAACTCCAGGTCGAGGATTATATGCCCTAAGGATGTGTGCTTATAAGGGATGGATGTACCATGTTAGTGATCGAAGAGATTCTGCCCAAGAATTATGGCGGGCTTATCACTTCGTTTATTGGGCTAGTGTTACCAATTAGGGTTTCATTGGGATTTAAGAATCTTCACAAATTTTGAACAATTGATATTGATGGTACTTGATGGAGTAGTTCATCTTTGGCAAGGTGGACTACTAATGTCAAGTTTGGATCGATGAAATTTTACTAGCAGAATAACAAATGATAGTACTTCAAGGATGAGTATTTGCTCCCTACATTATTTTAAGACTGCGAATAAGAAGACGAGGAAAGTAGTCAGTTAGCCATTTTGGTAAATATCCGTATCGACCTATACTTAACTTTTGATGACATTATTGCTTGGTACTTGATGAAATTATGGACCCTCATGATGATATAATGAAGTTTGTATTGGTACGAGTGGTTTAATGATCAACCATCCCAGGAAGTTAGGAAATTTGCAATGACATGTATGTTAAAGGGATGTTAGGGAAAATTAATAGATCCAAATTGACTAGTAAAAGGCCAAAACTGAATGTGGCTTCTTTTATTCGACTACTGATGCGCGTCGGCAAGTGCACCGGTCGCTGTCAAGTAATAATTGTGGAGAATAAATTCCCCGGATGTCGGTCTCTTGAGGAATGCAGGATGGGTGATCGAATCGTGCAGTGAATATTGTTACACAAGCGTTTCACAAACACAACAAGGGGTTTTTGGTTGGTTTTCCTAATTTTAACAACAATAAAAGAGATGCGGGTCGAGAACACCGCTTCGCAACGTGAGGTGGATGCAACGGCCGCGATGCCGTGCTTCGTGAGGCGAATGAAGTGGACTCAGGCGCGAGAGAGTGAGGGTCGCAAACACCTCTTCACAACCGTCATTAGCTCTTGCCAACACGGAGCAAACGCCTTGCGTGCGTGTGTGAGTGAGTGCGCTTGAACGTGGTGAATCACAACCAACCCATGAATAAGAACACAGAAACATTCATTCTCATCAAGTAAATATCACAATATTCATTTAGTAAAAGATTCAAAGGGGTACAATCAAGGAAAGAGGAAGGAGATAACCGGCGGTGAAGACTAGCGGCCGTTCACGGCCGGAATGGTAGGTTGTCGGGCTACCTCCGGACTCGGGCGGACGATGCTTCCGGCGTAGAGGGCTGTCACAATCTCCCTACGTGCTCCGTCGTCTTCGACTCAAGGTCTCTTCTTCTTCTCACCGGGCGGAAAGCGAAAATGATTGCTTGGAGGCTTGCGGATGATGGAGAACACTCACGGACGATGGAGGATGTCTAGGAATGGACCGAGGAAGCTTCCCCTTGCGTAGGAGATGAAGTAGGGGCGATCCAAGGGGGCGGTCAGCGGCGTACGGAACAGAAATCCCGCTCCCGGAATGAATAATCCGCCCTAAAATCGCAACAGGCGCTTAAATAGGCGCTGGATTAAACACTGCGCACGATCATTGGCGCACGACCAGTGGTCGTGCGCACTGGAATCCTGCGATCGTGCGCACTGCCTGGACAGAACCTGCAAGAGATGAAATTATAAAATAAAATGCTCGCACGACCAGTGGCGCACGACCGTTGATCGTGCGCACTAGCGTCGGTGGTCGTGCGCAATAGGTGAGACAGAACTCATAAAATTACTATTAAGTGCGCACGGACAGTGGCGCACGACCGGTGGTCGTGCGCACTGGAGTTGATGGGCGTGCGCACTGCACCAGACAGAACTCGTAAAAAGGGGCTAAGTGCGCACGATCAGTGGCGCACGACCAGTGGTCGTGCGCACTAGAACAAGTGATCGTGCGCAGTGTTCCTGTGCAGAATTGCACCGGAAACACTTGCACGCCTCCTATTCCAGCACAAACACAGATCTAGCCACCGAAAGTGGCACTTAACAACATATGAGTACTATGAAAGGAAATAAACACGAAAACACACCAAAGTGGGCCAAAATGTGCACCTAGCATGGGTTATCAATTATAAACTATAATAAGGCTAAAGTGCGTGATATTGACTAAATAATGGCCCGGATGAGTCCATGAAGGTGTATATAATCAGGACTCATCACACCCCCAGACTTAACTGTTTGCGCATCCCGAGCAAACGAATCCGGCGGAAGTTGAAAAAGATAATTAAAATAGCGAATTACGCAGGGGAGTACAGTGCGAAGTAACATACGCATGCGAGTAGGAATTCTAGTAGAAGAAGATTCTAGCTATGCTAACTAATTTACATAAGTACTAAAGCGTACTCAAAGATTTAATTGTACTCAGTGGGTGAATTATGAAGAATTTGACGATCATGCCCGGTATGGAAGTGACGAGACGCTGAGGCGGGTGTTGCAAAAGATCGGGGCTTAGGAATAACTCCGCTGAAATCCATCAACGTCGTGAACCATACGCTTGCCCGGTCACACTCTCTCCACGGCGCTAGCAAACTCGCAAATCAAATCAGTAGGACTTATAGGATTAAAACGGGGCTTAGGTTACGGAATGATATGCAAAGATAAACATGACGGCTACGCAACCCAAATGAGCCAACGGCACACTGCACCTTACAAAACCAAACAACTATGCTCGTGTGACACACCCCCAGACCTATCATGAAAACCAGGTGTGCACACAGCCTACTTTACAAATACCAACAGATTTTTCTCTTTAGCTTGGGAGGATTATTTTCAGGATACTCTTCTTTTTTTCTTTTATATATTTTTCTTCTTTCAAGCAACCTCCAGTTGGTTCAAAATCAGCGGATAGACATTATTTTCTCTTCAAAACACAATGACACCACACACCACACAAGTTGGAAATTATGAGCACAGTTAAAACATTTTTTTGGTTGCGGGCGTAGGATAGGCTTCAGGCTTTGGTGGATGAGGAGGAGCTGAACATAAAAATGGTAGGCACAAATTTGGCTTGCAAAGGCGAATGAAAGGGGCATGGAATAACAAAGCTCAAACTAGCCAAATGGTGGCCTACATCATGCTTGACTCAACAAGTAGCTCTCACCCATGCTTCAAGAGTCGCTTGGGGCAAGTTCTTAGCCCACGAGAAAGATAAACCTTCCTCTCGACTCGAGCAACACACGTTTAGCGACCGCACACACACAACACCGGGTTATCATCAATTTCATTCGAATTCACCACTTGAGTACATTAAATCTAAATTTACGCAGAGATACTACACATAAATTAAATGCATAAAGAAAATCTAATTCTACTCAGGTTCTACTATAGCATGCGAAGCGACTAGAACACTACATGAGTCGACACCGCGCTCCAAATAATAATTCCTGTGTTAATAGCCTATTTCACATTCCAACCAAACTAGTTTAAACGGAACAACACAAAAGAAAGCACGCACTCAAGTGGGTGAAGTGGTGTGTGAAGATGAACGATACTAAATAACTGAAATTAAAATACTTCTAGTATGCAAATGAGATGAGCATGTGCAGTGGGTGACAAAGAAATGGCTCTCCCCCAGAATTAATCAAAACCATACAACATAATGATATGACAGTGAAAATCAAAATTGAAAGCTGGGGAAGAAGTTACCCAATGCTCAGCACGTGAGCATACCAGAAGAATGGCGTTTAAAATCAAGACAATCCGCAGCATCCACCATCGAACACAAAACCTGCAAGCAAAACTCAAAACAACAAAAGCAAAAACAAAAACTGAACTAGGAAAGGTTAGATAAAAGGAAATATAAAAAAAACCGGAAATCTGGGTTGTCTCCCAGTAGCGCTTTCATTTAACGTCCTTAAGCTGGACCAAATACCTGTATTAGCATTGTTTATAAAGAGTGCAGGAATTTAAAAAGAAAAAGTTCAGAACTAGAGTTTCACACAAAAGATAAGAGACAAGAATAGGAAATCAGCTGTCGGTGCTTGTATGAAGTCCATCTCCCAATGTCAACAACTGACGCTCCTTGTTAATAGTGGCGCCATCATATAACTTCAGCCGATGTCCATTGACCTTAAACTTGTCCCCCTTATCTCCAGATATTTCAATGGCACCAAAAGGCGAGACATCGGTCACGGAGAAAGGACCACTCCACCTCGATTTAAGCTTCCCTGGGAAGAGGCGGAGACGGGAGTTGTAGAGCAGCACCTGGTCCCCAATTTTGAACTCCTTAGGAATTATATGCTGATCATGCCATTTTTTCGTTTTCTCCTTATAGATGCGAGCGTTTTCATAAGCAAAATGACGGAGCTCCTCTAACTCGTTGAGTTGGGACCGACGCACTTCGGCCGCGGCTCCAATGTCCATGTTCAACAGTTTGGTAGCCCATAATGCTTTATGCTCCAGCTCTACAGGGAGGTGACATGCCTTGCCATAGACTAATTGAAACGGAGTCATTCCAATGGGTGTTTTGAACGCAGTCCGGTAGGCCCATAATGCGTCATCGACCTTCTTAGCCCACTCTTTCCTATTTGAATGTATTGATTTCTCAATTATTCGCTTGAGCTCGCGGTTGGAGACTTCGACTTGCCCGCATGTTTGGGGGTGGTAAGCCAAAGAAATTTTATGATGGACCCCAAACTTTTTCATGAGCTGCACAAACTGTCTATTGCAAAAATGACTCCCGCCGTCGCTGATGATAGTTCTCGGCGTCCCAAACCTGGAGAAGATGTTCTTGTGGATAAAGTGCAGCACAGTGTTGGCATCGTTCGTGGCAACCGCCTCAGCTTCCACCCACTTCGAGACATAATCAACTGCCACAATAATGTAATGCTTACCATGAGACATTGGGAAAGGGCCCATGAAGTCTATTCCCCAGACGTCAAAGGGTTCGCAAACCAGCATGTTATTAAGGGGCATCTCATCACGCCGGGAAATATTCCCAGTCCTTTGACATTCGTCGCACTTGGTGACATAGGCATGGGCATCCCGGAAGAGGGTCGGCCAGAACAATCCACATTGCAGGATTTTTCGTGCTGTTCGAACGGCCCCGAAGTGCCCGCCGGCCTCTCTGTCATGACAATGCTGTAATACAGACTGAAACTCAGCTTCCGGAATGCAACGCCTAATAATCCCGTCGCTGCATGTGTGGAACAAGAGCGGATCTTCCCAAAAATAGTATTTTGCGTCGGAGACAAGCTTCCGTCTTTGCTGAGGGGACAAACTCGGGGAGAGTGTTCTACAAGCCAAGTAATTAGCAATATCTGCATACCAAGGTGCGGTCGGGGAGGATGTAGTGATTGCAAATAACTTTTCATCCGGGAAATAGTCGTCAGTTTCCTCCACAACGCAATTAGGAGTGTCGTACTCCAAACGTGAGAGATGATCAGCAATCACGTTCTCCACCCCTTTCTTATCTTTGATTTCCAGATTGTATTCCTGCAAGAGTAAAATCCAACGAATCAGACGCGATTTGGATTCTTTCTTACTGAAAAGATACCTGAGAGCGGCGTGGTCCGTATACACGATCACTTCGGAGAGTACCAAGTATGAGTGAAACTTTTCAAAAGCGAAGACCACAGCTAGCATTTTTTCTCCGTGGTGGTATAATTGGCTTGTGCACTGTTGAGAGTTTGACTGGCATACGCGATAGTGTGAAAAGTCTTGTCTTTCTTTTGACCGAGAACAGCACCTACGGCCACATCACTTGCGTCGCACATGATAATGAAAGGTAGAGTCCAGTCGGGTGCCACCAGAATTGGGGCTGAGATGAGTTGCCCCCGTAAAGTTTCGAAGGCGTGCATGCATGCTACATCGAAATGGAATGGGACGTCCTTAACCAGCAGGCGAGATAAAGGCTTTGAGATGGAGGAGAAGTCCTTGATGAACCTTCGATAGAAGCCCACATGGCCAAGAAAACTTCGAATGCCCTTCACTGACATGGGTGGAGGGAGGTTTCTGATGACACTAACTTTCGCTTGATCCACTTCAAGCCCTTCGCAGGAAACTTTATGCCCCAAGACGATTCCTTCGCGCACCATGAAGTGGCATTTCTCCCAGTTTAAGATAAGATTGGTGTCTTCACACCGCTTCAATGTCTTGGCCAAATTTGCGAGGCAACTGTCAAAACTACTGCCAAATAGAGTGAAATCGTCCATAAAGACTTCGAGGAAATCCCCTACCATGTCAGCAAAAATGGCGAGCATACAACGTTGGAAAGTTGCGGGGGCATTACACAGTCCGAATGGCATTCTTTTGAACGCGAAGGTACCGGATGGACATGTGAATGTAGTCTTGTCTTGATCAGAAGGGTCAATTAAAATCTGATTGTACCCTGAGTACCCATCCAAGAAACAGTAGTAATCCTGCCCTGCTAACTTTTCTAGCATCTGATCAATGAAGGGGAGTGGGAAATGGTCCTTGCGCGTCGCATCGTTCAGCTTGCGGTAATCAATGCAGACTCTCCACCCAGTGATCATTCGGGTCGGTAGCAGCTCATTCTTCTCGTTGGCAACGACAGTGATCCCGCCCTTCTTTGGGACCACCTGGACTGGACTGACCCATTTGCTGTCGCTGATTGGGTAAATGATGCCAGCATCTAAAAGCTTTATCACTTCAGCCTTCACAACCTCTTGCATTTTCGGGTTCAGCCGCCTTTGGGGTTGTGCTGTCGGTTTGTACTGATCTTCAAGGAGGATCTTATGCATGCAGACCGTGGGGCTGATTCCCTTGATGTCAGCTAGAGAACGTCCGAAGACCTTGTGGTACCTTCTCAGCACGCCCACTAGTGCAGTTTCGTTGGCAGCGGAGAGGGCTGCCGAGATAATCACCGGATGCGTGTTTGTTTCTCCAAGAAAGACATACTTGAGAGAGTCCGGAAGTTGTTTGAGAGCCGAACAAGGGTCTGGATCAGCAGAAACGTTGGAGGGCTCTCAAATTGAATGTGCCAAATCGGGCTGGTTTGAGTGAACACCCTCCTCCTCCTTGTCTTTGTGCTGCCAACACACCTCGCGGTCATCCAACTCCACATCGTTCTGACCATCGAATTCTTCAAGTGCCTCTGCTGGCTCACACTCCGTTATTTCAAAGAGTTGCGAAGGGCTATGGACATTGAACGATATAGCATCCTCCCCCAGTCTTAGAGTGAGCTCCCCCTGCTCCACATTAATAATAGCACGAGCAGTAGCCAGAAAGGGCCGCCCCAAGATAATGGGTACATTTGTATCGACCTTCATGTCGAGAATGATAAAATCAGCTGGGAAAGCGAGACCGTTTACAATGATTGTGAGGTCCTCGACAATTCCTGATGGCTTCTTGATCGACCGATCAGCGAGTTGCAGCATTACCTGTGTTGGCTTCAAGATACCAGCACCAAGTTCACGAAAGATAGAGAGTGGCATCAAGTTGATTGATGCCCCCAAGTCACAGAGTGCCTGGCTGAAACGGTGCTGGCCAATCCTGCAAGGGATCGTGAAGCTGCCCGGATCCTTGCACTTTGTGGGTAAATTGGAAACAATGGCGGAGCACTCCTCGGTGAGGTCGATAGTTTTGAGACCCTCCAACTGCTTCCGCTTCGAGATCAAGTCTTTCAAAAACTTGGAGTAGCCCGGCATTTGAGAGATAGCTTCAATGAGTGGTATGCTCACTTGCACTCCTTTCATTACTTCCAAGAATCTGTGGAATTGCTTCTCGGATTTCTCGTTGCGCAGCCTGTGGGGAAATGGGGGGTGAGCAGCGCTTTTCGAGGGTTGTGCCTCACTCACGGGGTGTGGCTCGAAATGAATCTGAGTCGGCTTCTCGTGGATGTCTTCATTAGGCTTGTCAGTGGAAACCGCAAGCGGTTTCGGTCGAGGGGGATTGTCTACACTTCTCCCACTTCTCAATCGCATGGTATTTACTGACTCAGGATGCTGAATTGCAAGTCCAGAAACAACATCAGAAAGAGTCCCAATAGTAGAGCGAAGCTGTTGGATTGCGACTGATTGGTCATTCATTTTGTTCAATACCCCAACCACCAAGGTTGCTAACTGTTCTGGTTGATCAGGCGGCACCAAATCCGCTGCTCCCTTGAGCGTCACGGCATTAACTGCAGCAGTACTTGTGGAGCAAATGACATGACTCCAATGCTGACTGGTGTGAACAATATTCACGACCACTTCCCATGCGTCCTTCCCCGATTTATTAAACAGGGCCCCACCGGCTGCCACATCAAATAGAAGACGGAATTTCTCCCGCACTCCAAAATAAAAAATCTGAATTAAGAAAGCTTCCGAGAGATCACCACGGTAACAACCCCTATGCAGGGACTGGAAACGTTCCCAAGCATTGTCTAACGTCTCCTCCTTCCCTTGTTCAAAGGTCATGAGTTCCCTGTACTTATCCAAGGCTTGAGTACGATGTTGAAACTCTTGTAAAAATCTCCCTTCGAGTTGTTTCCATGTGATCACCTCTCGTTTCCGGGTATCCCAATACCAGCTTTTGGCTTTTTTGTGCAGGGAGAATGAAAATGCCAGAATCTTCTGTGGGTCATTTTCAACTCCACTGAAAATACAAGTGTAATAGATGTCTAAGAAATCCCGCATGTGTTGCCCCGCATCTTCATGCTCATCTCCGCTGAACTTGCAGTTCCCATACATGTACTCAATGACGTCGGCGGAGATCCCAAAGTCATGATTGTTCCTTTTTGCTTGATCCCTTAAATCGTTTAAGCTTCCATGGTAGATGCATTCCTGAATGGAGGTCATGCTGCGAATACAGAGGTGAACAAAAGAGGTGAAAGAAAGGGAAATTCTTGTGCAACAAAGCTTCACACAGACGAATTCATCACGTCTGCATTCCCCGGCAACGGCGCCAAAAACTTGATGCGCGTCGGCAAGTGCACCGGTCGCTGTCAAGTAATAATTGTGGAGAATAAATTCCCCGGATGTCGGTCTCTTGAGGAATGCAGGATGGGTGATCGAATCGTGCAGTGAATATTGTTACACAAGCGTTTCACAAACACAACAAGGGGTTTTTGGTTGGTTTTCCTAATTTTAACAACAATAAAAGAGATGCGGGTCGAGAACACCGCTTCGCAACGTGAGGTGGATGCAACGGCCGCGATGCCGTGCTTCGTGAGGCGAATGAAGTGGACTCAGGCGCGAGAGAGTGAGGGTCGCAAACACCTCTTCACAACCGTCATTAGCTCTTGCCAACACGGAGCAAACGCCTTGCGTGCGTGTGTGAGTGAGTGCGCTTGAACGTGGTAAATCACAACCAACCCATGAATAAGAACACAGAAACATTCATTCTCATCAAGTAAATATCACAATATTCATTTAGTAAAAGATTCAAAGGGGTACAATCAAGGAAAGAGGAAGGAGATAACCGGCGGTGAAGACTAGCGGCCGTTCACGGCCGGAATGGTAGGTTGTCGGGCTACCTCCGGACTCGGGCGGACGATGCTTCCGGCGTAGAGGGCTGTCACAATCTCCCTACGTGCTCCGTCGTCTTCGACTCAAGGTCTCTTCTTCTTCTCACCGGGCGGAAAGCGAAAATGATTGCTTGGAGGCTTGCGGATGATGGAGAACACTCACGGACGATGGAGGATGTCTAGGAATGGACCGAGGAAGCTTCCCCTTGCGTAGGAGATGAAGTAGGGGCGATCCAAGGGGGCGGTCAGCGGCGTACGGAACAGAAATCCCGCTCCCGGAATGAATAATCCGCCCTAAAATCGCAACAGGCGCTTAAATAGGCGCTGGATTAAACACTGCGCACGATCATTGGCGCACGACCAGTGGTCGTGCGCACTGGAATCCTGCGATCGTGCGCACTGCCTGGACAGAACCTGCAAGAGATGAAATTATAAAATAAAATGCTCGCACGACCAGTGGCGCACGACCGTTGATCGTGCGCACTAGCGTCGGTGGTCGTGCGCAATAGGTGAGACAGAACTCATAAAATTACTATTAAGTGCGCACGGACAGTGGCGCACGACCGGTGGTCGTGCGCACTGGAGTTGATGGGCGTGCGCACTGCACCAGACAGAACTCGTAAAAAGGGGCTAAGTGCGCACGATCAGTGGCGCACGACCAGTGGTCGTGCGCACTAGAACAAGTGATCGTGCGCAGTGTTCCTGTGCAGAATTGCACCGGAAACACTTGCACGCCTCCTATTCCAGCACAAACACAGATCTAGCCACCGAAAGTGGCACTTAACAACATATGAGTACTATGAAAGGAAATAAACACGAAAACACACCAAAGTGGGCCAAAATGTGCACCTAGCATGGGTTATCAATTATAAACTATAATAAGGCTAAAGTGCGTGATATTGACTAAATAATGGCCCGGATGAGTCCATGAAGGTGTATATAATCAGGACTCATCAACTACGTTTGATTTATGAGGATGACAAGGTTAGTATGACTTGTTGAGTGGTTTAAAAATCTCAAATGTTTATCATGGAATAAACATATCATTAGCAATCTCTAGCAGCGATTGTGGGCAACGTTGGAGTTTATACATTATATATGAACAAGTAAGGGTTATGTGTAATAGTATTGCCTTGATAAGGTATATTTATTGAGACAAGGTTTAAGTTCACGATAAGAGACCCTTTAAATGGAACTATCTGGATCCTAAAAGAAATTCGGCACAAATTATGAATTCGGTGCAAGTCTAACTATGATCTAGGTTGGACCAAAGTAATACCCGACTCGGGTCCTTGTGCTCTTAGAAGGAAGCGATAGATATATCTTCCTCTAAGCCTGCAATGATGGTTCGTAATATCACTAAGACAAATTGTTAAACATCACAGGTCGAACAAATGTTGATTTATGGGAATCATTGAAATTATAAATTTGCACAAGCTTAAATTCTTGAGGCAATAACATCGTGTTGGGGATTTGTTGATTGAGATAGGATGTCGTCGTGGCAAGTGAAATGAGGTGAATGTGAACTCGATTGTTTTTATGAACTAAAAGATAAATGGTGAAAATTCCTGATGACTAAACACATGAATATTTCGCCATGACATGACATTGGAAGTATCCTTACCCCCCAAAAGTTAAAAGATAGTCGATCACTTGGTAAAATTGGAAGATGTATATTATATTTATGAATCTTTTTACAAGAAATATGATTATATAGAGAGTCAGAACACATAAATCGAAAATATCATGATCGCCTTTAGAAAGATTCACGATTTGGGAAATAAATTTTAATGATCAACAGTAGATATAGTGAAATCACATGATAAATGTTAAGACTCCCCTTATAGTGAGAGCAACTAGTGACTAGTATCGCGGTTAGAAGTAGTGCTCATTATGTACTGTTGGGGCAGTAAGAGATTTCTAAGTTTGATGTTCGTACCCATAATGTGATGCTCCTCACTGTAGTTTACATCCAATAAGACTGCGAGTCTAGAAAGTGACCATTTTGTAGTCGGGAGCATGTCGACCCCTAGAAAGGTTGTTGAAAATGGTAGCTTTGAGGGCCTATAACACTTTAATAGGTCCCAGGAACTGTTATTCAAGTGCCTTGTGGCAAGTGCTTATAGGGTAAAACTCCTAATCGAGAACGGCATGCCCATAGGGCCAGTGTGCATACAAGGGGTGAATGTACCATACTGGTGGTCGGAGAAACATAACTTAGGTGTATGGGGGCTAACCCTTTTTCTTCGTTTATTGGCCTAGCTAATGGACCAACCGAGGTTTCACCGGGAGTTAAAAATCTTTGCAGACTGCTTCACTTAGCCTTGCTATATGGTTTTCTCATCTAAGTCGTTACAAATCGACGTTATTAGAATTAGGTACTCCTTGATGAATGAGCATTTTAAGCAAGGTGGATGGTTAAACACCAAGTATTGGATTACATTGAGTCCCCAACCAGAATAACAGAGGTGAGTACCTAAAGGATGGTTATGTCTTCGCTCTGATCGAAGGTTAAGCAGAGAAGTAGACCAAGGAGAAATGGTGATCTAAAACCTTTTGGGATATACAACGAGGTTATCGAGTTTTCATACATGAACTCCTGGATAAATCATATAATTGGGTAATTGAGGATATGAATACATCCTTCTGTGTGCCAATTAGGACCTTTGGGGTGACGTTGAGTAAACTTTAACATGATTTAGATGTATGTCAATACTATGTGAAGGATACGATTATATCCCGATGTGATGGTAAGGACTTGAGTTGGTAGTCCGTGAGTGTTGCTATGCACTAGTCGGATTCTGGCAAGTGCTTGGATGAAATAAGGACTTGGTGGTAGTCCTTGGGTTCTGGTAGCATGAGTTCCATCATTAGAACCTCATGGGTGTAGTTATGTACAATCTTGAATCCTCTTGATAGTGTTGTACTGTCTTAGTGATCAATGGTCAGTCCGACGACCGCGCGACAAATTTTGGGGGACGCCTTGAAATTTGTTGAGTTGGAGTTGTATTTGATTGTTGATCAAAGAGGTGTGTTTAAATGTGACATATTTAGGATAATTGGTTTAAATCGTAACACTTTTAGTGCCAAGGTTTTGCAACGTGGTTGTGAAGTTAACAAATTCACAACAGTGGTGTCTATGCACTGGTTTGCGTACATAATGTGATGATATTGTAAATTAAATAAAAAGACCGAGGATGTGTGTTGGAGACTCGTGGCAAGCAGGTATGATATTGATGCAAGACAACTGTTGATGACACATGCTATAGAGTTATAGTGTTTTGAGATCTAGTCCTGCAAGGTGTAAACGAGCTGGTGACTTGACAGTCTTGTTGGTTCGAGAAACCTGGATAGCGATATAGATGTTGGTAGTGGTAGTCGGTTGCATCATGGTTTTATAAATGAGTAGCATGCTTGATGTCATTCATACCAAGTCCTTGCTAAATGCTCACTTGTATGTTGTGTGCTTGAGATTAAATCACAACATAATCAGTTAGACTGATGTAGCGATTATTGAAATAGTGTGTGTCATTATCAGTTCGTATGACTTCACAAGGCAAGAGTGCGCATGCAATCTAGTTTCCATGTATAAACCGCAACAATTGAGAATGCATATATAAGCTTGGAATTATTATGGATGAAGTGCCCATGAATGAATATGATGAGTATATTTTACTCTCATCCAGAAAATCCTCATAGCCTCAACCACTATTTCGGGGATGAAATTGTTTCTTTGTTTATTGGATTTGTAACATCCCGATTTGAGCTAGACCCCTTGTGCGCGTTTTTGAGTCAAGCGAGTTGACTCAGGCTTGGGGTGTACTGAGGGCAGGCTTGCACCTGAGCTGGGGACGTGCACTCGACGAATACGGTGAGTACCAGTTCTATTCTTTGTCCCGATGTTTGCTGTATCGGGATCCGAGCCGTCCGGAGAGCATAATTTGAGCGAAAAAACTCAAAGGAGGCGTACCGCCTTGAAGGAATTATAGTACGTACGTTAGCTCAAATAATATGGTTTGCAAATAGCGTATTTGCCCCAAAAGTGGAAATTGAGGAAACTCCTTCGAAGTTGACCCTGGTCAGATTCGTTGGACTCATAATAATAATACGAGTCCAACAGTGTCATCAGTTTAAAATTCCGACGTCATTCGACGAGTTTTAATGCGACACAAAATTAGGTCGTAAATGCTCCGACAAGCATAAATTTACCAAACGAACTCGGAATTAATCTCGGATCGTCCCGGTGGATGCGTGCCAGCGAGACGGTCGTAACGAGCCCGTTCAGGACAATTTTCGAGTCCTCTAGAGCATTGCGCGAGTGTTTGAATGCATTAATAATAATAATAATATTATTATAATTATATACCATATATTATATATATATACATTATAAGTTTTAGGTTTAGAAACTTACCTGACCCGAGCTCCCTCCTCCCTTGCGCCATCAGCCAACAGAGGGTCTCCCTTCCCTCTTCCTCCCCATTCTCCGGCGCTCCTCACGGCAACCTCGTCGTCGGCCACCAACAACAAGAAACTCAAGCCATCTTCTCTCTCTCTCTAGCTCTTTCTCTAACCTCCATTCAATGGCCGAAATCCACCATGGACGACCCAAGCTCCGCCCCTCCCTCCATTTTTAGCGAGCTCCAAACTCCAACTCCGGCGACTCTTCCTCCAGATCCGGCATGTCGAGCTCCTCCTCTTCCATCTACCGCGAGGCTCACGAGCTATCTTATCCGCCATTCTCTTCTCCGGTGAGAACACCGCCTGAACACCCCTCGACCTTGAAAATCCAGGCCGATCCAGCTCCGAACAGCCCGAGCTCCCTACTATTGCACAAGCTCCGGCAAACTCCAGATCTGGACGAGATCCACCTCCCTCCATTTCCACCAAGCTCCAAACTCCGGTGGCCTCAACCTCTCTCCACCAAGGCTTGTGATCTCCTCTTTCTTTAGTGAGATCTCCTCTTTCGAAGACCCAAAACAGCTATGTACAACCCCGATGTTCGCTAGGGAGAGTCAGACGGCTCACACCCAAGAAAGCGAGCCGAGATGGGCGAACCCAGGCGGTGCGAGCCCAGGAAGAGTGGGAGGCTATAGAGGCGAGCGAGCCAGGTGATGTGCCAATAGCAATTTTGGGCTCGGCCAAGGTGGTACAGGTGAGCGAGCCAGGTGATGTGCAAATAGCAATTCTGGGCTCGACCAAGGTAGTATAGGCGAGCGAGCCAAGTGATGTGCCAATAACAATTCTGGGGCTCGCCAACCCAGAGGCTCGCGAGCTCCACTCGCAAGGGAGGTCTCGAAGCGGGCTGGCTCGCCCAGTAAAAGTCCAGGAAGGGATTTTTTACCAGGAGGCCCCCAGTGGTCTGCGGTTAGCCTCTCCAAACAGCGCAGTTTGGCTGTTAGCAGACCAATCCGGTGTGCGGATAGTAAGAATGGACAGCGAGATTTGGCTATTGACAGACCACAAAACCAAAATCTATAAATAGACCTTAAAGGGCACCTTGGAGAAGGACCGGTTCAGAATCTTTGAGCCTTCTTCTCTCCTTAGGTCGCTTTGGTTTGGGCTCTCTAGCTCTCCAAGGTGCCCGAGTCTTAGCTTTGGCTTGGGAGGGGAAGCGCTCAACGATCTTCCGGGTTAGTGGAGGGACCTCCTTGCTAAGACCAGGGTCTTTGTTCTTTGTCCGAGTTATTTGCCCACCTCTTCCGAGGGACCGGTAAGGGCTAGCTTCCCCTCAACTCGTTGAGGGCCCCGAGCTCCAGAAGAGACCGAGAAATCAGTTTCAACATTTTGGTGCGGTGAGCGTGGAGCGTGGCTGGTTCAAGAAAGTTCCAGAGAAGGGTTATGGCGGGAGATGAAGAGAAAGGCGAGGAGTTCGGCAATACACCCTAGGTGGCGATGGCCAGGATGCTCGCAGAGTTCAGAAAGGAGGTGCTCGACACCTTGGGGTTTACGGTCACAGCTCTGTAAAGCGAGTTTGCGACCCCAGCACCTCAGGTCACCCCTCCCCCACCGACGGTTGGCGAGAATGCCCCTGGGGGAAGAGCAGGAAAGGAAGTTGCCGTTGGAATAGGGCAGGACAGGGAGGGGCGAGTGTTGTTCGCCAGTCCGGCGAGCCCGAGGCCGGCGAGCTCCGTGCCGGCGAGCTCAGTGCCGACCAACTCTGTCCCAGCGAGCGCGGCGCAGGAGAGCGCGCGCCAGGAGGATGCGGCGACGGTCGGGGTGGTTTAGGCGAGCGCCGCCCTCGCGAGTGCAGTCCCGACGAGCTCAAGTCTAGCGAGAGAGCTTGGGGGGCGAGTGGAGCCAGAAAAGGTGACAGGAGGGGGAAGCCCCTTTTGCGAGCTGGTGCTTTCCGCACCCATCCCAGGGGGGTTCGGAGAGTGGGACCGGGTGTACTACAATGGTAGGGATGACCCTGTCCAGCACCTGCATAGTTTCGAAGACTCGGTCTCCATCAAGCCGATGTTAGATGCCTTCAAGTGTCGGCTCTTTGCCGTCACCCTCAAGGAGAAGGCCAGGGACTGGTTCCATCAGCTCCCTGCAGGATCAATCTACGCGTTCGAGGACTTTGCCGGAGTTTTTTGCTGAGGTTCTCGATCTCAAAAAAGAGGAAGAAGGACGCTGATTCCCTCTTCAAAGTGAAGTAGGAGCCCGGGGAGTCATTGGCTCAATATGCCGATCGGTTCCAGGAGGAAGTGCAGCTCACTCAGGAGATGCCTGGGTTTGCACTCCAACTCGCCTTCATGGTCGGGTTGAAAGAGAGTTTCTTCAAGATGGAGTTGAAGAGAAAGGCCCCCGTCTCCTATGAAGAGCTGATGGAGAGGGTGTCAGAGGAAGTCGCGAGTGAAGAAGCCAACCCGGAGCTCACCAAGAGGATAGCAAAGCTCAGTAAGCCGGAGGTGAAGCAGCAGGAGGTCAGGAGAAGGGAAGAGCCCCGGGCCCCAGAGGAGGGATGGAGGCCGCAAGGCGGAGGAATGCAAGGGCAGGGAAGGGGTTACGACCCAGGAAGGGGTAACCATTTCTGAGGTCAATGGAGACCCCCCCAGTTGGGGTGGAGGCAGGGTCCGATGCAGATGCCTCCCCCACCTCAACAGGCCATGGCATATGGCCGGGGAAGAGGAAGAGGAAGGAGAGGTGAGGAGGAAATAGCAGCCGCTAGGAGGAGAAGGAATAGGGTGGCGGAGGCCGATGCAGGAGAGATGACGTTGCCATATTGTATCTTCCATGATGAGGAAGGTCACTCAACGGACACCTGCCCAGAGTTCCTAGAAGTGAAGAGGGGCAGAGCGCCCGCGCCACATCAGTTGCAGCCAGCGAGGATCGTGGAGGTCGAACCTCGAGAGGAGGATGAGGAGAGGTGTGAGGATAGAGTCGATGTGGGGAGTAGAGGAGGGATCGGGGTGATCCATTGGGGGGGGGGTAGGGGTGGAGGCGACCCGCAAGGCTAGCCTCCATACCATCTTCCGCCGGAGCATGGCTTCAGCATCCACCGCTCATCCCCCTGCCGAGAAAATCATTTTCACCCAGAAGGACATGTCGGGCTATGAGGACCCGTTCTGCGACGCGTTGGTCATTCAGACGGCGATCGAGAACTTCACCGTCTCCAGAATCCTAGTGGACAACGGAAGTTCGGTCAACGTCATCTTCAAGAAGGCTTTTGACGGGATGGAGGTGGAGCCCAGAAGGGTGTTGGCCTCGGATGGCCCTCTGTTTGGATTCTCAGGAGAGAGGAAAGAAGTAGAAGGGGGAGTAGGACTTCACGTGACCCTGGGGGGGGGGGGGGGGGCAGTTCAGGAACTGTCATTTTGTCATAGTGGACGCTCCAAGCAGCTACAGTGCCATCTTCGGACGACCACTCATCAGTGCGTTCCGCTGCGTCCCCTCCACCATTCATCAATGCCTTAAGTTCAACAACGGAGGGGTTCAGGTGCGTATCAGGGGGGATCCCAAAGTGGCAAGACAGTGCTACGTGATGGCTGTCAACACCATCTCCTGGATGGGAGAAGCGGAGGAATGGGATAAGATGATGGAGGAGGTGGCCGAAGCCGGAGGTAAAGAGGTAGCCGAGGAGAAGGCCCAGGAGGGAGGGGCGGAGGAGCTGATGGTGGTAGAGAAGGAGGTCGAGGAAGGAACCCAGGCTCTCGCTTGTGCTGAGGAGGAGAGGGCTTGGGGAGAACAGTCCCGGCTGGAGGCTACGGACGAGGTCGTGGAGCTCGAGGTCACCACCCGTCTAGGGGTAGTGGAGAAGGTCCGGGTCAGCAGAGGACTCAACCCGAAAGATCAAGGGGAAATCTTGGCGTGCGTGCATAAGAACATAGACGTCTTCGCTTGGAGCGCCGTGGAAATGCCCGGGATCAACGCGGATGTGGCTTGCCATCGCCTCAACCTCAACCCCGGCACCCGCCCCATCGGCCAGAAGAAAAGGGCCACCGCCGACAAGCTGGAAGGGCCCATCCGCGAGGAGGTGAGCAAGCTCCTACAGGCAGGCTTTGTATCGGAGATCCAGTATCTAGGCTGGGTCTCCAACGTCGTTATGGTAAAGAAGGGAGGAGGTAAATGAAGGATGTGTATCGACTTTTCTTTACTTAATAAATCATGCCCTAAGGATTGTTACCCCCTGCCTAGGATCGACGCGCTGGTTGACTCACCCGTCGGTTTTCCTGTGATGTCTTTCTTAGATGCTTTTTCAGGTTACCATCAAATCCGCATGCACCCCCTGGACATCAAAGATGTCTCCTTCATCACGGGGTATGGATGCTACTATTATAAGATGATGCCGTTCGGGCTCAAGAATGCAGGTGCCACATACCAAAGGATGATGGACAGAGTCTTCCGCGAGCAGAAGGGAAGAAACTTGGAGGTTTATGTTGACGACCTCATGGTAAAGAGCCGAGACCTTGGGTCTCACCTCCGAGACCTTGAGGAGACGTTCGGGACCCTGCGACGCTACAAGATGAAACTCAATCCCTTGAAATATGTCTTCGGGGCAAGACGAGGAAAGTTCCTAGGCCACTTACTCACCCCCGCAGGAGTGGAGCCTAACCCGGACAAGGTTAAGGCGGTAATGGAGTTGGTGTCGCCGAGGAATCCGAAGGAGGTTCAGAGCCTTACAGGGAAGTTGGCTGGGCTCAGCAGGTTCCTCTCCAAGGCAGGGGAAAAGTGTGTGCCTTTCTTCAAGGTGCTACGGGGCAACAAGAAGTTTGAATGGACCTGGGAGTGCGAGGAGGCCTTCTAGGCTCTGAAGGAACAGCTCACCCGAACCCCTCTGCTCCAGGGGCCGAGGCCAGGGGAAGACCTATCCTTGTACCTGGGGGTAGGGTCCGAAGCAGTAAGTTCCGTGTTGATCCGGGAGGAGGGGAAGAAACAGTTCCCTATCTACTACGTCAGCCGGGTGCTGAAGATGGCAGAGCTCCGGTACCCGATCCTGGAAAAGTTAGCCTTCGCATTGGTGGTGTCGGCCCAGAGGCTCCGACCTTACTTCCAAGCCCATTCAATCAAGGTATTGATGGACCACCCGCTCCGAAAAATCATGGAAGGGGTGGAGCACTCGGGAAGGTTGGTAAAGTGGTCTGTGGGTTTAAGTGAATTCAATATCACGTTCGTGCCCAGGACGTCCATCAGGGCTCAGGCGGTGGCAGACTTCATGGCCGACTATGCGGCCGAGGTGGGGGAGCACGAGCCGCCTCCCCTAGAGGCATGGAAGATGTTAGTGGACGGAGCATCAGGAAGGTACTCCTATGGAGGGGGGATGGTCCTGGTAAGTCCCTAGGGGACCCGGATTGATAAAGCCTTAAACATCCATTTCCAAATCACCAACAACCAGGCCGAGTATGAGGCAGTAATAGCAGGCCTTCGACTGGCCCGGGAACTAAGGGTGCAGGACGTGGAGGTCTCAACGGACTCCATGGTGGTAGCATGCCAAATCAAGGGAGTGTTTGAAACGAAGGACACGACCCTCCTGCTATATCTGGAGAAGGTTAAGGGGGTCATCGGGGAGTTCCGCACCTTCTCCATCAAGCACGTGCCGAGGGAGGAGAGCATCCAGGCGGACCTCTTAGCCAAGTTCAGTCCTCGAGCGGGGGGACGGCTTCGGAACTCTTCCGACCCTCCATCGAGGAAGGAGAATTGATGGAGGTGGGTCAACGAGCCTCGTGGATGAACCCATTCATCACCTTCCTATCCTCCGGGAAGTTCCTTGGAGAGGACGTGGACAAGAGGCGCTTCAGGTATAAGTCTGCCTATTACTCCTTACATGCAGGAGGGCTATATAGGAAGACCCTCTCGGGACTCCTGGCCTGTTGTGTTTCCGAGGAGGAGGTTCCGAGAGTCCTGGAAATAATCCACTCCGGGGAGTGCGGCAGTCACTCCGGGAGTCGGACCCTGGAAGGGAGGGTGTTGAGGCAAGGCTACTTCTGGCCCACTCTCAGCAAGGATGCGGAAGAATTTGCGAGGAAGTGTCCAAAGTGCCAGCTCTATGCTCCGCTTCAACTCCTCCCGGCTCAAAGGCTCCGGACCATCACGGCTCCCTGGCCCTTCGCCATATGGGGGTTGGACCTGGTCGGTCCCTTCCCCCAAGCCAGCGGCCAGAGGAAGTTCCTGCTGGTCATGATCGACTACTTCTCCAAGTGGGTAGAAGTGAAAGCACTCGCTAAGGCAACCTCTCAGGTCGTAAGGAATTTTGTGTGGGGGGAGATAATTTGCAGGCACGGGCTCTCTCTAGCTATAGTGACAGACAATGGGCCGCAGTTTGCCAGTGAAGAGTTTGTTGGCTTCTGCACTCAGCTTGGCATTGACCTCAGGTTCGCATCGGTCCACCACCCGAGGAGCAATGGGCAGGTGGAGGCGGCAAACAAAATTATCGTTAACCTATTAAAAAAGAAAGTGGAAAACCTCCGGGGGAACTGGGTGGAACAGCTACCCTCCGTCCTCTGGGCCATGAGGACTACTCCGAATACCGCCACCGGGGAGACTCCGTTCAAGCTCTCTCACGGGTCCGAGGCCTTTCTCCCCATAGAGTTTGAGGTAAAGACCCCCCGGGTGACCGCTGCGAGCAAGGGGGGTGAAGAGTGGCTAGAAGATAACAATACGAAGCAGAGGCTGTCTTTGGATCTAGTGGAAGAACTCCAGGACTTGGCCACCATCAGGCAGGAAGAGGTCAAGAGGCGGATGGCTCGATATTTTGACAAACATATCCGGATAAAGCACTTTCAGAAAGGAGACCTAGTCCTGAAGAAGGTCGATGCGGCCGACAGAGGGGCCGCGGTAGGTAAGCTCAACCCCAACTGGGAGGGTCCATATATTGTAAGCGAGGTGCTCAAGTCAGGGGGGTATCATCTCCAGGATGTGGAGGGGGTGCCTCTCGACCGAGCCCAGAGTGGAGATGATTTGAAACGATTTTACCCTTGAAAGCTTTATTCGGTTGTTTACTAAATGTCTTACTCCTTTTTGTGATGCTTATAACTACTGCCATGCAGTGGTGACGAAGGATGGATGTGTTGGTGCTGTAATGCCCCAGATCGATTCCGCTCCCGGGCTCTCACCTAGACGGGGGGTTCAGGTTGATCTCTGGAGAGGCTGGCAAGGTTGGATGTGTTCGTGCTGGAATGCCCCAGATCGATTCCGCTCTCGGGCTCTCACCTAGACGGGGGGTTCAGGTTGATCTCTGGAGAGGCTGGCAAGGTTGGATGTGTTGGTGCTGGAATGCCCCAGATCGATTCCGCTCCCAGGCTCTCACCTAGACGGGGGATTCAGGTTGATCTCTTGAGAGGCTGGCAAGGTTGGATGTGTTCGTGTTGGAATGCCCCAGATCGATTCCGCTCCCGGGCTCTCACCTAGACGGAGGGTTCAGGTTGATCTCTGGAGAGGCTGGCAAGGTTGGATGTGTTGGTGCTGGAGTGCCCCAGATCGATTCCGCTCCCGGGTTCTCACCTAGACGGGGGGTTCAGGTTGATCTCTGGAGAGGCTGGCAAGGTTGGATGTGTTCGTGCTGGAATGCCCCAGATCGATTCCGCTCCCGGACTCTCACCTAGATGGGGGGTTCAGGTTGATCTCTGGAGAGGCTGGAAAGGTTGGATGTGTTGGTGCTGGAATGCCCTAGATCGATCCCGCTCCCGGGCTCTCACCTAGACGGGGGGTTCAGGTTGACCACTGGAGAGGCTGGCAAAAGGAGGCACGGGTTGAAGGTAACGGGTTGAGGTGCTAAAACCAGGGAGGTTTGGTTCGCAAGATGCCAAATGTCTGAATCTTGGCGAGGCGACCCCAGACGCGCGCATTCGCGAGCCCCCCGAAAGCACTGCCGCGTAACTACTAGTCATGAGATAGGAGTTCAAAAGAAAAAGATCAAATGCGAGAGAAAAATAAACGCGAGCATGCTCATAAATACTAACAAAAAATCATAACTATCATTCCCCAAGATTCTTCTATGTTCGGCGGCGATCTCGCCAGCTCAAAAAGAATAATATACATTCGAAGGAAAGAGAGAGAAGGGAGGCTAAGGGGGCTCATTCTGGGGGGCCCTCGCCATTCTTGCGAGCCCCCAACCATGGCGCAAAGTCAAAGAGATCCGGGCAGACGTCTTCGGCTGTAAACTCCATCGCGTCTTCGGCTAGGAGACTCGCGTTCTTGAGAGTCGTGAAGACGAGGTTAGCGACCTCCTATGCATCTCGCCGCCTCTGTTCTTCGCTCTCGGACCCTCTTGAAACCCAGCTCGCCCAGGAGAGGGGGTAGCACGCTGCGAATCAGCTCGTCCACCCGAGCCTTCAGCATGGTATTCTCCAACTCTAGCTCGCCGTTGCGAGCGAGAAGTTTGGTTGCTACGTCGGCATCCTGAGTTAATACCAAATAAGTTAGACAAAGATCGGGGGTCACGAACAGCAAAGAGAGGAGGCCCAGGGCCGCTTACCATCTTGCCCTGCATCCCGGCGAGAAGGCTTTCCGACGCCGCCTCTCTCTCCTTAAGACCTTTGATCTCATCACGAGCTTTCTTAAGCTCCTCCCTGTATGTGCGGATATCCCTATCCGCCTGCAGGTAACGGCGCCCCACCATGTGTGCGAGCTCCGTCGAGCGAAACTGGGCTCGCATTTCTTCATAGACCAGTTGCCTTGGCCCCATCTCTTTATAGGCGGCGGCGTCCTCGCAGCCGTATAAGCCGAAGGCGATAGAGAACGCCTCCTCCCCGGCCTTACCAAGCTCCACCCAGGAGGGGTGAAGGGTGGAGCAGGAAATCCTGTTGGCATAAGGATCCCAAGCGAGCAGGGGGTCGCCGAGGGAATCAGAAACCTTTTCAACTAGGCCGAAGTTCCTGTGACCCTTGGGTTGGGGGGTTGCGGAAGAGCTCCCTGCGCCTTGGCTCGCCAAGGGGTCCGGATGTTTCACAGGGGAAGGGGGCGATCCGTCGGTCTCGCTCAGATCAACGACCGCGCTCTTGTCATTAACAACAAGGGTTTTCCCCTTTGATTTCTTGGAAGAGGATTGCGAACCGGGCTGACTCGCAGACGGAGGTCGCTTCTTGCCGGACCCAGTGGTAGGAAGATCGCGGCAAGCCTCTGCCGCCGTGGTCGCGAGCGTGTCCGCCGTAAGTGTGGTTCCTTGCGCGTGCGGAGGATTAACGGGGACCTCACGCTCGCCTGTAGAATAAGAGCGTTACACAGCGAAGAAAAAAAAGGGGGGGGGGGGGGTAGGGCGAAAGCGAGCCATACCTTCCCCTTGAGGAATCGCGAGTAGCGAGTTGACGTTGCGCCTCAGATGTGCGACTTCGAAGTTTTTCCCGGAAAGGTAGTGGAAGAGTTTGGCGTCGGCGCCGCTCAGCGAGCTCGGAGGGCGGTAGGTGGCGTCATCCCGTTGAAGAGGAGTGAAGTGGAGGTTACCGAAAGGTCCCTTCACCAAGATGAACTTCTGAGTCCAGTAGTGACTCTTGTTCACCGTCTCGCAGACGGTGACGTGCTGACTCGTGAAATAAGTGGTCCCGTCCTGGAAGGCGCGGAAAGAGAACACTTTGCGGAAGACGAGGAGGCTGAACTCGATCCTCTCCTCCCACAGATAACTAGCGAACGCGACAACGTCCGCGATCACATTCAGGGTCAGCTGGCTCGGCAGCACCCCATAGTACCGTAGCACCTGCAAGGAACAGAGGATGAAAAGTTGCGATAGCGAACAGGGAGCAGCGAGAGGGCTAAGCGAAGTACCTGACGAATTTCAGGCCATAAGGGGAGCCGCAACCCATTCGCGAAGTGAGCAATGGGGATCACGAGCTCGCCGGCCTCGGTCTCGTCAGCGTAGCTTTTTCGCTTGGACAGCGAGCCGAATAACCCTCTGGGAGATAGCGATCCACGACATATTTGTATTCCTCCGCCGTGAGGTTTGCACAGTAGAATTCGTGAGCTTGGAATGCTGCGGCACATCTTGACCGCCCCTCGCTCTCGCCATCTGCTCCCATTGAAGGATTTGTTCGCAGCGATCCAGGAAGAAGCGACCTGCAAATAGAGAACGCGAGCGCAAGCTTGCGAGAACTGAAATGAGCGTAGAGGCGAGAGGATTTGGGAAATAAATGCGGCGGATGGAAAATTGAATCCGAACTATTTATAGGAAAATAGGATGGGAACGGGAATCGAAGCGTCGAGAGTGTGGATGGTGAAAATAAAGCAGATTTCTACTCGATAAGACTACAGCCTTGCAAGCCCGGGCTCGCCACTGCGCGGTAACTGAGCCCCGCCTGGGGCCGGCCCGTGAGGGAAGGGGGCTTCGGCGCAACGTCGCCCAGAGGTTCGCGAGCGTTCCACGAGGGCAATCATATCAAATACGGCGAGCAGGCAGAATAAGCCACATGCGCACCAGAGATAAATAAAGGGCAAGATAAGAAATGATAAAAGGCGAGTCACGGTGGACTCGCAAATATTACCACACCACAAGTATCGATCAACAGGTATCATGAGAGATGAAAATAAGGGGACAGCAGAAATAAACCCACGGCAGGCTCAGGGGTAAGGAAGCCATTTCCAGCGACCCCGGCCTTGCTTCCCCGCGCGCAGCGGCACTCTCGGATAGTGGTATTCGCGAAGCACTTTGAGCTCGCGCAGGATCAGGTGTGCATGGTCCTCACCCCGCGAGATGTGCACACCGGGCGAGGTAGCGTCTGCGCAAGTCACCGTCCCCGCCTCGGCAAGCAAGCGCGCATTCGTGTCCTCCATCGCGACGAATCTCTCGTTGAAGGAAGCTCGATCCGCGTCATACCGCTCCTCCAGCTTGCGCAACATCATATCATGCTTCTGAAGCACCTCCGACACCCGTCTCTTCATCCGCGCGGGGTCGCCCGGGTCGCCCAAGAAGTCTTTGATCTGGCTCGGCGAGGGCGGCGGTGACATCTCCACCCTCCCGTGCTCTGACTCAGGTGTGGCTTCTGAAATTTTTGTGAAGGAAGAATTAGTAGGATCAGGGGACGAGCGAGAAAGTGAGCCCGCACAGATGTACTAACCTTAGGAGAAGGGGGACTCACGACGTTGTTTGCGAGAGGACTCCGGTCGACCCTGGAAGTTTTCGCGGAACCCTCGGACGTGGGGGTTCCCCAGACCAGGGGGATACACCACCCTCTCCGCGACCTAGGCGCCGCCGAGAAGCGAGCCGCCTGGGCTTCGCCTGCCCACGATACCGAAGCCCGGGGTCTCCACGTTAGCCTTAGGCGGAATCAGCGAGCGCGCCGGTGTGGAGCCCCTCTTCTCAGGGCTTGGCGGTGGGGTATCTGCATAGGCCATAAGCGTATGGATGTCGCACAGAGACTTGAACGGGGATAAAGGAAGGCACTTATGACTTACGGGGTTGCGAGAGAGGCGCCTGTTGGGTTGAGGTCCCAACCCCAGCAATTAGCGATCCCAGCCTCGCTGGGGACGGGGCATGAGAAGAGGTCAGCGTAAGGCCCGCCATGCGTTCCTCAGGTGGAGGATTCTGCGAGAGGAAAAGGAATAAGTAGGGAGTCGATATAAAGAATTCAGACGAAGAATACCTGTGGCGCGAGCCCGGTATTCGGCGGCGGGGGCGAGGTAGGAGGTGACGACACATCCTCCCCCTGCGACCTCCAAACCGTCTTGGCTTTCTTAGTCTGGGGGGAAGGGGATGTGGCGGGGTTGAACATCCAGGCGTTGCGTTCGGCGGCCCGGGCCTTCGCCATCTCCCTGGAAGCCTTCAGTCGATCCCGCACGCTCGGCTTGGAAGACATTCTGAAGGAAGTGTGTTTTCAGCGAGGAAGAGGGAGAAGGAAAGGCTTGATCACTAGCCATGATGGACGGTATTTATAGTTTTTTGGGCATGGGACCCACCAAAAGATTCCCGCCACGTCAGCCAAATCGGCGAACACCAGGGGTTGGATGTTTCTTCTAGAGCTTAAGACAACCTCGCGAAGAGCGGGGATTGTGTACAACCCCGATGTTCGCCAGGGAGAGTCAGACGGCTCACACCTAAGAAAGCGAGCCGAGATGGGCGAACCCAGGCGGGGCGAGCCCAGGAAGAGCAGGAGGCTATAGAGGCGAGCGAGCCAGGTGATGTGCCAATAGCAATTCTGGTCTCGGCCAAGGTGGTACAGGCGAGCGAACCAGGTGATGCGCAAATAGCAATTTTGGGCTCGGCCAAGGTAGTACAGGCGAGCGAGCCAGGTGATGTGCCAATAACAATTCTGGGGCTCGCCAACCTAGAGGCTCGCGAGCTCCACTCGCAAGGGAGGTTTCGAAGCAGGTTGGCTCGCCCAGTAAAAGTCCAGGAAGGGTTTTTTTACCAGGAGGCCCCCGGTGGTCTGCGGTTAGCCTCTCCAAACAACGGAGTTTGGTTGTTAGCAGACCAATCCAGTGTGCGGATAGTAAGAATGGACAACGGGATTTGGCTATTGACAGACCACAAAACCAAAATCTATAAATAGACCTTAAAGGGCACCTTGGAGAAGGACCGGTTCAGAATCTTTGAGCCTTCTTCTCTCCTTAGGTCGCTTTGATTTGGGCTCTCTAGCTCTCCAAGGTGCCCGAGTCTTAGCTTTGGCTAGGGAGGGGAAGCGCTCAACGATCTTCCGGGTTAGTGGAGGGACCTCCTTGCTAAGACCAGGGTCTTTGTTCTTTGTCTGAGTTATTTGCCCACCTCTTCTGAGGGACCGGTAAGGGCTAGATGCCCCTCAACTCGTTGAGGGCCCCGAGCTCCACAAGAGACCGAGAAATCGGTTTCAACATGCTAGCCTCACACTCCAAGCCAAAACAGCCAACTCAAAGAGCTTGACTCCTCTTCGACGACGTCCGACAAGATCCGGATCGGCGAGATTCGACCACGACGGAGAGCAATGGACAAATGCCGCATATGCGGCTATTGGGATGCCTGCATGGACACTCGGTGAGCTTCCTCCCCTCTCCCTTGGTGCTAGTTTCTTAGATCAAACTAGGCGAGATGTCGAACTCAACTGAGTTGATTTGAGAGCAAGCCATGGAGGGATGGCTTAAATCTGTGTTCTGACTATTTATTCCGGTCACCTCCGGTCACTGATTCGCCACCCGTCGATGCATCTCACATACGAGAAAGGGCCGGTGATGTTGGTTGGTCGGACAGGAAATAAGGTGGCTGATGTGAGAGTTTTATTAGACTCCAGGTCGGGCAATTCACAGCCCAGGCTGGAGGAAGAAGATGACCGGACGTTGTTCGATCAGAACTTAGATCCGTGTAGTTTATATTAGTTATTTGGTAAATAATATATTTAGCGCGCGGCGAGGTAGGCGTACGGATTCATATTAATTTGGTGATTTACCTTGTTTTTCTTATTGGAACTGTTTGGAATTGGTAGATAAATGTTTGATGACAATGTGGACACCCCTCTTAAATGTCATAATTTTCGGATATAGGCTTGCTGTGATTTGTCAATATTATGTTATAAAAACTATTGTGCCGCAAATTGTTATCACGATTACCCCGAATGAGCTGAGATATGGTGTAAACGCTCAAAATACTAACCATGACATTTAGTAGAAATTTTTAGAAGTCTTGGTTTTGATATAGCCACTTGATTAATCACTTGTTGATGATGCTCCAGAACAATAAGTATGTGCGTGAAACTTTAGGCAAGTAGTGGTTTGAATAGTGCTCCAATTTAAATTGTATGTAAATGTTATTAATATGATTCTAATATAATATTGGAGGTGATTGATTCTAAATATTGGGGCAAATCATTTAATGAACCTAAAACATGTTGATTGGAGGTCGTTTGTACATGTTCTCATGATGGTAAGACACGGCTTGACTGTACTCGTAGAAATAGGATACTTAACCGTCTACTTCATGGTTGATTCTTTAATGATATGGGACTTATAAATACCAGTGTTTATGATCAGCTTTATATACACTCATACCAGTCAACTAATGTTGACTTATAAGGCATGCGAGTTGCCACTAAAGTAGAGGATATAGTTAAACGATGCCGGGGTATGCACCTGAGGATCATACTGTACGTGATGTGTCATTAGATGAATAACTACATTTGTAACACCACTCTTTTTACCCAAGTGTTCGGATATTATGAACGATTGATGGCTTAGTATGAATTAACATTTAAATATATATATTGAATCTAACAGGGTTGGAAGAGAATAACCCTTGACTCAAAGCCGAGCTTAATCATTGATCTTTAGTTTTGAGGATATGATATTGTGCACAGGTAGTCCTTAAGTTAGGATCGTATGGAGTGAAATCTCAGGACCTGTGCCTCTCATTGCTTAGAGCATGCTAACTCCGTATGGGTAGCAATGAGGGCTTAGTATAGTGATTTGGATGGGTCGACATCCTAAGTTAATGTGGGAAGGGACTCGGTTTGGAGCCCTTGCTTGCTTAAGAGCGTGAGTTAGCCCTGTGAGCGGTAGGCTCGGCATATAAAGAAGGACTAGGATAGTCCTGCGAGCGGTAGGCTCGAGAGATATAAGAAATGATTAGGATAGTCCTGCGAGTGGTAGGCTAGATAAATAAGAAAGGACTAGGATAGTCTTGCGAGCGGTAGGCTCGTTGTTTATAAGGTCAGTTTAGTATTATGAGTTGGAGGCTCGGGTGATAGTTTTATTCAGGACGGGTTAGTCCTGCGAGCTGGAGGCTCGGGTGATAGTTTTATTCAGGATGGGTTAGTCCTGCGAGCTGGAGGCTCGCGTGGTGACAAATTGCATGTGCATAGAAACTATTTACTGGCGGGTCTTCGATACGGGCCGGTTGTCACACCGACGGCAGTACATTGACTTAGGCGGGTGTGAGGTTGAGGGGCCAGTATGTTGTTTATACTGCGGTCTGGAGGACGATCCCCAAAAGGATGCACACCCGACCTTTAAGACTGGTAGGTGCCAACAAAGAGTACGAAAGACTCTAGAGTGCACCTAGGATGTGTACAGAGGCGTATGGGAGGTCTAGGCCTGGTAGTGTGTATACCCGCCTAGGGGTGGAGACACCCGCTCCACCACTACCGTAGCCACAATGGTAGTACCAGAGAGTTCAGCTAACTCTGAAAAGTGGGAACTAAAGGTCTGTACGTACATAGTCAGAGTGCGTGAGTATGCATGGGTGAGTCATCATATCATAATCATTGCACTGCATTGCATTGCACCGCATAAGATCCTCATCATATAAATTTGTATGGGCACTTTTATATGATGAGTTACTATTTCTGTACCAAACCCTTAACTTATAAGCTTTTATGAGCACCCTTATAAGTTAAGCTCAATTCAGTTCCTTATATATATTACTTAATACACTGCTAGATGTAAGTGCTTTTATATACATGTTTTTAGCTGTTGATATATAATTGCTAGATGTAAGCGCTTTTATATACATGTTGTTAGTTGTTGATATATAACTGCTAGGTTAGTAATACTTCATTGTCACCTGCATATTGTACTTACTGTTATATTGCAACCCTTCTTTCTCTCCTTCCGCACGGTGCCTAAGAGTCGCCAGGGTGAGAGAATGTGAAGCCACTTAGTCTTTATGACTAATGGTTTCTACGCCTTAATTTTAGGAGGACACCCCGCAGATGGAGCGGCAGCAGTGAACGGTGTAGGAGGACAGCCAGGCCAGAGAGACAGGGACTGAGACTACGATACCGTCCATTTCTTCTATCATATATGTGAGCTTTTTAGCGCTTTGTTGTAGCCTTCGGGCAAGTTTTGTACTCTGATATTCAGGAGCTTTCTGTGTTCCTGCTTTGTTTTATTGTGGACTTTATATACTTAGTGTGAATGTGACTTCTGTGGTTTCTTTTATTATGGGTTGGCACATTGATATTGGTCTTAGCCGGCAGGATAGGCGTCTTGGGGTACAGGTTAGCCTATGCACTGACGCTACCGCAAGGCGGCTGTTCTAGGCATAAGACTCCCCTCGACCGTGTTTTGTGTTCCGGGAGGGGGGTCTTACATGAGGAGGGAAAGACTTAATGGTGGAGTGCCATAAATGGCCATTTCGGTTTCACTTGAAACCTCTTGAATCCTCCACCGGATGGCATGGGAAAGGTTGTAAAACATCGTAGAATTCAATGGGGACATGAATGGAGGGTGTGGGGAGATGAATGGGGGTCAATTTGCCTTGAAAGCCATGAATTCACCTTGAATGGCCACTTTCTCTCTCTTCAAATTTGGGAAACTCCCAATTTCTCTCTCCTAGTCACCCCTCCAGAAATTGGATGGCATTTCATGTAATTTCAGTGGTGACTAATCATTTGGGCCATTGAAACTGGGCTTAGCCCAAAGGGATTGAGCTTTGGGCTTAATTAACCCAAGTTGGGCAATATTGACCAAGTGTTGACTTTGGTCAAATTGGTGAAATTAATTAGGCCTAATGGGTCATTGTTGACCCATTGGCCTCCCTTAGTGACGAATGGAACTTGGGGAAAGTCAATTGGTCCAATTGAACCCTAATTGACCCTAAATATGGTGGTTTGACTTATTTGAGGCTAGGGTTGACTTTGGTCAATTTGGCCTCTTTGGTTGACCCCAATGGGTCCTAAATACTCTAAGGGTCCCTCCAAAGAGTTAGGTATGCCATGGTGGGGTCAAAGGGTTAAGGTGAGGCCCTAAAGTCCAACCTTAAGCTTGGTAACTAGAAATTGCTATTTGCAGACCAAGGTGCTCTTCCCCTTCAAGCCTAAGGCCAAGTGATCTCTTCAAGCTTCCTAGGGTTTTGTCATGACCTAGTCATGACAAAACCACTCTAGGGGTCTAGTTGTTTGTGGGATGTTACACTACATCAGGGGGAGCTTCCACGCAGGAACTCTGGGGGAGATACCTGCATTAAACCAGGGAGAGTTCTTAGAAGATGATCTGCTCCTAGATGAGGTTGCAAAGATTGCCAAGGAGGCAGCTTTGAATACTGAACAAGATGCTGAAAAGATTGTTGAAGAAGAAGATGAGCCACTGAGGTTTGCACCAAGAAGTGTAACACCACAAGTGTTCTCAAGGAAGAGGATAACCCCAGAAAAAGAGTAGTACTATACAGGTAAACAAATTATATCATATCTGCCTGGTGGATACAATTATCATGATTATTAAAATCAATATGATTTATTGGTAGCTCATCATATTATCAATGTGCTTATAATGTCATTATTGATCTATTTATAGTTGTGTGTATTTAAGTTTATGTCAAAGCATGTTTGAAATCACATATTTTATTTTGTAAAATTTGTTAAGATAAATAGGGGGAGATTGTTGGGAAAACCCTTGTGATTTATCAAACAAATTACTTTAACGTGATTTCATAAATTAGGTTGTATTACCCACATTGTATAGAAAGGGTAAAATTGTCATTAGATCTCCTAGGATATCACACTCACACTAGAGTGTCAAGACCTGTCCAAAACAAGCACAAATTCAGTTAAGTTAAGACTTGCATCGAATGGAAGTCAATGCAACTTTGACTAGATGTCGACATAACTTTAACTGAAAGTCGAAGCAACTCAATCTGCCTGTCGAAGTATAAGTGGAGTCGACACAATGTCGAAATGATCTCAACGTAGAAGATAGAGCTTGTCAAAGCTATATCAGAAGTCGACGCAAATTTGAAATGAACTCGATGCAGAAGGAAGAGCCTGTCGAAGCCATCTTAGATGTCAATGCAACTTCTACTTCAAGTCGACGCAAGAGATAAGGTTCAAGTCCAAGTCTTCAACTCGATGGATATATCGATTAGTGCTCGACGCAATGTTGACATCTGAGTTCAGTCCGAGATAAGAAGGAATTCCAAGCCACTTCTATAAGAACTCAGAGGTGCGTCGATATAAAGAATAATGAAGTCGACGTAGCGTCGAATACAGACAGAAAAGGAGGGTTTTCTGTTGTCCTTTCTGATACTTTTCCAGATGATTTGCAAAGAAGAAACATGTTCTCCAACAACTCGTTTATTGCCAAGAATTGAATGGAGTATTCCAAAGATGCAGCAAAGACATTCTTGGAAGTTTATTCAAATCAGATGGACGGGTCGGGAACAAAAATAGAAGGAAACATCAATTGTCCAATGGACATTCCTTCTAAGGACACAATAGAAGAGGAAAGAAATTCAAATGTTGTTCGACAAAGAATAAGTATACACATTGAGGGAGAAAAAAATCATCAAGATTTTCAGTCATCTTCTTCTTCTGCTCAAGCTTTCTCTCTGGATAGAAAACGAAAAAGAAGAACAACTCTGTACATGAATAAATAAAACAAGGCTGCTTCTCCTTATTCACATCTCACAGCAGCAAGCAAACTAGAGTATAGAGATTACAAAGGATCACAAGTTCATAACCATTTCATTCTTCTCTACCATAAGCAAGGGTTTATCATATACAGATCCTCAAGAACATCAAAGGACAACATCCTGTGTGATAGCTGTAGAAGCATTCAAACAACAAAATCCTTCTCTTCTTCTTCTTCTTCTTCCCCTTCACTTCTCTGTCATTATTATCCAACTGTAAAAGAGTTTTAAGAGTCCCACTTCTAAAGGATTTAGTGGTTCTAAGAGTCAGGCACAGTTAGTGCAATCCTACCAGGGAGGTAGAAGAGTGGAGTACCCATATTTTGGGGAACCACTATAAAATTTTGTGTCTTCCGTGTGTTGCTTTTCTGTGCTGTCCCGTTTAATATTTCTTGCAATCTGTGTTTACTTTATTCTACTATTGGTATTGCTGAATGCATAGTTGTTAGAGTAGTTTTTATTGTGGGTGCATAGTTAGAGTAAAAGTTCTAAGACTCTATTTACCCCCCATCTAGAGAATACTCAGAGGCACATTGTGCACATTCACTATGGATACAACATCAATTGAAAAGACATTGATTTTCACATTAAGAAGACACCTCTCTACTGTGATTCTTCAAGTGCTATATCTATAACAAAGAATCCAGTCTCCCACAGCAGAACAAAACACATTGAAATCAGGTACTATTTCATCATGGAAAATGTTGAAAAAGAAGACATTTGTCTAGAATTTGTTCCAACTAATAGGCAAGTGGCTGACATTTTCACAAAGCCCCTTGATGAAATTAAATTCACTCAATTTAAAATTGAACTTGGTATGTTGAACTTAAATTAATCTTTAATATCATGTGAAGGTCAAAAATCTGGCTTTCATATATGTTGGTCTAATATTTTACTTATGTAAGACCCCCTCCCCCTTACTAAGAGGGTTACCCGGGTCTTATGCCCAGAACCGCTGCCTTACGGATGACACCAATACAATGGTTAGTCACCACTGCAAGATGCCAATTCTACCGGCTAATACGATCATTTAACCTTTAAGCTAATAGAGATAGAATAAGAAATCGTAATAAGCAAGTCCACATCACAATATTTCATAAAAGAAACATAATAGTCCAGCAATGAGCACAAAAAGAGAGTAAGGGCATATGCCCGATATATAACCAAATGAAATACAACAAAATAAACTCTCTCTCTCAACAACTCAACGCGGAAGCTAAACACTCTCATCATCCAGCACTTGTCTTATAGTGGGAGTAATGCACGACACCTGCTCCTCAGTTCCTGCCACCGTATCTGTTCGGTCGTGCTGGTGCTCCATCTCCTCGGGCTCCTACGGTCACAACCGACCATTAGTCATAAAGAATAAGCCAATTTAGTCCCTACCTCCCCCCGCGACTCCTAGGCACCGAGCAGGAGGATGGAAGCAGAGGACAACAAAGTGGAATAACAAATGCAGGTGACAAGGGAGTCTATAGTAGCAAGTATATACATAACAAGGTAAACTATACTAGCAGATATATACAAGATGAATAGTAAAATATACGTATTTTCTATATAGTTTTTTGTATAGTTTTATTCAAAATTTGTAATAATTCATGTAAATTATTGAATAAATGTTTTTTAACTTATATATATATTTATATGTAAAAAGAAACTATTTAAGTATATATATAAATATATGAAACTATATAGTAAGTATGTAAATGTTTAAGTAAATATGTAAAAATATACTTAAAATATAGGTAAATATTTATTAAATAAAAGCTATATCTAAATAAAGACTACAAATAAGTTAATATATGTAATAAACTTTAGCTTCCCGTCGATTTTACTTGAAATCTGCATAAAGTCCCGTCGATCGACATCCCGTCCCGTCGATCGACATCCTATCTCATCGATATTATTCCCGTCGATGTTTGCTTTGTTTTTTTTTGAATTAAACTTAGAGTCCCGCCGATCTACATCACTTCCCGTTGATCGACGGGACGGGATGTCGATTCTTCCTTCCCATCGTTTTTTTACTTATTCTTTGAATTAAACTTAAGAGTCCCATCGATCGACAGGACGGGATGTTGAATTTTCCTTCCAATCGATCGACATCCCTTCCGGTCGATTAGCTGCTCGATGTTCTAAGTCCCAACCGACATCCCTTCCCGTCGATCGACGGGACGGGATGTCGATTTTTCCTTCCCGTTTATAGAATACATATAGTTATTAATATATATATATTTATATATATATTTATTTATATATATGTTCTTGTTTTTACAGATAAGCGTGCTTGCTTGAGTGGAAAGGCTTTGGGTAGCCTCCCTTGAGGTGGCGGGATCGAAACCAGCCACTACAATTTTTGCCAGAATAAACCTGATATCCGCACCCCACAGCTCTCAAGTCAAATTCGTCTGCTCTAGTCAAATCGCCAGCAGCTACCTGCTATCCGCACCCCATAGCTCTCAAGTCAAATTTGGCTGCTCTAGTCAAACCGCCAGCTGCTCTTCTAGCACCTTCCTTTCCTCCATTTTTTTGCTAATTGCAGCCCCAATTTTGTCTATAAATAGAGGCTGCCCCTCACTTATTCACTCTCTTGGATTGCCCATTTTGGGGTGATCTTCCACCATCTTTTCCCCACCTTTTTGTATTTTCATTTTATGTTTTTTTTTGTAATTAATTTAGTGTTGTTTTTTTTTCTTTATGTATTTTCTCCCTGATCTTGTAATTTTTTTATTTCTTGTTTTTCTCTTTCTTATAACCCTTTTATTATGACAAGAAACAAGTTTAGTATTTCCTTCGTGCAATTTCAATTCTGCAATTTCATTTCTGTCCTATAATTTCAATTCTTAGCTTAGCTTTATTTCCTGCAATTTCAATTCTGTCCTGTAATTTCATTTCGTAGCTCAGCTTCAATTTTCACAACTTTAATTTTCGTTTTTTTTTTCTTTCTTTATCTAAGCTTATTTACCGCCATAATATTATTTTTTTACTTAGATTCGAAATTATTCGCCGTCGTAACTTTTTTTCTTTTTTTCCTTGACGCGGTAGAGATTAGAGCCGAATATTATGTTTTTGTTTATTTTCATTTCGAAGCAATTTTAGTTCTCGTTATTTTTATTCTCTCATTTTCCGCTTTCATTGTTTTCTGTCTTCGTCATTTTCCATTTCTGTCATTTTATGTTTTCATTTAGTTTATGTTTTCATTTATTTCTATTTTTGTTTTAGTTTTATTAATAGTTGATGCATTTTCATTAATCGCATAGTTTTCTTTAATGTCACGCATTTATTTCCTGTCTACCTGGTTGGGTAAAACTCGCTCACGCATTTATTTCCCCTCTACTATTCGGGTAGAGATTGTACTTCTGTCTTTCATCATGCAACTTTAATTTCCGATTTTAATTATGCAATTTCAATTCTGTAATTTAAATTTCTCTAAATCACGCGATCTATCGATAGAATAATAGCCAGTTTTCTCGAAGTAGAAGTACTCAACAGCCCCGAATAAAATTATGACCTTCATAATTTTCTAAGAATATCCTATACTATACGCGATAAGGTATACTTGCCTTTATCGGATGAGTAGTTTGGATAAATGATACAAAAACTCTGCAGGAAGCTTTTCCTCTCTAATTTCTAGTTTTCTTATTTTTTATAAAGTTTTCGGCGCCGCCGCGGCTGCGTAATCGTCGATATTCTGAAAGAAGGAAAGACCATTACTTCTATTCATCGAAGTAGGATAATGGTTATTTATTTGAAGTTGGAGTACTCGCGAGACACCTCAAAAGCGCCCGCCAAATTCTATCAGCATCAACAAAAGCTTTTCCTGCGGCGAATAATCTCTTAATTAAATTCATCAAATTTTTTGCGCCGTTGTCGTGGATTTTCGTTGATATTTTGAAAAGAGTTTACGCAATCGATTTTATCATCTTCAAAAATAAAAAAACCCCCAAAACCCAAATATATATGTTCTTTCTTTTTTGTTTTTATTAAGTATTAATTTGTAAATTTGCATAATTGAAAAGAAAAAAATGATGAAAACATTTTTTTTAAATCCAAAAAAATAGTTGTTTTGTTTTCTTTCTTTTTGTAATGTTTTCTTTATTTTTGTAACTTTGTTTTTCTCATTTTGTTTCTTTCTTAAGTTTTTATTATTATTAAGTTTTATTTTGTATATAAATGTGCATATAAGAAAAAAATCAAAAAATGGTGAAAACATTTTTTAGAAGAAAAAAAAGATAAAAAACTTTGAAAAAGCTCCAGAAAAAATAAATGCCTTTTCCTTTTTTTCCTCTCTTTCTTTGTTTTTATTTTAAGTTTTCTAATTATTTTTATTAAGTTTTAATATGCATATTTGAAAAAAAAAATTTTAATTTAAAAAAAAAATGATGATGGAAAACTTTAAAACAAAAAAAAATTAGGAATTTTAAGATAGAACAATATATAGTTTTCTCGAAGTAGGATTATTCATCAGACCCTAGCGGGAATTTTTATCGATATTTCAAAAAGAGAAAACCCCATTGCTTTTATCTTTTTGTTTCTATTTTTCTTCTTTGCTTTTTATCTTAAAGCTTCTCTTTATTATTTTTATTTTTTTCTTAAGTTTTGATATAACTTTAAATATGCATTTTTCAAAAACCCAAAAATAAAAAAAATGATGGAAATATTTTTTTAAGAAAAATCCAAACAAATCTATGTCTTTATTTTTTGTTTCTTTTTCTTCTTTTTATTATTATTTTGTTTTTGTTAAGTATTAGGATATATATTTTGACCACAAAATCAAAATCAAAGAAAAAATTGATGAGAAAAAATTTAGAGAAATCCAAAATAATGTCTTTTTCTTTCTTTTTTGTAATTATTTTTTTCCTTTCTTTTTTTCCTTTCTTAAGTATTTTATTTTATTTTTTTAAGAATTAATATATATATATATATATATATCACAAAATAAAAATCAAATTTTTTTGAAAAAATTAACTTAGAATAAACCAAACCAAAAAAATAATTAATTATGTCTTTGATTTTACTTTATTTTCCTCTTTTCTACTTTTTTCCCCTTTTTGTTATGTATTAATTTATATATTATCATATTCAAGAAAAATGAAAAAACATGATGAAAAACTTTGATACGAAAATCAAAAAGAATTTTAGGAATTTTATGATAGAACAATAGATAGTTTTCTCAAAGTAGGATTATTCGACAGACCCGAAAGGGGATTTTTGTCGATATTTTGGAAAGGGAAAACCCTATTGCTTTTATCTTCTCATTTCTCCTTCTCTTCTTTGTTTTTTTTATCTTAAAGTTCCTCTTCTTCTCTTTTATTTTTCTTAGGATTTGATACGTATATAATTATGCATATTTCTAAAAACCAAAAAATGATGAAAAACTGTTTTAGAAAACTCAAAAAATAAAATAAAGAGTTTTGTATATGTATTTTCATTTTCCTAATCTTTTTCCTTTTTTCTTATCTCCTCTTTTCTATTATTTTGTTAAGTAGTTAATTGTATATATATAACAAAATTTATCTTTTCATTTCTCTTCCCCCCCTTTTGTATATATTTTGTTTATTTTGTTTTAACGTGTTTTGCAGGTATTAGGGTTTTAGGGGGCCACTATCCTGCCCATACCACTGAAATAGTGGCCCCCTATACCGTCACATTTGTGCATAGGGCCAAAGGTTAGGTCTATTTCCAATCTTCCCCCGCCCATACCCCCAATGATTGGGGACTATATGGGTTCTGTTGTTGTTGTTGTTGTTGTTGTTGTGTTTTGCAGGTATTCTTAAGGTCACCCCGTCTCCAAATCAGGGACATGCATTTTCCCCCTGCTATTTCCTCCCTTTTATTTTATTTTTCCTCTTTCACACTTTTGTAGATATATTTTCGTTCCTCATACTTAATTTCAATATTGGGGACAATGTTGACCTTTAAGTATGGGGGTCTCTTCCCCTCTTTTTGTCCATCCCATATTCAAAAAGCTTCCAAAAAAATGATAAAAAAAGAGCGATGTTAAACGCAGGCTAATTTTGGCTATATGCAGGCTAAAGTTTTTTAAAAAGAGCGATGTTAAACGCAGGCCGGTTTGGCTATATGCAGGCCACAATTTTTTTTAAAAAAATATTATTTTTCCTTTTCAACCTGCAGGCCATAGACTAGACTTATATGCACTATCATCGCCCACGACCCGTGCAGCTGCCGGACAAGATCGAGCTTCTTCTCTGATCTCCTCTCCCACCTTCGGCGACTCCGACCAGTGAGCTCCATTTCAACCAACTTGTGTATATAAAAAAAGGAAAGCTAAGATCGAATTAACCATTTGGGTAGATTTGAGAGACAGCTCCAAAAAAATGAAAATATTTTAAGGAATATTGCAATTGAATTGGCCCCGCCACTCGATGAACTATAACACCTCATTATTTATTATTAATTATTTTCATGCTTACAACTTATCCAGGTAAGAAAAGGTTGTATCTCTTTAATGTGTATTTTATATTATGGAAATACTTATATATACAGATATGGCCGGAATTTCCTTCAATTCATATACACGTATTAACGCATGTGCTCATTGTTCGTACACATTACACATCAGGCCAAGTGTATGCGCGTATACACATTTTGTGCTTCGACGAGGTAATTATGGAAGATGAGGTCGAATAAGGAGGCATTGGTGGTGGTTGAGGAAGGTGGTGGCGGGGCGAGTTCGTGTGCAAAGTTGGAGAGGTAACTCATCAGCCTAATCTTGCTTTTAAAATCTTTTAACGGTGCCAAAAAAAAATTGGAATATATATATATATATTAAATTTGGCCTGCATGAATAATTTTTTGGCCTGCATATATCCACGGCCTGCATAAAGCCAAAACATGCCTGCATAAAGCCAAAACAGGCCTGCATATAACATTGCCCTAAAAAAATTATATATGTATCTTTACTTTGCATAATTTTTCTTCTTTCTTTTGTTTCTTTTTTTTATTAACTATTGATATGTATTTTGTTACAAAAAAATAAAAAAATCCCAAAAAAGATCATAATTAAAACAAAGAAAAAAATTTGATGAGAAAAAAATTTAATGAGAAAAAAAATTTAATTAGAAAAACCTAAAAAAATTATATATGTATCTTTACTTTGCTTAATTTTTCTTCTTTCTTTTGTTTCTTTTCTTTTTTATTAACTATTTATATGTATTTTGTTACAACAAAATAAAAAAATCCCCAAAAAAAGAACATAATTAAAACAAAGAAAAAAAAATTGATGAAAAAAACTTACCAAAAAAAGAATTAAACCCCTGCTTAGTTTTTTGTTATTTTCAAAACTAAGTTGAGTTTATTTATAAGCATTTTCATTATTTTTGGTTTGCTATATCTTTTATTTTTATCATAGTTTGTAGATTTAAATTTTTGAAAATTTAGTCGTAAAAAGCACATTATGATTTTAATTTAAGTAGAGAATAATTTTTTTAGCACTACTTCTCGTTACCCTAAATAGCTTCATTTTGTATTATATTGGCAAACTCTCCTTAGATTTTATATTTTTTTTACTTCAAACTTGTGAAACTTTAGGAATAATCTAAATCTACTAAAATTTGCTCTCTAAACTTTCATAATTTATAAACTCTAGAAATTTCTTGCTTACCCTTATCCCATTTACTTGGTGTTTTTATTTTAAAAGATCTTATGTCAATGGGAATAAGATTTCATTCTGTAAACATAGGCACCCAATTAAAATTAAAAAGATCTTATGTTAATAGGAATAAGATTTCATTCGTAAACATAAGCATTGGGTATTTGTGAAGAAAAAAAATAATGGGAATAAGATTTCATTCCCTACTCTATCCAAATGAAAAAAAATTCAGTGGGGTGAGAGGATAAAATCCATCACCCCCAAATCAAAAATCTCTTCCCTTACTAAGATTCCCCCTAACTCATAACCAATAAAATTGAAAACTAGATATAAATTATAAATTTTGGGAGAGCATAATTAGTAGATTTTATTTATTCTTAAAAATTTCTTTTAAGGATACAGTTTTTATAGTTTTACTCTAATCATGGTGCTAATGATTGCAAATATATGTTCGCTATCTAGATAATCAAAGAAGCCTTATTTGCTAAAACTTTTTCTTTCTTTTTTAAATCATTTTCATAATTTAGGATTTACCTCTTTAATTCTCCAAAGTTTATTTCAAGCTTACTTTTGATTAAATAAAATTTTAGTAATTTAGAAATTTTATTAATGTCTTATAGTATATCTCTCACTTTTGCTCTGGAATAGCAAAAACTTAAGTATGAGGATATTTGTTAAAAAGTAAAATATACGTATTTTCTATATTGTTTTTTGTATAGTTTTATTCAAAATTTGTAATATTTCATGTAAATTATTGAATAAATGATTTGTTTTAACTTATATATATATATATATATATTTATATGTAAAAAGAAACTATTTAAGTATATATATAAATATATGAAACTATATAGTAAGTATGTAAATGTTTAAGTAAATATGTAAAAATATACTAAAAATATTTGTAAATATTTATTAAATAAAAGCTATATCTAAATATGTAAATATAGACTATAAATAAGTTAAAATATATAATAAACATTATCTTCCCGTCGATTTTAATTGAAATCTGCTTAAAGTCCCGTCGATCGACATCCCGTCCCACCGATCGGCATCCTGTCTCGTCGATATGCTTCATGTCGATGTTTGCTTTGGTTTTTTTTGAATTATACTTAGAGTCCTGCCGATCGACATCCCTTTCCATCGATTGACGGGACAGGATGTCAATTTTTCTTCCCATCGTTTCTTTTACTTGTTTTTTGAATTAAACTTAAGAGTCCATCGATCGATGGGACGGGATGTCAATTTTTCCTTCCCGCCGACCGACAGCCCTTCCCGTTGATTAGCTGCTCGCTATTCAAGTCTCGATCGACATCCCTTCCCATCGATCGACGGGACGGGATGTCAATTTTTCCTTCCCGTCTATAGAATACATATAGCTATATATATATGTTCTTGATTTTACAGATAAGCGCACTTGCTTGAGTGGAAAGGGTCTGGCTAGTCTCCTTTGAGGTGGCGGGATCGAAACCAGCCCCTATAATTTTTGCCAGATTAAACTTGTTATCCGCACCCCACAACTCTCAAGTGAAATTCGTCTGCTCTAGTCAAACCGCCAGCTGTTACCTGCTACCTGCTATCTGCACCCCATAGCTCTCATGCCAAATTTGGCTGCTCTAATCAAACATCCAGCTGCTCTTCTAGCACCTTTCTTCCCTCCATTTTTTGCTAATTGCAGCCCCAATTTTGTCTATAAATAAAGGCTCCCCCTCACTTATTCCCTCTCTTGGATTGCCCATTTTGGGGTGATCTCCCACCATCTTTCCCCCACCTTTTTGTATTTTCTTTTTATGTTTTTTTGTAATTAATTAAGTGTATTTTTTTCTTTATGTATTTTCTCTCTGATCTTGTAATGTTTTTATTTCTTGTTTTTCACTTTCTTGTAACCCTTTTATTATGGAAATAAATAAATTTATTATTTCTTTTGTGCAATTTCAATTCTGCAATTTCATTTCTGTCCTGTAATTTCAATTCTTAGCTTAGCATTATTTCCTGCAATTTAAATTATGACCCGTAATTTCATTTCGTAGCTTAGCTTCAATTTTTGCAACTTTAATTTTTGTTTTTTTCTTTCTTTATCTAAGCTTATTTACCACCATAATATTGTTTTTCGCTTAAATTCAAAATTATTTGCCGTCGTAATTTTTGTTCTTTTTCTTCCTTAACGCAGTAGAGATTAGAGCCAAATATTTTGTTTTTGTTTATTTTCGTTTCAAAGCAATTTTAGTTCTCGTTATTTTTGTTCTCACATTTTCCGCTTTCGTTGTTTTCTGTCTTCGTCACTTTTCATTTCTGTCATTTTATGTTTTCATTTAGTTTATGTTTTCGTTTATTTCTATTTTTGTTTTAGTTTTTTTAATAGTTGATGCGTTTCCATTAATAGCTTAGTTTTTTTATTGTCACGCATTTATTTCCCGTCTACCAAGTTGGGTAGAACTCGCTCACGCATTTATTTCCCCTCTACCTATTCGGGTAGATATTGCACTTCTATCTTTCATTATGCAACTTCAATTTCGTGTTTTAATTATGCAATTTCAATTTCTTTAATTCACGCAATCTATCGGTAGAACAATAACCAATTTTCTCAAAGTAGAAGTACTCAACAGACTCGGTTCTAAATGAGACCTTAATAATTTTCTAAAAATATCATATACTATACGCGATAAGGTATACTTGCCTTTATTGAATGAGTAGTTTGGATAAACAATATAAAAACTCCGCAGGAAGCTTTTCCTCTCCCATTTCATTTTTTCCCCTTTTAATAAAATTTTCGGCGCCGCCTCCGCGCCGTAATCATCGATATTCTGAAAGAAGGAAAGAACATTACTTGTATTCATCAAAGTAGGATAATGGTTAGTTTCTTGAAGTAGGAGTACTCATGAGACGCCTCGAAAGCGCCCGCCAACTTCTATCATCATCAACAAAAGCTTTTCCTGCGGTGAATAATCTCTTAATTAAATTCATCAATACATCACAAGGTAAACTATACTAGCAGTATAAGCAGGTAAGCAGTAATGAACGGTAAAAGATGTAAGTAAGTACAACAGTGCACGCATGTATAGTAAACAAGTAAAGTATACTACCATTATATAAGTATCTTAACTTATAATAATGCCATACAAACTTATAATTTAAGATATTTAGAATTTTAACTTATCATATAAAAGAGCCCATACTAATTTATATGATAAGGGTCTGCAAGTAATGTTCTATGGTTTATGTATGTTATGATATGCATGCTATGATATGATTCATACAAGTGCAACTCACCTACACGACTCTGTGATTACAAACCTTTCGTTCCCAATTTTTGGAGCTAGCTTCACTCTGTGGTACCACCGTTGTGGCTACGACAGCAATGGAGCACGTGCCTCCACTTCTTAGGCAGAATACACACTACCAGGCCTAGACCCTTCAAATGCCTCTGTACACATCCTAGGTGCACTCTATATTCTTGAGTACTCTTTGCTGGAACCCGCCAGTCTTTAAGGTCGGGTGTGCATTTTCGGGGATTGTCCTCCAGACCGCAGCATAAATAACCTACTGGCCCCTCAAACACTCACACCCGCCTAAGTCAACATACTATCATCGGTGTGATGACCGGTCCAGTATTGAAGACCCACCACTAATTATGCACATGCAAATTATCACAACCCTAGCCTCCAGCTCACAGGACCAACTCATCCTGATATATAACTTCACGAGCCTCTAGCTCGCAGGACTAATCCATCCTGATATACAACTTCCCATCCCTTAACTCGAGATAAAGTTTACCATATCTCTTATTTAGTTAGACTACTCTTGTTTAATTATTATTGTACTTAGAAGTTTAGGGTGAATCATGGACTTCCTGAGGTCTACCCGGTGAAGGGCTCTCAGCAGTACTAGGGAATACAATGGGCTGAAGCCCAAATCCCCCCTTTAAAAGACAATTAATTTTATTGGTGGCTATCCTTTTTCCAAAGAACCACTCTCCTTATTACTTTTAATAGCTTAGATGTTTTATGACTTATCCTTCATTCTATTCTTAAGCGAACATTCTCTTGAACGATGCCCAACACTTAAGATCTCTCGTCCTCTAAATGGCTTAGGTCTTGTGTGATCTCAAATGTCTATAATCATACCCTAATGGTATATATCATGAACACTTCCCCATGCTGAATAATTATTATAATCTCATAAGGTATTAACTGCCCCTTTATGCATTGTGCAATAAGAATCTAAATTATTCCCTAAACTATAGTAAGAATGTTCTCCAAAAATTGCATAACTTCTAGGGGCTTATATAAATGTTGTATTACAACTATGATCCAAATTTTACTGATTTTCTAAGTTATCTTGCAAGTCAATTCATCACATTAAGTTTTAATATTCGCGGTCCAAAATGAGATTGAACTAGATTTGATATGATGCAATCTTAACTATATCATGTCCAAATGGGCTACAATTCATACCATTTGTTCAGATTGGATAATTTAAGAAGTGTCCAGAGTTTTGACATATATGAGATTAATTTGGCCTCTATTTAAAATTCATTAATCATTTGACATATTCCAAATTACAAAGGAAGTACCATGTCAGTAATTTCTAACATGCTAATAAACTTTCCAGAGGTAATAGATGACAAAATAACATGATTTCCAAAGTTCCATAATTTTTCAAGGATTTTATAATCATAATTTCCACATAAAATAAAAGGGGTGAAGATGTAACTTTACACATCAAGTACTAAATTATGTCCTCCAAAAATTCCAAGAAAATTTCTTTTGGACTGTAATGACCTAAAAACATCCTATCCAGAATTTCATAATTTTCCAGGAACATTTCACCATAGATATTTCATAAATTTAAAAGTGTGACCAACTGAATATGTGGAATTTTACCATGTGTTATACATCCAAAAATTCTACCAAAAATTCCATAGGTTCATAAGTAGATTCCAAATGATTTTCTAGAGTTTCAAAATTTTCACAATCTTTTTCTTCAGTAAACTTTCAATTATTCAGAAATGTGACATAAATTTTGATAATTTCTAAGGAAATAATCTCTGAAAATTTCTACAAAAAAATTTAGGGGTTCTAATTGGTGTTACAAGTGATTCTTCCGAGTTTCAAAATTTTCCAGAAGGTTTTCGCCATAAACATTTACTAAAACAAAAATGTGATATATTTCAAATTTATCAAATACATAGGATTTTTGGTCCCAAAATTCCTAATTTTCCCCTGAGGTAATATATTATGTCACAATAAGGGCGTGGCCAAAATATCAGAGCCTAAAACTAAGTAATATATGCCAAATACACAAAATATCCTTTTTGGCTATATGCACACCATACATATTTTAGGCAAAGACATGCAAGTGGAATTGCCCCACATGCAAAGGTCCAATTGATCCCAAATTTTAACCAGAGGCTAGTAATGACCTATTAAACATGTCACCCAAATTTGGGGTCATTTGGAGTTACCCAACTCCATAAATTTCATTTATTTGAATAATCACATTATGAACAAAACTATTGAGAAATGTTCTCCAAAAATTCTAAATTTTGGAGGGGTGATGTGTTCTCTTATGACTCAATTATGTTTCAAATTTCACATGCATGCAAGGTGTATTTACAGATATATTCACAAAATACAGATGCATGCACACTTTGTACATCCTACACCAAAACTAGTGCATAGGGGGATCTGGTGCACCAAATCACATGAAATCAGTGTTGGAGTTACCATTGTGATCTAGAAGTGGTCAAACATGTAATGTCACTGCCAACGCGATATGAGCCTGCAGGGTCGAACATAAGAGCATGTGGAGAAGTTGGAAGATTGACTATGTTGGTAAAGGTTACCAATCACCATATAGAATGGGGGAAGTCCAGCAAATGTTGCTGTTTGAATTCGTCGGGTTTACACGGATAGAATTCATCGGATTCGTCGGATTATTCCGTGGAATCCCGACGAATTGTTACAGAGATCCTTAACTCGGCAAATGTTTCCGTCTGACACGATTCGTTGGGATTCGTCGGATTGTTCCGTGGAATCTCGACGAATTGTTACAGAGATCCTTAACTCGGCAAATGTTGCCGTCTGACATGATTCGTCGGATTCGTCGGGATTCGTCGGATTGTTCCGTGGAATCTCGACGAATTGTCACAGAGATCATTAACTCGGCAAATGTTGCCGTCTGATATGATTCGTCGGATTCGTCGGGATTCGTCGGATTGTTCCATGGAATCTCGACGAATTGTAACAGAAGCCCCTATTCTGCTGTGTGGTCTGCGGATAACGATTCTTCTAGAAGTATGTTTATCCTTTGGGTATAAATATAACTTCTTTTAGGGTTCTCATAACTTACGAATAGAAGCCGACGGAAGGAGTTCCGCTCGAACCCTAGACGGAAGGAGTTCCGTCTGAATCGCCTCCGCCGACTTCCTCTCCGACGATTGTCGCCGGTGTTGTTCTTCCTAAAGTGGATCTAGCAATCCGTGGAAGCGCAAGGTGTAGTCTTCTTCTCCCGGCTCGTGTGGACTGTTGTAGAGACGTAGACATTATTCTACATGAGAACTCTTGCAAAGCCGACGAAGGCAATCTTCTTCTTGGAGCATCTAGGTTGGATTTGATCCAATCCCGCCAAGGTAATATCAAACCTAGCATTTTGATTTACTTCTTGATTCAATATTCATGGTCGATCCGAATCTTTTGGGTTGTTTCTCTTCATTTACGATGCGCCTACATTTGATGTGTGGTTCTAGAAAAACCCAACAGTGGTATCAGAGGGAGGTTGCGGTCATGAATGTTGTTTCATAAGTTAGGTTATTCCAGTACGTGCAAATCTAGGTATTTGGAAGCGTTCTAAATGTCAAGATTTCTTCTTGGAATATCACATTTTATGTGATTTTGTGTGGTTTCTGGTGGTGGGATTTCAAAAATTTGGTCGGGGCTCTGCCCCTTGGACCCCGTTAGGGGCTCTGCCCCTAAGACCCCGCCAGGGGCGCGACCCCTTGGAACCCTGCCAGGAACGTCTGGGATTTCATGGTTATTTCTAATTGTTAGAAATTGTTGTCTCCTTAGCAGTAACTGTCCCTCAAGTGGTTAATGAACCCTTGTATTGTTTTCGATTTTGAATCCAACAATGAGAGACGAGCTTGTCTAATGCTTTAAGTCGAGTTGTCTTTGCCTTTGTCTAATGCATGTAAATCTGAAGATTTGGAAGAGTTCTAAATGTCCAGATTTAGCCCTTTCATCTATCAAAGGTTGATAGTCTTATGTTGTGCACATAAGGGATGCATGCGGAGTTTAGAAAGCTTGTTTTTCTGTTGATGTGCACTTGATCAAATGTTGATCATGGTTAAGTGTTAACTTATTATTAAAAAAATTAAAATCCCTTCATAAAATATTAAGTGTTAGGATGCCTTCCGATGGATGACACTCTTCCTGCCTCGATCGATGAAGTGTGGGCTTGCCAAAGCAAGGTGCATTAATCTATCTTGGTAAGGGTGCGAGCGGATAATTGTGATATCCCACTGTCGACATCGGGTCTAACTTAACTAGGTGACCTCAAAGGTTGAGTGCCTAGAGGCATAGGGTTGGCATGCACCATATGATGGATGCGAATAAGGAGTTATTCACCAGCCATACAAGAGTTGCATGAGGATGCAATTGGCAAGCGTTGCCTACCTAAATAACCGCATTATGAGAGGAACGCCAAAGCGGACTCGTGGTGTTGGTGAAATACGGATCTTGTCGACTAAGAGAGTAGCTCGCATGGACTCTCCGAATTGATAGTGAGGGCTATCAATTTGAATAAAATAGTGGGAGTATTTAATTGAAGTCCAAATTAAAATAAATTGTATTTTGAAATTAAGGTACTGATTAAATTCTGCATGAATTCTTGTAGAATTCCATGGCAAGTGGTTCACATTCCACCTTGTCCCTGAGAGCTATCCTTGAGAAGGACAAGCTTAGTGGGACAAACTATATGGACTGGTATAGGAACCTGAGAATTGTTCTCAGGCAAGAGAGAAAGCTCTACGTCTTGGAAGAAGAAGCCCCCGAGGTGCCGACCGGGAACTCGTCCCGTGTTGATAAGGATGCTTATAAGAAGTATACCGATGACGCCTTAGACGTTGAGTGCCTTAGGCTTGCCACCATGAACTCTGAGCTTCATAAGCAACACGAGAACATGGGGTGCAAGGAGATTGACGAGCACCTAAAGAAAATGTTTCAAGGGCAAGCTCATCAAGAGAGGTTCGATGTCACGAAGGCTTTATTTCAGTGCAAAATGGGAGCTCGAGACTCAGTTGGTACTCACGTACTCAAGATGATTGGGTATATTGAGAACCTGGAGAGACTGGGTTTTCCTCTGGGTCAAGAGTTGGCCACAGATCTCTTTCATCACAATAGATGGTGGAGTGTAGGGTTGCTCCATCATCTCCAAATCTAGTGTCATAAAAACACTTCATTATAGTCCTCCAATAGCTATATTCAGAACCGATAAGAAATGCAGGATGACTAAGTACTTGTCCCTCTATGAATGCAAGAGCATGATGCACCATTTCTCTAGGTAATTAAACCATTGTAGAGAAACCTATCTCTGATACCACTTGTAGTATCGTATGACTTCCTTAGAGGGGGGTGAATAAGGGAATAATCATTTTTAATGAACTTCTTTCTAATAATTAAATCCTTAATGATTATTGAAATGATTAGAATGCAAAAATAACATTGAATATCAATAAAATTTAGTGAAAAACATATTCATATCATTATATTAATTTTCATGATGTTTAAAAACTTGAATCTCCATAATGCTGAAGATCTACAGGTGATGAGTATTACACTTTTTTTCAATACAAACTCTCTACTAGAGCCGGTTGGCCTTAGCCTCTCATTCAGTAGTTTATCCTTAAGCCTCTATACCTACCCCTTAGTCTAGTCGTGACCCAAGAGGAGAATTTACATCCCTAATGTTAAATTTTTTGAAATTGGACCATTTAGGAGTAAGCAGGAGTTGTATCAACTGAGTTATAGCCAAACAACCACAAAGCCACACAGACACACAAGAAACTTTATTGAAACACAATCTTCAATTACAGTGCGAGGTATACATGGCGAGACATGATTCATAAGAATCACGGAGGCGAGAAGAACAAAACACACCAAAAAGACAAAACTGGCGGCTAGACAAGCTGAGACCGCACAAGCCGCACCACTCCAGAACTCGCCCGGCTTGCCCTGAGACCGCGCGAATAGAGATCAGACAAATCTCCTGCACTGCAAGACCGCCACCTCAGACCGCACGAACTGAAGCTTTATTGAACAAAGAACTGAAGCTGTCGCCAGACCGCAACTCAGATCGCCTAACCGCTGAAGGTCGCCTGATCGCTGAGCTCGCTACGAACAGCACAAGAACGAATATAAACCAGTTCACAGATAGACCGCTACCGAACTGTTTATTCAAGCTGCTGGGAATCACCAAGGAAGAAGACCGCAACCTGCTGATCGCAAACCAGCGAACACAACAAACAGTCAGCTCGCTTCCGAGACCGCTCGACCTCAAAGTGAGACCGCATGAATTAACCCAGGCTCAGTTCTTACAGTTCTTGTTGGGAATGACGGGCCATGCACCTCTATTTATAGGCAGGTAGACGGATGTCATCACCGCAAAGGAAAGATACAATTACTACTCGTCAGATCGCCAGCGGTCTCATAAGGCAGACCGCGCGATCAGACCTCTTGGATGATTACCTGACCAAGACGCAGATCAGCAGACAAGATCGCGCACAGGTCGCGCGAACATGAGACCGCGCACAAGCCGCGCGGTCACAAAGGTACTCCTTCCTTAGACCACCAGGAGCAAACCAGGAACCATCTGGTCGACTTAGAACAAGTCGCCAGATCGCCAGAATAGGTCGCCTGGACAGACGGTTACATCAGCACAAACCGCCCGGTCTTCCAACAAAGAAGACAGGCCAACCAAACAGAACAACATGGGAACAGACCGCATCGAACAAGAACAAACCGGCCAACCAGCAGACCTCCAGAACAAACCGGCAGAGACAGACCGGCAGATAATCAAACACAAGCCGTGCGGTCTCCACGGTCTCCCAAACCAGACCGCCCGGTCTCCTCCACTTCACTTCAAAATTTCAACACTCCCCCTTAAAGTGGGAAGTGGAGACCAGCCCGAGTAAGCTCTGCAACCGTGTAAATGGTCCCTTCGCCAGTGGCTTTGTGAAGATGTCTGTGACATTGTCCGCACTCCAAACATGCTCGACCATAAGAGATCCTCCAAACACCTTTTCACGAATGAAATGGTGCTCAATCTCTATATGCTTGGTCCTCGCATGTCAGACTGGATTGTTAACCAGCTTGAGAGCACTCTCATTGTCACCGCGTAGCATAGTGGGACCTCGAACCTCCTCATGAACGTCCTCCACCAACCTCCTGAGCCAAACGACTTCCTGAGCTGCCAAGGCAGAAGCCTTGTATTCTGCTTCTGTGGTAGATACGGACGCTGAGTCCTTCTTTTTGCTGCACCAAGAAATAGCTGTGGGGCCCGTCATAAAGACATAACCAGACGTTGATCTCCGATCATCCACATCTCCCCCGTAGTCAGCATCTATGTATCCATGCAACTCCAAGCTTGACCCTCTCCTAAATAGGAGACCCAAATCAGAGGTCAACTTCACATACTTCAATATACCTTTCGCCGCTAGAAGATGAGGTTTCCGTGGCTCCGCCATGTACCGACTCACTTTGCCAATTGCATAAGTCTCCTAGGTTTGAGAATAACAAATCCTATATGTATTTGATCTTGTGTGTTCAAGTGTGCAGGTTAACATAGTCCATATGACTCAAGGAGTACTCATGATGACTGCCCCAAAAATTGAAGCCAGAATTCGAAGAGGCTCACTAGCGCCAGCGGTAGCAACTAGCGCCGGGCGCTAGCGATGAATAGCGCAATTCCAGGAGCTGTTATAGAAGGCGCTAACGCCTGGCGGTAGAGGATAACGTCGGCGGTAGCGATGAACACAAAAGGAATAAAAGCAAGGTTGTCGCGGATTGAAGATCCTGCCGCGCAAGAAGTTTCTTAATCGGGGATAGCGCCAACGGTAGCTACTAGCGCTGGCGATAGCATGGCGCACAGAAGGCATAGAGCAAATTGTTGTCGCGGATGGGAGATTCTGCCGCGCAAAACGTTTCCTAATCCGGGCTAGCGCCGACGGTAGCGCTAGAGTCGGCGGTAGCGCTTGGGCTATAAAAGGACCCCCTCTCCTCTTGTTTTTGCACACACCCATTGCATACACCTCATATAGAGAGTACTAGAATTCCAGAGGCTTGTCTTAGCCGAAATTTGAGGTCCCAGCGAAGCTCTGCCAATTTCTGAAGGAGAATTCCATCACGCCGAATCCAGACGAAGTCCGCTTCAACAAACGCTGATTCTACAGCGAATCTTCATCTCCGACTTCAGAAGTTCATCTTAAGGGAGGTTTTGTTATTTTATTTCTCTTTCTTCATTGTAAACGGTAGTGAAATCGCCTCGTGTTGGCGACTAGGTCTGGGGTAGACTTAGGGCTAAAATTCGCCTCGTGTTGGCGACTAGATCTAGGCTAGTTCTAGGGGGTGCTCGAGGCCACATCCGGGGAAGGATTGGCTAGAGCGGCTTGAGGCCGAATCCAGGGAGGATAAGACTAGGACCACCGGTTCGTGGGGAAGCGAGTCGGGATAGAAAACAAAAAGAGCCTTTTTACTATTCGCCTCCGATCACTAGCGTCATCGAGATCAAGTTTTGTAAAACTTATTTATCATTAATAAAGCTTGTCTCTCTTTTTGTTTTACTTAACTTAGTTCATGTCTTTAATCTTGCAATAATTCAAAGTTTTTCAAACATAATCTAAAGTTTTTGAAAACCCTTATTCACCCCCCCCCCCTCTAAGGGCGCCGACCGATCCAACATCCTCCAGCACCGTGCACTGCTTCTCTAAGGAACACTCCTAAAAAGAGGGACGTAGCAACCGTTAGTCAAAAATACTAAGTGGCTTCCCATCCGCTCCCCCGACGACTCCAAGGCACCGGGCGGATGGAAAGGAAGAAAAGCTGCAATATAATCAATAATATGTACAAGCAGGTGACAGGAATGGTTGTATATACATGTCGGTTGTATAAGTACCCAAGTACTTGCAATATCTCTAACTAACAGGTACAAATACGAGTAAGTAGTAGTACAGAAAGAAGTAAGCAGAGTATAAATATCGTACTAGTAACAGAAAGGAGTAAGCAAGTACTAGCAATAAGAAAGTATGTGCAGAGTGTCAATAAACCGAATCGAACTTAACCTATAAGGATGCCCATACAAGCTTATAAGTTAAGGATCTGAACATGAAGGTAACTCATCATATAAAGGTGCCCATACAAGTTTATATGAAGAGGATCCAATGCTGTGCAATGCAATGATTATGAAGGATGAATGCAATGCAATGATTATGATATGCAGACTCACCCATGCAAAGCTGCTTTGTCGACATAGACCTTTAGTTCTCGCTTTTTGAGTGGTAGCTAACCGCTCAGGCATCTCCCGTCGTGGCCAGACGGAGATAGTAGAACGAGCTCCTCCACTACTAGGAGGGTATGAACACTACCAGTCCTAGGCCTCTGTACGCCTCGATGCTAAGAACACACAGCGGAGACCCTGTGTACTGATCGACGCTAAGAACACACAGCGGAGCCTCCAAGGACACAGAAGGGGACTTGGGTAGGTGAGCACCAAGAGTCCAACCCAACCGGTCTAGACTCTACTGCCGGCTTCTGTCAGTGTCACGACTAGCAAGCCCGTAGACCCGCCACAAGCATTCCTCCCCAGGGGGGGTCCATTTGTATCCGTGTATCAACATACACCTGGGCTTCTAACCCAAATCCTTCTATACAAACCGTGTATCTACGTACACCAGGACTTCTAATCCAAGTCCTTCTAACCAATCCGTGTATCTACGTACACTAGGACTTCTAATCCAAGTCCTTCTAAACAATCTGTGTATCTACGTACACTAGGACTTCTAATCCAAGTCCTTCTATACAATCCGTGTATCTACGTACACCAGGACTTCTAATCCAAGTCCTTCTAACCAATCTGTGTATCTACGTACACTAGGACTTCTAATCCAAGTCCTTCTAAACAATCTGTGTATCTACGTACACTAGGACTTCTAATCCAAGTCCTTTTAAACAATCCGTGTATCTACGTACGCCAGGACTTCTAATCCGAGTGGCTATTTTCAACCTTGTTACATAATATATACAATAAAAGACAAACTTATTTACAGAGCATGATCCATCATCTTCCCCAAACATGAAGATCATTTCACCCCCTTTTTAAAATCCCTAAATATCATTCCCTTCACTCTCCCACAACGACCATGGGTTTGCCCCAAATCAAATCCCATCTCTTCCTTTTGAAGAGAAGAAATGATCCCTAGAACCTCGCGGCGAACGATGCCATAATTTTGAGGTTCCGGCTTGGTCTTCCTAAGGAAACTCCATTAAAGCTCACACGAGAAGCTCTCTTGAGCCTTCATCTCTCCTATTGTGATCTAAGAGACTAACACCAAGGGAGAGGGGAGGATGTCACCTGATCTCCGGACGACGTTCGCGGTTGTCTCCTCCGCGGCATGGCGGCAGTTGGCCAAGACTAATTAAAGGGCCCTGATCCACAAAAATATACAATATGTAATCAGTCAACATTATCCAACTAAAAAAAGGAAATAGCAGACAAAATGAAAAGTTAACAAATTAATAACATCCCAAAGACTCCCATCCTTCGCGATATCTGTTCAAGAATCATATATTTAATGTGCATTCTATCGGGGCTGCATCACATTTATAGCGTTGACGTTGACTCCTAGGGTTGACGTAGACTTTTTATAAAGGTTTGTTTAAGGAGGAGACATTGACATGATAGTGTATTGTACAAAAATTCATATGGCTGCATAGAGTGAAACACAAATCTGGAAAACAACCAGGTTTATCAAGAAGAGCACAGTTGGTCTATAACCCCATCTAGAACTCCAATTAGAAAGAAACTCCAATAAACTCAAAACTAATACCAGCTGAACATCATAAGGGACAGAGAGAACTAAGCAAAAAATAGATTAATATTTCCCTAGATTGCCAACATACCCATCAGCTCGGGTCAAAATCAAGTTTCAACAACCATATGAGAGACTAAATACTTCAAGAACACAAAACAGTTAACAGGAATTTCCCCAACAACAATTACAAGAGAAGTGGCAGCAATAGTTTGACAGGAACTAGGAATAGTCGGCCAAAACCAAAATCATCACAACTGGGCAAAATCTGGACTGCATAAGGTAATCAGCAACACAACAAGGAAATACAATAAAGTAGCAATTCTGGTTGGTCGGCTTCAGGGCAACCTAACAGCAACACTGAAGTGTATAGGGGCAATAGCTCGACAATACACTACCTCCCCAATGAAATAGAACCGAAGCAAGCACAGATCCAACCTTTTCTCATCTTCTGATTCATGCCACAATAAATTGAGCAGCAGCCAACCAACTAAATCAAAACAGAAACCCCCAAAAAACAATGCTTGAGCGTTTTAAAAGATTTGGCCCAAATCTCCTAACAGTGCAACCAAAATAGAAAAGAGAAGTATCAGCAGTTTGCTCACAAAGGTACAACCATGAAAGCAAACTGCACACTCCTTAGACAGAAACTGTAACAATATTTCCCCCCAGCAAAACAAACAGCCGACCATCATTAATTAGAACTGAAATAAACCCTTGCTTGATCTTATGATGGAATCCAACTGATCTTATGATGGAATCCAACAGCAATAAAGAGGAGTTCAGAGGGGGAAAAGAAGAAGAAAAGCTTGCAGGGTGGTATAAGGGCCTAATCACCGATCCAGCCCTTCAACAACAACCCACAATACGCAGCTCAAATCTTCTCCAAGGAAAACCTTAAATGACCTTATAGTAAAACCTATTCCCCCAAAGCAAGAGAGGGTAAGGAAGAACAATAGGGAAAAGACAGCTTACAGTGAGCTAACAGGAATCGGGCCCTGATCCAGTACCAAATCGCAAACCCGATTACACCTAGATCCAGCGAAGCCGTAGCAATTCCTGTTCCCAGCAGTACTCCAGCGATTTATGAGATTTCGAGAATGAGAAGAAGGGAAACGATGAGAGAAAAAGAGAAAAGCAGAAGAAGGCACTGCTCTGCCCTAACTGCGATAGAACTGAGGTCGGGAGAGATAAAGAGTAGGAGGGAGTCGGTAATATCAAAACAAAAGAAATCCTCCACCGCCTCTCCAAAGCCAATCCCATTAAACCATGTAATTTCTATCCGCACACCAATAGCAATTTTATTAGCATACCAAATGACAAGAGTTATCAGCACCTCCATAATCATCATACCATAGGCCACAGGACAAGCCAAACCAAAATCCCCAATAGCATATTCACTTAAGGTAGCAATCTTATTAGCACATTATTTCATTTCACTGTTTTAAGTTATCATCATAGGGGCCTAGCGCGCATTGGGATGTTATATTGTCCCATCATCCGCTCTGGGTTTTATGAGAATCAAGTCGGAGGCCCATTTCCCAACCTGCCGTAGAGACTGACTTCACCTGCTTTGTTTCTTTCTTTTGAAAACGCTTAGCTGAAAGAGGCAAAAGACTCACAATCTCCCATGTTTCAGGGAGGTGAGGGTTTTATAGATAACATAACCTCATGAGTAAGACCCTTCATGGATCATAACCAACATAAGGAGATCATCGAGAGTAGGGATCTTGCGGAATACCAAGCTTGAAGACGTCACAAGTAGGCATTCTCGTGGAACATAAGTCCTTGATGAAGATCATCGCGAGTAGAAGCTCGCAGAACACCAGTTATGAAAACCATCACGACTAGGAGCTCGCCGAGCATTAGCTTGGAGACCTCGCGAGTAGGTTGTTGAAGAAGACCATCGTGCCATGGAGTCGCGGAACAGCTTTTGTGCTTTCCCTTGGTGGCGAACTCGTCATGAATCACCCTGATTGTTAGTCAGACAAAAGCACTCAGGGGCTTTACCAAAGCACCCGTAAGTGTGATCATGTATGGGAATCACTGGCATTGAAAGAGGAGGAAACTGAGGGGAGGAGTGTCCCTTTTTACATAAGACCCCAGGTTCTCACCACCTTGCGAGTAGAGAAGCTCGCCTATGGGCGAGTATTGAAGAAGCTCGCCTGCATGAAATCGCCTCATTTGATGTTGCTCGCCTATGGGCGAGAAGGAAGGAGCTCGCCAAATTTGATGTTCGTCGCCTGCGTTAAGTCGCCTACGCCGAGTTACAAGGAAGCTCGCGTATGGGCGAGTAAGGATGGCGATTCAAAGAAGGATCTCGCCACTTTCTAGCAAGCTCGCCTCTCTTCCGAGTAAAGTCTCTGGTCTGAACTTTTCTCTGGATCTCGCCTGCAAGAACTCGCCTCTAGAACTTGCCTTCAAGATGTCGCCATCTGGAACTCGCCTATCGGCGAGGAAGGAGCTCGCCTTACTTGCGAGAATTCGCCATACTCGCGAGTTGCCAACAACTTCCTCTTGGTCGCCAATTTCTACCATCTCGCCTTCCTACTAGACTTTCTTCCAACGACTACGATCCACGCTCACCGCACCAAAGTGTTGACGCCAGGAAAATCCTGACCTCAAGATTCGGACCGATGCAGCCGGAGGCTACTCGCCCAGCAGTCCAACGAGATGACTTGGCTGGCAACGACGAAGAATCTAGGAGAGCAAGAAACAGGACCCCAGGTGCTGCGGCAGGGAGGTCCCACCACGTAACCAGAAGCTCAAGAGAGTCTTCCAGGGGAGACACCGACTTGGCTAAAAGCAAGGGTGACGGGCTCGAGAGTTCGGAAATTGGGGTCCAAAAGCTCAAGTCCAGGTGCCAATACAAGTACCCCTGGGGTCCTATTTATAGGAAAACCAAAGGGTAGGGGGGCTTTTTATAGCCCAGCCCCCAACCCGGCAACTATGGGATACTCGGCGAGTACTTATGCCATAGTCGCCCATCTGGCGAGTATTGTGTGCTGCTCGCACACGCCGGGCCAATACTCGCCTAGGTATTCTGCTGCTCTCCTACGCTCGACGAACTCCACTTGCCAATACTTGCCTATCTGGCGAGTATTATCTGTATACTTGCCAGGGTCTTTTCTGCTTCTGTCTTGGACTGCTGGTCTCTGTGTTGACCCCTTGACCTTTGACTTTTGTCTACGTGGCCTTTGGGTGGGTCCACCCTCGGAGAATGAGGGTTGTACAATAATAGTCTTCCAATGTGGTATATGATAAGAGCTTCTTGGTAAGTGGCTGGGGTGACAGTGGCTGAGAGATCCAAAGCAAAGTCCCTGCAAGAGGATGTAAGCTGAGCATACGAGACTACATAATGAATAGAATGTTGAGTACATGTCTGAACCCCCTTGCGAAGAGCAATGGGAGATCAAGGTCTGACATTTCATCTGTATGAGATCCGCTTGACGAAGAGAGTATTGGCCTGAGAACTAGCAGAGATGGCCCCGAAGTTGGGGATACATTTTGGGAGGCGAAGAGGGTGACAGAAGTATGGGAAGTTGAGGTGAAGGAAGCTCAGGTGGAGGGGCAAAAATAATATGAAGAGAAGTTGGAGGATCAGGATTTGGTTTAGGTGTAGGGTCTTTCGAGAAGTAAGGAGTAGATTCAAAGAAGTTCACATTAGCCGAGACATATTATTTCGGGAGTAGAGGGTCATAACATCGGTAAACCTTCTGAGTGGGAGAGGAGCCAACAAAGATACACTTAATTGCGCGATGAGAGAGTTTATCCCATCTAGGAAAAGGAGAGTGAACAAAAGCAGTACAACCAAATACTCGAGGGGGGGTAGAGGAAAAGGTATTGCACCTGGGTACAGGATGGAGAAAGGGGTTTGTCCTTGGAGAACAGTAGAGGGGATACAGTTGATGAGATATCAAGAGATGAGGATGGCATGACCCCAATAGGAGCAAGGAACATACATCTGAGTGAGAAGAGTGCGAGCAACGTCAAGAAGATGATGATTCTTTTGTTCGACAACTCAATTTTGCTGAGAAGTGTAAGCACAACTGGTCTGATGTATTATACCATTATTCATACAGAAGGTTGAAAATTGGTTACTAATATATTCTTTGACATTATCAGTATAGAGAACTTTTAAAGAAACACCAAATTGTGTGCGAATTTTATTATAAAAACTTATGAATACAAAAAAGAGTTCAGAGTGTTCTTTTAAAAGATACGCCCAAGTACAGCTTGAATAGCTATCAATAAAAGTTACAAAATAAAGACTACCCCTACCAACATATTTGTGTAGGAGATGGACCCCAGATGTCAAAGTGAACAAGATCAAAGAGACGAGAAGAGCTACGTCCATGTGTAGCTGGATAAGAGGAGCAATGATGTTTGTCGAACTTTCAGGATTCATAGTTGAGTGAGGAGTCATCCTTTGGTAGATTTGGCATGAGTTGGTAGAGGAGGTGAAGGGAAGTATGATGGAGGAGGAGATGCTACTAAAGGAGAGAGTTGGAGGTAGTAGACGCATTGAGACTGAACACATTATCAAGGAAGTAGAGGCCGCGACTTTCAGTCCTAGTAGCAATTGTCTCCTTGGAGCGATGATCCTGAAAAGAATAAGTAGTAGACGTAAACGCGACAGAACAATGTAGTTATCTGCAGAGAGCTGTAATATAGAGCAAATTGCGTGGTAAAGTCGGCACATAGAGAGTGTCCGCAAGTTGGATAGACGGAGTGACCTGGACTATACCAGTCCGGCACACAAGGGGATGGAGAGCCATCCGCTATCAAGAACGGTGGTGACCGATCATGTTTGTCCAAATGAGAAAATAGAAGAGGATTTCCTGTCATATGATTGGTAGCACCAGATTTAATAAGCCACTTACCCTAGGTGACAACATGTGCACTACCTGAAGAGGTGGCAAGAGAGGTGGACTTCTTGGAGGTAGGAAGAGATGCTTCACCTGCTTGCGGACGAAGATGAGGATACTTAACATTACAATAATCGACAAAGGTTGCTTAGCTTCTCGCAATGAGAGAAGATGTGTTAGCTAGTACCATGTCCACCAGAGTATCCTCCACGGCCACTAGTGTTACCACGGTGCGCCGGATGCGCAAAACTATTAGAGGTGGCGCAGAGGTAACTGAAGGTCATTGAAGAAGACTTTTAATAGCGGAGATGCGAGCAGCAATGACATCGAGAGTTGGAGAATTAGCTTCTCCCAGAATTTGCTAATGGATCATTTCATAGGAGTCCAGTAAGCAGAGAAGATAACATACTACCAGGAGGTCCTGGAAGTGTTTGTGTTGTTCGGGTTGATCAGCGGAGAAGGGGAAATGTTGAAGAAGTTATGCCCCAAGAGCTTGTACTTTCTGGTAAGTTGCAGAGGGTTTCATGGTGGCATGAGAAAAGAGATCGGCATATAACGTGTATATGCGAGAAGTCTTAGGTCCATTTGAGTAGAGAGCAGCAAGATGATTCCAGGCAGCCTTAAAAATTTCATCATGATGGATGATGGGCTGACACCTATCAGAGAGACTGTTAGTAAGCCATGTGTGAACTAGAGCATCGCTTGCATCCCAGTAGTTATAAGTAACAGATCCTATTACTGGAGGGTATTCAGTAAGATGGTGATGTTTGCATTGGGACCTTAACAAAAAGGTGAATGAGACATGTTGGTTATAGAACAATCACCGAAGGGGGGGGGGGGGGGGGGGGGGGGGGGGGGGGTTAGGTGATCATCATTGTTTTTAAGATATTTAGCAAGAGTGAGTTCAATGTAAGCGATGCACAAAAGATTCACGAGAAGTCTCAGCACACATACGACACAGGATGTATAGAGGTTCCTCAAGACTGGGTGTCTTGAGTAGTCCTCTATCCCTCTGCGCCTACCCAGCAGTGTGCTAGGCTCGGGAAACTCCACCAACATCTCCGGCCCGCAAGCCTTACAACTCGGACTCGCAAGTCCCTGCATCCAAGGCACGCAAGACCCTTCACTATACCCGAGCCTGCAAGCTCAACACATTTGGACCCGCAAGTACCTGCAGCCTAGGCCCTCAAGCCCTTCACTGCACCCAAGCCCGCAAGCTCGACACTCAGGCCCTTAAGCCCTACACAGCAAAGACCCGCAAGTCTTTCCTGCAGCCTAGGCCTGCAAACCCCTTCACTGCACCCGAGCCCGCAAGCTCGACAAGTTTGGACCCACAAGTCCTCCTCCCTATCCGTTAAACCTCACAGAGCTCAAGCCCTCAAGCTTGGCACTCAGATCTGAAATAGATCTTACTAGTTCTTGGCCCGCAAGCCTTACAAGAGATTACAATAATGAAAACTATTTCTTCTGCCTGATGTAGATTGGCTTCTTGACTTGAAGAAGATGCTTTTGATATCAGACTTGAGAGCGCAAATCTTCTCCAGGCTTTCTTCTATCTGGAACTTCACTTTTTTAGTCGATAAATCTGAACTGATTCTGTAGAAAACAAAGGATGATGATTGACTTGTTCTCCGTTCTTGCTTTTCTTGTGTCCGTCGTTACTATTCTATTCAAGATTACTTAGGGAGATATTCTTAAGTTCCAGAAATTTAAGAGAGTTTTAGGGCATCCACTATTCCCTTTTATAGGACTGAGATGTGCCGCATAACGGTCACATATGATGTCCTTTTCTGACAGACGCCCATCCCTCAAGAGCATGCGCTGATTAGACAATCAGGCGGCGGTATTAAATGCTGACTGCGCGTCCGGCTACTTTTGAATTTGTCTCGACGATATTTCCATTATTACGACGAAAAGGACAATATCTCGACGACAGGACTTGTTGTTGTCTTGGACTTGGATAGATCTTCAAGTCTGCTTCCTTCCTCTTCAGATAGAGATGTCTCTACGACACGGAACATCCCTTCTGTATTTGTACTTAAGATGACATGAAGACATCTAACTGATGTCGGTGTAATCTTCACGATTGCTTGATATCATTGTGATCACTTTGTCTTCTCGACGACATGATCGATATCATGTCGACAGACCGTTCTTCACCAACTGCCCGTCTTTAGTGTTCTCGATGTCACGTCTTCTTTTCGACGGTATAATTGTCATCAATCTTACTTAGCCTCTTCAGCGATAAGGCTTCTTTATGATGATACATGTCCTGTTCAGTCTTATCGACGACGCAGTTTCTTGTCAACGATATCTTCGACAATGATCTTCTCTTTGCCTTTTAAATGACAATCATTCTGACTTAGCCTTATCAACGACAAGGCTTCTTCTTGATGATATTGTCGACATCTTTGAGTCTTCTTCTCTATCTCATCATTCTGATATCGTCGTGTAGATGTCACAACAATATCAGCATTTTGTTTTGCTCTGCATATTTTTGATAATGTGTCTACTATTGTCGACGATACATCTGTTGTTGTCGACGACATGCTTGAGCCTTTTCGATGACATCAGACGCAGCCATTCTTCTTTGTTTTTTTTTCACCATTTCAATGATGTGCCCATTCTTGTCAGCGATATGTCCAGCATATACTTATCTTATACTGAAATGATAAAGATAAGAGGATAATCAAATACATACAGAAGTTCTCTTGAATTGGTGACTTCTCCAAATCAGGAATCATGAGGGCAAGATTCCCAACAAGACACTCTAGTCTGAGTAGTTTGGCCTGATCAACTTTGTTGCAGTGCCAAGATTGCAGGAAGTGCTTGAAGCTGAAGGGGTGGAAGTTGAAGCTAACAAAGGAACAATCGGGGTCTCCATAGAGATAAAGAAGAGAACGTGCAGGTAGAGAGCCTTAACCACACAAGTCAAAACAAAGACCGCAGGGATCGCACAAGCCACAAGAAGCAGGCAGATGAGCGGTCAAGAAGATGGAGATTGCACAAGTCAAAACAGAGACCGGAGAGATCGCACAAGCCACAAGAAGCAGGTAGATGAGCGGTCAAGAAGATTGAGACCACACATATAGATCACAAAGAGGCGTGCGATGAGACAAAACCGAAGTCCGCAGAGATGGGACGCGAGCAGGATGGACAAAATTCATAACCAAAGGATCGATGTGTGCTCTGATACCATGTGAGAACTTGGAAATAACTTAGCAGAAATTAACAATGACATGTAGGAAATTGAAAATAACTAAATTTTAATTTCCAAAAAATCTGAATATTACAATGGTATGACCTCCTTTATATAGAATGGAGGAGGTGAGAGAGATTATAATTAGGTAGTGTGGGACTAATTTATAGTTAACTACAGAAGGATGACAAGCATAGTCAATGCGGTCATACAAGAGCTTGTTGGAGCATGTGTTCCACGTCTCTTTGTTTGAGAATAACAAATCACACAATGTATTTGATCTTGCTTGTAGTGTTTTATAGTGTGCAGGAACTATAGGTACAATATCCCTATGAATAGAATGCTGAATGGAGACGATTCTCTAGAAAAAAAGCTAACGCTCAGCGTTAGAGTTAACGCCTGCATTAACTTATCATCATGAATGGATATTGTCGAGAAGTGATGTCGTCGTGAAGGGAATGTCGTCGAGATAGAAACCACAAACTAATGCGAGCGTTAAGAGCTAACGTGAGCATTAAGAGCTAATGCGAGTGTTAAGCCATGTTCTTACCCATTCTGCCACGACTTCGACGGTTGCGTGGTTTCAGCCACATTTGTACATGATCAGCTAACATTCGCATTAAACTTCACACTGGCATTAGCTTCCATTGTCTATTTAAAGAAAGGAACCTCTCATTCCGTGGGATTATGCTGAAATTCTTCAATCTTTGGTGAGAGCCTTCATCCCTAAGTTCAATAGCACGTCCAAGTCCATTTTTTAAGATCAAGAGTTAGAAGGAGATTTCCAAAAGCGAAATTTCAAGGAGGACGCAAACTTCATCTCCGATGATGTTCATGGCGTTTATTCATCATCTCCTTCAGAGCTCTTCAATATAGGGAGTTTTCATTTCTGATTTTATATTGTATTCTTCTATTTTTCTTTTGTGACAATAGTAAATTCACCATGATTGTTGGCAACTAGGCCTTCCGAGTTTTAGGGGAATTCACCGTCGTGTGTGTGGTGACTAGGTCTAGGTGTTGATCTAGGGGGAGGCTAGAGGCCATATCTTGGGTAAGATAGGCTATAGCTGGTCGGTCCTTGGGAGAAGGACCGGTGAAAAAACATAAAGTGATTCTATTCATGTCGCCACTATTTCAAGAGTTATTGAAATTATTATCTTTGTAATTATCATTTGAAACAAAATCATTTTGTTCATCCTCTCTGAATTACTAGGATTTTATTTCATTAAAGAATTTTCAAGAAAAATCACTTTGGCACATTTTTTGAGAAGTTTAGTGTTTGGAGAGCTAACGCCCAGCATTAACACTAACGTCGTCGTTGGCAACAGAATCCAGAAAGCTTCCTGTTTTTCCAAATATTCCAAAAATTTCCCAGTTTCTCTTAAAATCGTAAAGCCCTTATTCACCCCCTCTAAGGGCGCCATAAGATCCAACACTTGGTATCAGAGCAGGTTATTCCAAAATGGTTTCACAACAGGGAATAATGGCGCAGCATAATCTTGCTTTTCATGAGGGTCAAGGGATTAGTAGACCACCTGCATTCACCGGTACCGATTACAATGACTGGAAAACTAGAATGTGTTTTTTAATTGCCTTAGATAATGATGTTTGGGGTATGGTAGAAGAATGCTACTCTCCACCAACGATTGTTGTTGGAGAAGTTACTGTGGAAAAACCGAAAGACAAATGGAATGATAATGATAAGGTGAGATGTAAGAATAACGCTAAAGCTATAAATGCTTTATTTTATGCTTTGGATAAATCGGAATTTAATCAAACTTGTGCTTGCAAAACTGCTTACAATATATGGAATTTATGAGAAATTACTCATGAAGATACTTCACAGGTCAAGGATTCAAAGCTCTTCCCACTAGAATATGAATACGAGAAATTCCGGATGGAGACGAATGAAGACATAGATTCAATGTACCCAAGGTTCACCAAGATCGTCAACGACTCAAAAGTGCTTGGAAGATGTTCTCCAATGGTGACTTGGTGAGAAAAATACTTAGGTCTCTCCCTCCAAAGTCCAATCCAAAGGTGCGACCATCTTAGAGTCGCACGATCTAAAGAAGCTCCAAATTGAGAGCCTCATTGGGAATCTCAAAACTCATGAGGTTGAACTAAAAATCCAACAACAAAAGTATAATATGGAGCCAAAGAAGAAGGCTTTGGCATTGAAATCAAAGAAGGAGGCTGATAGTGATGTTGATGAAGAGGATGAGGAGAGACTTTTTGTAAAGAAGTTCAAAAGATTCATGAAGAATCTGGAAAAGAGAAACACCATCCGGAAATACTTCATCAGGAATGGATCTTCATCAAAGAAAGGAAAAGGTAGTGACGGTGACAATGACGAATGGCCACCACCGAAGTGTTACCATTGTAGAAAGACCGAACACATCCGGAGCTAGTGCCCAAAATATCTGAAAGAGCAAAAAGAAAAGAGGCACAATGGCAAGGAGAAAAAGAAGGTACTAAAGGCAAATACATGGGATGACTCCTCCTCCGAGAAATCAAGCAGCTCAACATCTAGCGATGAAGAAGAGGCAAACATGTGCCTTATGGGAAAGAGCAACACGCCTTCCAATGACGAGTGTAGTGTCCAAAGCGACACTGAGGTAACTCCTCCCTCATATGATGATTTATATAGCGAATATTTACAAACTTGCAAATATTTTAATAAAAGCTTAAAAGATGTTGATCTCTTGAAATCTGAAAATAAACTTTTATTAAAAAAGAATAATAATTAAGTAAAGAAATTAAGTTATTAGAGAAAGAGAAGATGACTTGCCAAGAGTGGAAACACTCCTTAACAATGATGAAAGAACTTAAAGAAGACCTTACTAAGTCACATTCCACTAGCGAATCTCTTAATAAGGAAAAGGGGGACTTAGAAAGATCTCTTAAATCTTCTCTTTCTCAAATAAAAGAGGGAAATAAAACTTTTATGAATCAGTGTGTTATGTTAGTAACAAAAAACACTATACTTAAAGCCCGAATTCATGATTTAAATCTGGCAATTAAAAAATCAGAGTTGGCCAAAAGAATCTTGATATGATTTTGGCCAATCAATGTCATGGAAGTGCAAAATACGGGCTAGGATATGTTTCAATCGGCAGTGTACCAATCGTTCAAGTAATATAAAATGGGAGTGATCCCTAAGTATCGAATCTCAAAGGAACACGGTAAGGTGGTGTTTAATTTTGAGGAAGGACTTGAGATTGAAGTCCTTTTGGTCGGGTGAATGTGCGAAAAAGGCTTGGATTGGATTGTGGAAAATAAAAGAAAACAACTACTCAACTACTCTTATGCAGGCCTTTAGCGCACTGCTTCGCTAGGCGGGATGGAAATTATGTAGGCCTTGAACGCACTACTTTGCAAGGGTGGATGGACGAGTAGGCAAACAGATGGAGTGGTGCGCACTGGCGGAAAAGTTTGAGCATCTTTAGCACCTCTTGGCTAGGCGAATGGGATATACGGGCCGTTAGCACCGCATGGCAACGTGGATGGATGAGTAGTCAAGCGGATGGAGTGAGAATGCTTTGCGGAAAGGAGGGTTGCTTCACATCTAACAAAGTTCAACCAAGATCACAGGCGTATCACTCTATAATGATTCCTCACACCAAGCATAAACACAATTAGCTTTCATAAAAGCATAATGAAAACAAATAGCAATTAAAATAGGTTTAAGCAAGGTTCATCATCAAAGTATGGGTGATTTCTTACCATACAACCATAAAAGAGGAAAATAAGGGTAGAGATACAAAAAACGATCGAGACTATGCCGTAGAAATGGGGGATGCACTGGGTTGTCAATCCATGTCCTACATTCCATTCATCTGTTGCGTCTGAGATCTTTGAAGCTCTCACCACCTCTAGCCCGTCTTCTCGAGTTTCTACATTGTCCATATCAATTCCCTTGTTCTTCTTTGCAATCCGGCAAAAATGGAGTGGAGATCACCTTCATGAAAGCTTAGGATGATGAGGAAACACAATGGAGTGATACCCTCCCTTGGAAGAAGAAAAACAGAGCAGTCGGACCCTTCTGGCGAAAGAAATCGTGTAACAGTTCGGGTGTCTGGATGACCTAAAAATTGGGCTTTAAATAGAAAATATGTCTGAAAATCCTCCACTCACGACCTAACGCACGTTCGGAGTAAACCGTGCGTGAAGGAATCGCACGGGAGGAGCAAAAATATAATATTTTAGAAAACAACAATCTGCTCGTGTGTTTTACTCACACACGGGCAAAATGCTTGTGCATGAAGAAAAAGCACTGGCAAATACAGAACGGCAGATTTTCATGATTTTGAGCGAAATGAAAACGCACAATCAACCAGATCGTGCGCGAACGACCGTGCGTTCTGGAAAATTGTAAAATAACATAAATTCTTAGATAAAAGAGGGGAACTCATGCGATTTTGCTCACGCACGATCAAAACTGACCGTGCGCGAACAAAATGCACGAGCCGGGGCAGATCACCATTTTTAGGCGCTATAGAAATCGCACGGTCGCATAAATCGTGCGTCAAGGAAACGCACGACCGTGCGATTTCTCCAGGTTACAATTCCAATAGAATGACGATCTGCCCACCTGCAATATAAACCAACTAGCTGGGGAACAGACCACCAGCACACATAAAAGTATAATAACAACAAAATAAAGACATGAAGAACATAGTAAGGTGGAGTTTACTTTTGAGGAAGGACTTGAGATTGATGTCCTTTTGGTCGGGTGAATGTGCGGAAAAGGCTTGGATTGGATTGTGGAAAATAAAAGAAAACAACTACTGAACTAATCTAATGCAGGCCTTGATAGCACTGCTTCGCTAGGCAGGATGGAAACTATGTAGGCCTTGAACGCACTACTTCGCAAGGGCGGATGGACGAGTAGGCAAACGGATGGAGTGGTGCACACTGGCGGAAAGGTTTGAGGGCCATTAGCACCTCTTGGCTAGGCGAATGGGATATACGGGCCATTAGCACCGCTTCGCAACGTGGATGGACGAGTAGTCAAGTAGATGTAGTGAGAATGCTTTGCGGAAAGGAGGGTTGCATTCACATCTAACAAAGTTCAACCAAGATCACAGGCGTATCACTCTATAATGATTCCACACACCAAGCATAAACACAATGAGCTTTCATAAAAGCATAATGAAAGCAAATAGCAATTAAAATAGGTTTAAGCAAGGTTCATCATCAAAATATGGGTGATTTCTTACCATACAACAATAAAAGAGGAAAATAAGGGTAGAGATACAAACAATGATCGAGACTATGCCGTAGAAATGGGGGGATGCACTGGGTTGTCAATCCATGTCCTACATTCCATTCATCGGTTGCATCCGGGATCTCTGAAGCTCTCACCACCTCTAGCCCATCTTCTCGAGTTTCTACGTTGTCCATGTCAATCCCCTTGTTCTTACTTGCAATCCGGCTAATATGGAGTGGAGATCGCCTTCTTGAAAGCCTAGGATGATGGGAAACACTATGGAGTGACACCCTCCCTTGGAAGAAGAAAAACGGAGCAGTCGCCCCTTCTGGCGGAAGAAATCATGGAATAGTTGGGTGTCCGGATGACCTAAAAATCAGGCTTTAAATAGAAAATATGTCAGAAAATCCTCCACGCATGACCTAACGCACGTTCAGAGTCAACCGTGCGCGAAGGAATCGCACGGGTAGAGCAGAAATGTAATATTTTAGAAAACAGCAATCTGCTCGTGCATTTTACTCACGCACGGGCAAAATGCTCGTGCATGAAGAAAACGCACTAGCAAATACAGAATGGCAGATTTTCATGATTTTAAGCGAAATGAAAATGCACGATCAACCAAATCGTGCGTGAAGGATAAACGCACGACCGTGCGATCTGGAAAATTGTAAAATAACATAAATTCTTAGATAAAATAGGGGAACTCATGCGATTTTGCACACGCACGATCAAAACTGACCGTGTGCGAACAAAATGCACGAGCTGGGGCAGATCACCATTTTAGGCGTTGCAAGAATTGCACAGTCACATAAATCGTGCGTCAAGGAAATGCACGACCGTGCGATTTCTCCAGGTTACAATTTCAATAGAATGACGATCTGCCCACCTGCAATATAAACCAACAAGCTGGGGAACAGACCACCAGCACACATAAAAGTATAATAACAACAAAATAAAGACATGGGTAGCACCATGTGCTTACCCCCGACAGAATAGTACGCAATTGCACACCACAGCAGGCATAAATGTGCACTTCATGAAGAAATGCGATTTAGAGAAATATGAGTGAATGCATGATGACAGTGAAGTGTTTTTCAATGAAAACATACCTATATGAGTTTATAAAATGCTATATAAATGAGACTCATCAATCGTCCAGCGTTAACTCTTAACGTCGGCGTTAGCAGTAAATCCAGAAATCAATATTTTGTTAATAAAAAATTAAATCAATCTACTGTTGTTACCTATTCTTACAGAAATAGTTCACATATAACTCAGAAAAAGGTCTCAACCCCTTTTATTTCATGTGCCAAATGTCATGTATTTGGACACATGACAGACTCTTATAGGAACAAGGGACGAATTTCTTTAAAACAAATCTGGGTGCCTAAGGTTTCCACCTATTCTATGGGAGGAACCTCTTGGATATCCGAATCTTTACTCTCATCTCCCTTTTAGGTATGTTGGCAGGTTAAGGACAAAGAAGACGTATGGTATTTTGACTCGGGATTCTCCAAACACATACAGGCAACAAAGTAAAGTTCCTTAGCCTTGTGATGCAGAATGGAGGGATGGTGACATTTGGAGATAACGGAAAAGGAAGGGTCATGGGCATCGACACAGTGGGTAACAAATTGTTTTCAATTACTAATGTATTGTTTGTAGAAGGTTTGAAACAGAATTTAATTTCAATTAGTCAAATATGTGATAAAGGTTTAAATGTCATATTTGAATCTTCTACAAATCTTTCCAAAAGCATAAATTATAAAACAAATGAAGTTGTACTCGCCGCACCCAGAATGCATAATGTTTATATGATTACATTCATTGATCTTTCACATTCTTCTTTAAAATACTTTATTTCAAAAAAATGAGGAATTAGAACTTTGGCATAGGCGTCTTGGTCACTCTAGCACCAAGTAAATTTTAAAATAATGAAAAGATAAATTAAATAATGGATTACCAACACTTATTGAAAATTTATCTTCTATTTGCCCGTCTTGCCAAAATGGGAAATTTTCAAAAACCTCATTTAAAAGGAAAAAATGTAATTTCTACAACTAGACCTTTTCAATTAATTCACATGGATTTATTTGGACCAATTAATACTACTAGCCTAGGAGGTAGAAAATACATTTTTGTATTAATTGATGATTATTTTAGATATTGTTGGACTATATTTCTTTCTTCCAAATCTGATGCTTTCTTTGAATTTACTAAACTATGAATTCGTATTCAAAATGAACTTGATTTAAAAATAAAATGCATATGCTTGGATCATGGAGGAGAATTTGAAAATGAAAATTTTACTACTTCTTGTAATGATCTAGGAATTAAACATGATTTTTCCGCTGCACGTACCCCCACTACAAAATGGGGTAGTGGAGAGGAAAAATATAACCCATCAAGAGCTAGCACGCACAATTCTCTCTGAATATGAGTTACCTAGATCATTTTGGGCCGAAGCCATTAATACTTCATGTTATGTAATTAATCGTGTCATGCTTCGCCCATTTTAAAATTAACTCCTTATGAATTGTATTTCCAAAAGAAATCTAATGTATCTTACTTTCATATTTTTTGGTTGTAAATGCTTTATATTGAACACTAAAGATACCTTAGGAAAGTTTGATGAAAAATGTGATGAGATAATTTTTACTGGCTACTCTTCAACTAGTAAAACTTATAGAATATATAATAAAAGAACTAATATAGTTGAAGAGTCTATTCATGTTCGATTTGATGAGCTTGTTCCATGTGTAGATATTAATCCTATAGGAAATGAAGAGGAACCTCTTCCCACCTCGGAGCATGAGAATGATAAACCGCTTGGAGAAAGAGAGGAGAAAAAGGAAGATATAGAAGTTTATGTACCTCCAAGTGAGCTCAATTTTTCAAAGGACCATCCAAGGGAACTTGTCATTAGAGAACCATGAAAAGGGGTAAGTACTCGTTTTTCTTTGCATTAGTCTTTTTTAAAACCTTTGTTTTGTATCCGATATTGATTCAAAAATTATTTCAACCGCTTTAAATGATGAATTTTGGTTTTTAGCTATGAATGAAGAATTAAATCAATTTGAACGTAATAAGGTTTGGAATCTAGTAGAGAGACCATCTAATCATCAGGTAGTAGGCGTTAAATGGATTTGCAAAAATAAATTAGATGGTGACTCTAGGATTACAAAGAATAAAGCTAGATTAGTTACACAAGGATATTCACAAATCGAGGGGGTAGATTTTTATGAAACTTTTGCACTCGTTGCATGCCTAGAGTCTATTAGAATTTTTCTTGCATTTGCGAGTTTTAAAAGGTTTAAATTATTTCAAATGGATGTTAAAAGTGCATTTTTAAACGGGATTATAAAAGAAGAAGTTTACGTGGAACAACCCCCCAGTTTTATTAATGAAAAATATCCAAATCATGTGTTTAAATTAGAGAAATCGTTTTATGGTTTGAAACAAGCGCCACGTGCTTGGTATGAAAGATTGACAATATTTGTATTAAAGCATGGTTATAAAATGGGACGTGCGGATAACACACTCTTCATTAAGCATGTCAATAATGATTTGATTATATTGTAAATTTATGTGGATGATATTATTTTTGGAGCCACTTATGAAGAGTTGTGTAATGAAGTAGTTTTGGTGATGAAAATTGAATTTGAATTGAGCTTGGTATGAGAACTCACATATTTTGTAGGATTTCAAATCACATAAAGACATGATGGTATTTTTATTCATCAATCTAAATATGTTCATAATATTCTCAAAAAATTTGGATTTGAAAACCTAAAGCAAGCTAATACTCCAATGAGTGCATCATTAAAGTTAGGAAAAGATGAAGCCCGTATTTCTATTAATCAAACATTATATAGAGGAATGATAGGACCATTATTATATTTGAGTGCATCTAGACCCGATATCATATTTGCCATTTGTTTATGTGCTAGATTTCAAGCTAACCCCAAAGAATCACATTTAAAAGCGGTGAACCAAATTTGTAGATATCTAATTGGAACATCTAGTTTAGGCTTATGATATCCACATAATTATTCCTTTATTTTCCATGGCTTTTCTGATTCGTACTGTAACATCCCCCAAACTACTAAGCCCCTAGGAAATTTTTGTCATGACCAAGTAATAGGGTAAGTGGCCTAGGGTGCCTTGGCAACAAGTTGAATGAGTAGAAAACACTTTGGAGTGCACTTAGCCACCATGGGTCATTCCAATTTAAGGAGAATTTAAGGGTAACTCATGAGGACTAAAGCACCATTTGCATCACCTACAACTATGGGGAAAACCCATAGACTTAATTAGAGCATGCTAGGCGGCATAGAGGATTTCTTGAACCAAAAAGGGTGTCCCTTGATCTTTATAGGAGCCTTTGACTGACTAGGTCAAGCTACACATAAAGGCCCAACTTGAAATATTTCACCCTAGTATAAGCTAATTAGCCTGAGTATGATGAAAGTGACCACACCACAGCCTTCCTAAACACTAGGGTAGACAAATGAGGCAAAATGGACCTAATGGAATTGGTCAATTTTGGGAAATTAGAACAATTACCAAAAAGCCCCAAATTGACCTAAATGAACTAATCCCATCAATTGACCTTCAATTGGCTCAATGTGATCAAATTGATCACACCAAACCCTCTATGACCATTAGCAGAGACTAGTGGGGCAACATTGACCCATTGGGGTTGGTCAATTTGGGGAAATTGGACCAATTACCAAAAAGCCCCAATTTGACTTAATTAACCTAATCCCCCTCAATTTGACATCAATTGGTCACATGTGGTCAAATTGATCACCCATAACACTCCAATATCACTTAGGTAGTCCAATGGGTCCACATTGGACCATTGGGATAAACCAATTTTGGGAAACTAGGCAGAATTACCAAATTGCCCCAAATTACAATTTGGCCCTAAATGGTTCAATTGGCCCTCAATTGGCCAAATTGACCTAGCACAACCCTTCCTAAACCCTAAGGGGAGTATTTGAGACCTAAATGAACAAAGATGCACACTCAATGTTGGAGGATCAAGCCAAAATCACCAAAAGGCCCAAATTGCCCCTATAAGCACTTATGTGCAAATAAACCCCATATGAGCCCACCATGAGTTAATTCCCTTTAGAATAGGTCCATAGGGTCTAAGGCATCAATGTGGGGCAGCCACATTGATTGGGGTGAGCTTGAGTCAAGCCCAAACCCAAAAATCCCAATTTGGTCCAATTGGGTCAAGTGAACCCAAACTCAAGATCTAGTGGACTTAGCCCCACCCAAAGAGCCTATTAGCAAGCCCTCATGAGGTTTAAACATTAAGCCCTCTGAAATTTCGAAAATAATGGGATAATGCCAAGGAATTTTGAAGTTAAAGCTTATGAAAAGACAAAGGAGACAAAGGAGGAGGGAAATGGGGGATGGGTGCCAAATGGCACCCCACTTCCCATCCCCAAGCTCTCCTCTGAGATGGAGAATTAAGTTCCATCAATTTGGTGAAGTGAGAAGGAGGCCTGGATTTGTTGATGTTGGCGGCAAGGGCTGGCCGAAACTCCAAAAATGGCAAGCAACCATATACACCCCCTTCCACTCAATACTCTCTTCCATCACCTTCAGAGCCTCCCAAGCAGTCGAACCCCCAACTTTGGAGAAGAAATTGGCAGCTGCAACCCAGAAGAGCCATGACACCGAGAAGGCTAAGGTCGGCAATGGTGAACTAAGCAACCACTTGGAATGCAGCTCGAATTCAGGCAAGATCCTTGCCCTCTCCATCTGTGCTAGCTTCCTATCTATTTAAATTGAAGATCCCAACTCAATTGTGCTGGGATCAAGCTTTCCTTTCGACGGATTTTCCATCAAAATGTCACTCCTTTAGATCATTCTTCTGACCGCTGCTCGCCTGCCTGAAGCCCGATCCCGGTAGCCCCCACCTCGATGAAGGTGGTGACAGTGGTGACTGGACGTGGTGGTGAGAGGGTGGCCAGAAAATCAAGGGCAAAGATGGCCCAGGCGCAACAATTTGGGCAATTGGCTGGCTGGGGATGATGAGCCCCAGCCATTGGATCTCGGCAAAATTGTTAGCTGCAACCCTCACATATCAAGTATTTTGTAGAATTTATTAAGGGCCCTTAGGGGAACAAACAGAATATACTCCCTGAATGAAAAATGTCATTTATGACCTTAACTAAAATTAGGAATTTGTTTGAGGTCATTTGGAGCACTGTAGCTCCCTAGGCATCCATTTTTGTGAGGCATGTACACATGGTGCCCTAGGACATTAGAAATTAATTTAGGGAAATATATAACTCTAAATGAGTAGAAATTTGGGGCATGCATGCGTCATGCCTTAAAGCACTCCCTTCCAAAAATTGGGAATTTTTGGAAACAATCTTTCTAAGGTTTTGTTCAATATTTCATTTTGAATGGCATAGATCTAGGGTCATATTGGTCCAAATCCACTCAAATTTTCTTTGGGTGGTAGACCAGACCAAATATAGTCCACGGAAGAAAATTCAGGCCATTTGGGCCATTGCATGTTGGGCTATCCCACTTGCATGTTTTGGCATGGTTGAGGTGTGGTGTGCACATAGCCCAAATGGGTATTTTGTGACCCTAGCCTATTTTACTTGTTTTTAGTCTCTGAAATGTTATCCACTCTTTTGTGATGATATAATACATCACCTAACCAAAAATTAGAATTTTTGGGACACATTTCTCTAATGTTTATGTAGAAATTTATTAAAGCATGCATGGGGTATATTATGAGTCACCTTGAGTCAAATCACTCCAAATCTCCTTTGAGAGGTTGGAAATGTGTATATTAGCCTCTGGTAAAGTTTTTGACTCAATTGGATCCTTGCATATGAGTAGATCCATGTTTTAATGAACAATAGAAAAACCTTGTTTAGGTTACACTAAAGGTTGTTTTTGCCTTAGTGAAATAGATCTTTTGCACTAAAAAATTGAGGCCCTTAGAGGCCATAAATGGAAAATAGGCTGAGATAAATTTTATAGACTTTAGTGTCTACTGTTTGTAGAAACTGAAAGCACACCATTTGGTGCCCCATAGCTCCCTGTAGGATAGATTTGGTAGGACTGGTCCTAGAGAAGGACATTGCATAAAAGGTACATAACTTTTAAATGGCAGAGTATATGAAGATGGAAATTTGACCATATGTGCATGCACCCTAGATCTACTATGTGCCCAAAAATAAGAATTTTTGGGGCACATTTTTTAAGGTTTTAGTAGAAATTTAATAAATCATATATGGTGCATATTATGGGTGATTTGGACTCAAATCACTCCAAATCTCCTTTGGGAGGTTGGTTATGTGTATAATAGACGCTGATTAAAATCTTTGGTCATTAAAACCATTATAAGTAAGCAATCTAGGTCAAACATGAAACTTGGTAGGACCACCAGTAAAATGTTCATTAAAAGTGAATAGAAACCTTATTTTGAGAATTTAGGAAAATCTCCTTGGTCAACTTTCATGAAATTTAATACATGCACTTAGGACCATCAAATAACACTCCATGGGGAAAATCATCAACCTTTGGGTTGATCTCCCTAGGAAATTGGATTTCATATGAATTAGTCACATAGACCCTAAGTGAGTATTATTAGGGTCAAGACATACTGAAATGTCTTAGAATTTGAATATAGCCCTTTTATATCTGTAGGAAACTCTGGAAATTTTATTAGAATTAATCAATGAATATATTTCATACTTCATTCACAATGTAGAGCTTGGGGTTATATTTTAGAATATTCATTACTGAAACTATTGACACTGGAATATTCTAGGAATCTGAACATATGCTTGTGATAAAAGTATGAACCACCGGTAATTTTCCTGGAATTTATGATTTCATATGTTTGCTACTTCATTCACAATGTAGAGATTGGGGTTATATTTTAGAATATTCATAACTGGAATTATTGACACTAAAATATTCTAGGAATCTGAACATAAGCTTGTGATAATATTATGAACAACTAGTAATTTTCCTGGAATTAATAATTTCATATTTGTGGTACGTCATTCACAATGTAGAGATTGGGGTTATATTTTAGAATATTCATAACTGGAATTATTGATACTGGAATATTGTAGGAATCTGAACATAAGCTTATGATAACATTATGAACCACTGGTAATTTTCCTGGAATTTATGATTTCATATTTTTGGTACTTTATTCACAATGTCGAGATTGGGGTTATATCTTAGAATAATCATTAATTGAATTATTGACATTGTAATATTCTAGGAATCTGAACATAAGCTTATGATAACATGATGAACCTATGGTAATTTTAATGGAATTTATGATTACATATAGTTGGTACTGTTGAAAATGTTGAAGTGGAAGTTGGCGGTCTGGGGGGAGGTCGCGCGGTCTGGCTAACCGCCCGTTCTTGCGGTCTCCATCTGCGGTCTGATCTCTTTGGTCTAGCCGCAGGTCTATTCGGCTTGACCATCGTTCTCTCTGTCCAAGGTGCCGAGGTGAGGCCGCGCGGTCTGGTTGTGTGACTGCGTGGCGAGCTGGTTTTCAGGGAGGTGAGGCCGCGCGGTCTGGTTCGTGAGACCGCGTGGCAGGTTGCTCTCTGTACTGTGCGGTCAGGTCTATAGTAACCGCACAGGGTTGTGTTCTGGAATGGGCAGTCTGGTCTGGTGGCTGTCTGGGTTCTTGGTGGTGTGCGTCGACTACGATTTTCCTAGTCGCGCGGTCTCCGCTTTTGAGTTCGCATAAGCTGGTCCCTTGGCGATCTGCTGGTGTATGCGGTCTCTGGTGTTAGTCGACTTGGCGGGCTGTTGCCTTAGTCGACTTGGCTGTGTTCGCGGTCTCTGGAGGAGATCTCATATTTACGAACACAGGTGGTGGGCATCATGACCGGGCGAGTTTTCATGGTCACGCGGCTTCTTGGAGGAGTGGCGATCTCCTGGTCCAGGTTGAACTCAGCGAGCTCACGGCGCAGAGCGATCTACTTACCGCGCGAGTTGACCGGTCTTGGTCACACGGTCAGGGCGGTGTCTCTATCTCATAGGGTGGTGATTGGATCAGGTCGCACGCCTATAAATATGAGTCACTGTAGCAGCAAATTTATCGCACCAAGTGTAAGCTGAGCTCGCGCCTAATTCTTGTGGTCTCAATTTTGTGACCGGCCGGTTAGCTGATTGAATTTCCTTATACAGCTTCTGCGGATTGTGCGGTCAGCAGCGATCACCTCTTCTTCTAAGGTGTTCGGGCAGTCTCGCGACTTATAGTGCGGGTTGCTGGAGTTCGGGAGAATCAGTGGAGTTTGGGAGGTCGCAGAGTTCTCGGTTGGTGTTGTTAAAGTCGCAGGCAGGCTGTTCGGGCGGTCTCATTTTCTATTCGCGCGAACTCCCATGTCGTGCGGTCAGGCGGTCTCAGTGTTTCAGACCGCTGGTTATCTTTCCTTCATCATTGTACTTTCTTTTTGGTTTTTTGTACTAGAGAAATCTTGTCTCGTCATGTATACCTCGCTCTGTAATGAAGATTTCTGCTATTATTAATAAAAAATTGTGTTGCTTCATGTGCTTCTGGTTGTTGGCTATAACTTTGAGTTGAACAATTCCTGCTCACTCCTAGATCTACAGAAATTTTCACATGGTATCAGAGCTAGGTTGGAGTGGATAGAGCAGTGAATAACTCAAAGTTGTCATCGCCTTTGTGAGGAAGGAACCAGTGGTAGAGCCATGGAAGCAAGAGGTCTTGGGATTGAGATGCTCAACTCGACTAACTTCAAGAAGTGGAAGTCGTGCATGCAGAGTTATCTTTTGGGCGAGGACCTTTGGTAGGTTGTTCGAGGTGATAGTACGGAGGAAGTTATCCCAGTTGGGGACAATGGTCATGAGGTGAGGAACTGGAGGAGGACTAATGCGAAAGCAGAGTTCACTCTGAAAAGAGCAATATCACCTGACCTATTCGATCACATCTTAGGGTGTGGATCAGCTGTGGAAATCTGGAGAGCCCTGGATGGGCTGTTTAAGAAGAAGAATGTAGCGAGGCTACAGTTTCTGGAAAATGAGCTGGCTAGGTCGGCTCAGGGAGAACTTTCTATCTCTACGTTCTTCCCGAAGATGAAGAACTTGTGCGCTGAGATTTCAGCACTAGATCCTGATGAGCCAATTTCTGAGGCGAAACTGAAGAGGCACATCATCCGCGGCTTGTGGAAGGAGTATATGGCCTTTGTGATGTCGGTGCAGGGTTGGGAAAATCAGCCGTCTCTACTGGAGCTGGAGAATCTGCTTGCGTCGCAGGAGAGCCTGGCAAGGTAGATGGCGGGGGTGTTAGTGTCTGGGGGAGATGGCGAGGTGCTCTTCACAGGAAAGAAGAAGAAATGGGATAAGAAGAAGAAGACCGCTGGAGGTAATGGGCCTTAAACTTCTGGACAGCAGGAGAGGGGCTATGCTCTCAAGGCTGAAGGGAAGAAGAAGGGAGAAGGACCCAAGTGCTTCAGGTGCGGGAAGCTTGTGTTGGAGCATGCGTTCCGCACTCGTCCGGTTTGAGAATAACAAATCCCGAATGTATTTGATCCTATTTTTAATTAAAGGTGTGCAGATAACAGGTGCAAGAATAACATGTTTTCAATTGGAGCAAAATAATGATTTTCCAGAAATTGGAGCTATCGGATTTCCGATAGCAGTATCGGATTTCCGACAGCGCATGATTTCTTCTGTTTTCTGATCTCTACTCGACTGTTTAGAGCTATTGGATTTCCGACAGCAGTAACAGATTTCCGACAATGCACGATCTTCCCGAACTCCAAGATGTGCAGCAGTTATGCAAGTTAACGGATATCTGATAGTGCTATCGGATATCCGACAGCCCACGTCTCAACCACGAACTTCACTTCGCGTAGAAACTTCGAATTAGTGGGACACGTGGCAGCCTCTGGAGATATCGGATTCTGGCGATACCTAGCTAACGGACGGCGACATCTATCTTTTATTAAAAGGGTTCAGAACTTCGTGGATTTCAAGCTTTCAGACCTTCAAGCCTTCTTCCTGAGTGTTATCGTCTAGAGAGCTCCAGAGAACGAAAATCCCCATCCTTGAAGAAGAAAAGAGAGAGTGAAGCCGAAGATTGTACACGCGTTCCAAGGAGATTTTCTCAAGGATTCTTCGCTGATTTGGTCCAGAAATTTTAATGGGGGTTTTTATTTTGTATTTCATTTATATTTACATTCATCTTGTAATCATTGTAGAAATCGTCTTCTTGCGTGCGACGTCTAAGTCCTTGCGTGGCTTAGTGGAAAATCGCTTCCTTGTGCGGAGCGTCCAAGTCCTTGCGTGGCCTGGTAGGAAATCGTGGCCTTGTGTGTTACGTCTAGATCTTGGGAAGATCTATAGGATAGGCTTGGGCTTGGTCTAGGGAGAGACAAGTGATAGCCTTCCGATCCTTGGGAGAAGGATTGGTAAACAAAAATTGTCAAAAGTTTATTATCTTATTTATGCCTTGATCTTAAGCATTGTTAAGATCATTTTTCTTGTATGAGAATTTCATGATTAAAATATTATGCCTTTTCTTTAATTGCAAATTTGGTTGCTTAATCTTTAACTTAGAAATTTGTGTTTGATCTAATTTAAAAATTTCATAGTTTGTAAATTTTTATAAGTGATTTTTAGAAAAGCAAAATTTGTTTTGAAAATTCTTAAGTAAAAATTCATATTTTAAAAAAAGCCCTTATTCACCCCCCCCCCTCTAAGGGCGCCACAAGATCCAACATGTGGTATCAGAGGTAGGTTAATTCCTTATAAGGTTTAACCACCTGGAATTATGGCGCACCATGATCATGCATTTTCCGAGGAGCAAGGAATAACTAGACCACCATTATTTACGGGTTCTGATTATAATTATTAGAAAACTAGGATGAGGTGTTTTTTAATATCATTAGATATTGAAGTATGGAATATGGTTGAAACAAATTATACTCATCCTACTTTTATAATTGGTGATATTGTCATGGAGAAACCCAAAGATAAATGGGATGACCAGGACAAATTAAAATGCAAAAATAATGCAAAAGCAATGAACGCATTATTTTGTGCTCTTGATAAAACTGAATTTAATAGAACCTACACATGTCAAACTGCATATGAAATTTGGAATTTATTGGAAATTACTCATGAAGGTACCTCGCAGGTGAAGGACTCAAAGCTTTTCCAATTGGAGTCAGAATTCGAAAAGTTCAGGATGGAGGTAGATGAGGATGTGGATACCATGTACACAAGATTCACTAAGATAGTAAATGACTCATTAGTTTTAGGAAAAAATTTCTCAAATGGTGATTTGGTAAGAAAACTTCTTAGATCTCTCCCCCCTAAATTCAATCCCAAAGTGACGGCTATTTCTAAATCTCATGATCTTAAAGCTCTTAATATTGAAATCCTGATAGGGAACTTGAAAACTCATGAAGTTGAATTGAAAATTCAACAACAAGAGTATATGGAGCCAAAGAAGAAGGGATTGGCTTTAAGATCTAAGAAGGAGGAAAGTAGTGATTCTGAGGAGGAAGAAGAAGATGAGGAAAGTTTATTTGTTAGAAAGTTTAGAAAATTTATGAAAAATCCAGAGAGGAGGAATTCATTTAAGAAGTATTTTAAGAAGGAGACGTTTAGGAAGAAAAATGGAAAGGAAGACGATGAGGAGGAAGAGAGACCGCCACCGGAGTGCTATCACTGCAAGAAGTTAGGACACATCCGAAGCAAGTGTCCAAAGTACTTGAAAGAACTTAAAGAAAAGTAGCACAAAGGGAAGAAGAAGGTGTTGAAGGCGAATACATGGGATGATACTACTTTTGAGGATGCAAGCAGTTCAAGCTCAAGCAAAGAAGAGGAGGCCAACATGTGCTTAATGGGAAAGAGCATCATATCTGATGACGAATGCAGTGTCCAAAGTGACACTGAGGTAACTCCTCCAACCTACGATGAATTATTTTCTGAATTTTTAAAGACTTGCAAATTTTTTGAAAAGAGTTTAAAAGAAAATGATCTTCTTAAATCTGAAAATAAAATTTTGCTTAACGAAAACAAAAAATTGTTAAATGAAATTAAGACTATTGGAAAAGGAAAAATTTCTTGCCAAGAGTGTGATCACTTTTTGGGAAGAATTAAAGAACTTGAAGAATCTCTTTCCAAATCTCATTCTATAATAAAAACTCTTACTAAAAAGAATGAGATCTTAGAGAGAGATCTGAAATCTTCAATTTCCAAAGTCCATGAGGGAAAGAAATCTTTTGAACGTAGATGCGTAAATCTAGTATCCGAGAATACAGAAATGAGAAACCAGATTCATGACTTAACGCTAGCCATGAAAAAATTTGGAATGGGCCGAAGATCACTGGATATGATCTTAGGATACCAATGCCATGGATCTGGAAGGTTTGGACTCGGATACACGTCAGGAAGCTATCGCCCGGCGATAACCACTGTCGCCGGCGATAACGAAAAGTCCAGAAAATCTACTTTTAAAAATTCTGAAGTTAATAAATTGTCTAATACTGCATCCTCATCCAGTAAAAGTCCAGAAAAGTTATACTCTTCTCAATACATTACATGTGCCAAATGCAATAGATTTGGTCACACTACGAACTCTTGTTGGAGGAAAGGAAAAAGTAAAATTAAACAAATCTGGGTGCCTAAGGCTTCTACCTATACTATGGGTGCAACCACTTGGGTAACCAGATCTTTACTCACCTCTTCTTTCTATGTGTGTTGGCAGGCTAAGGACAAAGAAGACGTGTGGTACTTGGACTCGGGTTGTTCAAAGCACATGACGGGCAATTAAGAGAAGGTCCTTAGCCTGGAGATGAAAAAAGGAGGAATTGTTACATTCGGAGATAATGGAAAAGGAAAAATCATCGGCATCGGAGTTGTGGGTAACAAAAATTTTTCAATTTCAAATGATTTATTTGTAGAAGGATTAAAGCATAATTTGATTTCTATTAGTCAATTATGTGATAAGGGTTTAGATTATTTATTTGAATCTTTTACAAATTTGTGCAAAATTATTAATTCTAAAACAAATGAAATTGTTTTTACCGCACCTAGATGTCATAATGTATATATGATTAAATTTCTTGATTTTTCAAATTCTACTTTAAAATGTTTTTTTATCAAAAAATGATGAATTAGAATTATGGCATAGGCGACTTGGACATACTAGTGCCAAGTTAATTACAAAACTTTCAAAAGATAAATTAATTAAAGGTTGACCATTGTTAAATGGAAATTTATCTTCTTCATTATGTGTGCCTTGCCAAAAAGGAAAATTTTCAAAATCATCTTTCAAAAGTAAAAATATTATTTCTACCACTAGGCCACTTCAAATAATACATATGGATTTATTTGGGCCAATTGGAATTTCTAGCTTAGGAGGTAGAAAATATACATTTGTATTGATTGATGATTATTCTCGTTTTTGTTGGACTTTATTTCTAACCTCCAAATCCGATGCATTTTCAGAATTTTCAAAATTATGTTTGCGTATTCAAAATGAATTTGAGTTAAAAATTAAACACATACGATCGGATCATGGAGGAGAATTTGAAAATGAAAAGTTTATTTCTTTTTGTACGGAGTTAGGAATTAAACATGAATTTTCCGCTCCACGCACACCACAACAAAATGGTGTAGTGGAGAGGAAAAATAGAACTCTTCAAGAGTTAGCCCGTACGATGCTATCTGAGTTTAAATTACCAAAATCCTTTTGGGCTGAAGCGGTTAGTACGGCATGTTATATAATTAATAAAGTAATGCTTCGTCCTATTTTAAAATTAACTCCTTATGAATTAATTTTTAGTAAAAAACCAAATGTTTCTTATTTCAAAGTTTTTGGTTGTAAATGTTTTATTTTGAATTCTAAAGATTCCTTAGGAAAATTTGATGAAAAATGTGATGAAGGTATTTTTATTGGCTATTCTTCAAGTAGTAAAGCTTATAGGATTTTTAATAAAAGAACTAAAATAGTTGAAGAATCTATTCATGCTAGGTTTGATGAGTTTGTTTCATGTGTAGAAAAGAAAATCATAGGAAAAGAAGATGAACTGCTTCCTTCGGTGGAGAATGATGATGAAGAACTTGGAGAAAATGAAGAAGAAAAAGAAGAAGAGAGAGAAGGAGAAAGAGAAGAAGACAGAGAAGAAGAAGAAAGAGAAGAATATGTGCCTCCAAGTGAATTGAGATTTTCAAAGGATCATCCAAAGGAGTTTATCATTGGAGATCCGCAAAAAGGGGTTAGTACTCGTTCATCGTTACATGTTTTATTTTCAAACCTTTGCTTTGTCTCTGAAATAGAACCAAAAGATGTTTCCACCGCTTTAAATGATGAATTTTGGTTTTTAGCTATGAATGAAGAACTTAATCAATTTGAACGTAATAAGGTTTGGAATCTTGTAGAACGACCCAAAAATCATCATGTAGTTGGAGTTAAGTGGATTTTTAAAAATAAACTGGATAGTGAATCTAAAATTGTTAGAAATAAAGCCAGATTAGTTGCAAAAGGTTATGCACAAATTAAAGGGGTAGATTTTGATGAAACGTTTGCACCCGTAGCAAGATTAGAAGCTGTGAGGATATTTCTTGCATTTGCTTCTTTTAAAAGCTTTAAATTATATCAAATGGATGTCAAAACCGCATTTTTAAACGGGTATATAAAAGAAGAGGTTTATGTAGAACAACCCCCTGGCTTTATAAATGAGAAATATCCAAATTATGTTTATAAATTAGATAAAGCGCTTTATGGATTAAAACAAGCGCCTCGTGCTTGATATGATCGATTAACTCAATATTTGTTAAAGCACGATTATAAAATAGGAAGTGCCGATTCTACACTCTTCATTAAGCAAATTGATCATGATTTAGTTATTTTGCAAATTTATGTTGATGATATTATTTTTAGAGCCACTAATGAAGAGTTGTGTAATGAAGTAGTTCAAATTATGAAAAATAAATTTGAAATGAGCATGGTAGGAGAACTTTCATATTTTTTTAGGTTTTCAAATTACACAAAAACATGATGGTATTTTTATATGTCAATCCAAATATATTCATGATATGTTAAAAAGATTTGGATTTGAAAATCTTAAGCATGCAAACACTCCTATGAGTGCTTCACTAAAATTAGGAAAAGATGAAAGTGGAGTTTCAATTGACCAAAACCTTTATAGAAGCATGATAGGATCTTTATTATATTTAACACCATCTAGACCTGACATTATGTTTGTCGTTTGTTTATGTGCTAGATTTTAGGCTAATCCTAAAGAGTCACATTTAAAAGCGGTGAAACGCATCTTTCGATATCTTATAGGAACATCTAAATTAGGATTATGGTATCCTCATAATGATTCCTTTATTTTACATGCTTTTCGGATTCAGATTATGCGGGATGTTCTTTAGATAGAAAAAGCACTAGTGGCACTTGTCATTTTATCGGCCCTTCACTTATTTCATGGTCGAGTAGGAAACAGAATTATGTTGCCCTCTCTACTACCGAGGCCGAATATATTGCACTAAGTAGTTGTTGTGCCCAAGCTCTTTGGATGTCACAAACATTACAAGACTTTGGCATGCAACAAAGTAGTGTAGAATTAAAGTGTGATAATAAAAGTGCTATAGACTTAACTAATAATCTCGTATTTCATTCAAGATCTAAACACATTGATGTGAGACATCATTTTATTAGAGATCATATTAAGAATAACCACATTAAAATTTCATTTATAGGCACGCATAATCAACTAGCGGATATATTCACTAAACCGTTACCGGATTCCCGTTTTTCTATGCTTAGGCTAGAATTAGGAATCCTAGACATTTCACACTGATTATATCACTACTTATTATCTATAAAATTAAAAACATCACAATAGCCTTACATTTTAAAAGAAAAAAAAACTAAATCTTAACATAGACATTCACCAACATATAACATGTCCAAATATTAAAAATTATTACAGAACTTTAATAAAAGGGTACTTAAAATGTCTTATAAAAGAAATTCACAAAATTAGAGAGAGATCTGGGCTGGGCAGTTGTCGGATGGCGACAGTAGGATGTCGGATCGTAATAGCTCCCAGAAGTCTTTTTTAATCCGAATCCTCCTCATTTCGACTGCCTGCTCCACTGCTTTCTGGAAGATCATAATCTGATCTCCTTACCACTGTCTTCTTCCGTCGAGCCTAACTAACTGATTGATGACGCGGCTCCTCCTCCGTAGGCACTTCCCATTCCACGGCTTCAGCAGGCGTAGGTTTTAATTTTAGTCCCTTAACAAGGAACTTCATGAACTTCTGCATCCGTGTCCGATCCTTCTTCACCTCCACTTTGTGTTCCTCAAAAGACCTTCTATGCTCTTGAAAATCATCTATATGTCTATCCAACTTTGTTTGGAAAGAGACGAGTGCCTCCCGCATAAACCCTCCATGTGAAATAGGAGTCTCTCTCATTTCCGTAGTAGGCGGCTTCTGTTGATTTTTCTTACTCTTTATACACGTCGTTTGATATATATCCGGGACACAATCTCCAACATAAAAGCTTTGATCTATCCATGTGTATTTCTTGAATAGAATGTGCTGGATAATCGCACCCAACGGGAGGGTGTGTGCCTTTTTCCACTCAGGATTTTTAAGGCGGAATGTATAACGAATCATAGACAAAAGAAGATCGACCACATCAAATAATTCGTTCTCCACTATATAATAAGTCAAAAGACTAAGTTGAGCCATAATATTATGAGTATCACCGGACTTCAACATAATCGTGTGCCTTAGTATATCTTGAACAAGACGAGCATCGTCTGTCAATGTCGTCATAGTGGTTATAAGGTTCTTTGTAGAATTTCCATGCAAAGACATGTTCATTAAGGTCCAATCTCTCTCTAGTCTATAATTCTCCACTATGTCCAAAACATTCTCACTTTCCATTATTCCAAATTCACTTCTTAAATCAATGGGAGTGATCTCCACATATTGGCCTTGAATTTTGGATCTAACTCCTCCATTCAAATCAGCATAATAAGGGTCCTCAAGATGATTATAAAATTCTCGTACTAAAAAGGAGGAGAAGATGTCTTGGATAATGACTGAAAGTATACCTGCCTCAGGAAGCATATAATAGACACGTTCATGTCAGGGGAGATCAAAATCCACAACTTTTGAAATTCCGATTTGGGCTTTCTCTATGCCCGGATAACTTTGATAAGACGAGTGAGCGTCTCCTGACTCACTCCTTCGTGATCTCCAACTGGATGACATATCTGCATGATAGATAAGAAAATTTTAAAAAAAACAAAAAAAGGGGACCTGTCGGATATCCGATACCCCTCTGTCGGATATCCGATAGCTAAAAATTATGCTTCCGAAAAATCATTTCACAAACATTCTTACTCTCACAAATTCACAAATTTTTCACACAGAAAATGTTCTTTAACATATATATAATTTTTGAAAAATCAAAACTTTGGTGAAAAACACTATTCATCATCTTCTTCCTATAAACCTTCTTCCTATAAACTTCTAGATCAACAAAATAAAAAAATAGGAAAATCATGTTTCAAAAACAAAAAGTTCTAATTTTTATTCTCTATCTCAAAATCACAAGATCTAAACCTTCTTTTAAACACCAAGATCTAAAATGTCTAGATCTCCTAAAACTTCTACATTTTTTTTCTTCACAAAACTCCATGAAAACCAAGAGGAATATCAAAATCACAAATCTATTTGAGAAATTCTAAACAAAACTTAAAAAATCCAAATTTCTCACCTTAGATCTGAAGTTTTTTGGCGACCTGGAGCTCTAGATCTCGGAAATTTTCCTAAAACTGAAGTGAGGTGTCGGTGGAAAGATGAAACGCGTCTTTTTATCTGTTTCGAGGTATCGGATGGCGACATCCAGCTGTCGGATTTCCGACAGCTCCCAAAAATTAAATTTCCATTCTTCACTAACTTTTTCATTACCTGTTTCTATAAATGTTCATATGGAAATTTCTTTTTAATCTTGCATAAATGATTCTTCATGTGTTATTTTTCATAAAAATAGCTTAACACATGCTTATGATGTTCAAACTTCAGTTATCAAAAATAACACTTTCATACAGTAATTATGAATTGTTTTCGCATGCCTCTAAGTATAAGAAATCATTTATCTATGACAATGAGCAATCACAAACATTAACGTTAGTAATACATGTTAATAAAATTTATTTTATACATACATCATGATTGATCGAACATAACAAAATACATTTCATAAATGCCACCTTCAACTTTGCTACTTTGCACTAATTAAAATTATACCATTTTTGCATGCAAGTGAATTCAGAGATCCTTAACATATATGAATATTCAAAAAAAAGTAGGCAAATTCAAATGCAAAACATACATTTTGCCAAAACAATTTGCAAGAAATAAATAAAAATTTGAAAAGGATCCTCCACCAAGAACTACTTAGCCTCCTGATAAGTCTTAATGAGAATTGTGAGGTTAAGCACTTTGGAAAGAATTGTAAAGTGTCTTGCAAAAACACAATGGTCCTTTTATGTATACTTGCAAAGTTTCTATAAGTTCATAAGTTTGGGCTTTATGTATATTTATGTTATGTTTAACAATTCCATGATTATGTATATTTTAAATATATTCATATGTATTCTTTCTCAAAGTATCACTACTACACTTCATTGTTATTTATAAAATTTCTTCTTATGAGAATTGGACCGAAATAATTCAATATTCTATATTCTCATTTGTCTTTCTCTGATAATTGAAATTGAATCTCATAATGGTTAAGTATATTTGCTTCTATACATTATTACACATTACTAGAGTGCTTAGCCTAATCTCTAAGGTTTCCTATCTCAATATCATATCACTTACAAAGCTTCCGCTAGTGTACTCCAACTTTCCCTATATTCTTTTTTATTTTCTACCATATCTCTATAATACTCTTTCCTCGTCTCTATTCATTACTTTTGATAATATCAAAGGGGGAGAAGATACTAAGAAATCACTTAAATCACTTAAAATACTTAATTAATTAAGTGAGCATTCATGTAGGGGGAGTTTATATGTCGGGGGAGAATATTTTGGGGAGATCATATCATATTAAGGGGGAGATCATGGAGATCAAAAGTTCACACTTATACACACATGATATACTTTTCAATATCTCTATAGGATTTATTCGATTTCTTTTTATAAGGATTTGTTATTATCAAAAGGGGGAGATTGTTGGAGCATGCGTTCCGCACTCATCCGATTTGAGAATAACAAATCCTGAATGTATTTGATCCTATTTTTAATTAATGGTGTGCAGATAACAGGTGCAAGAATAACATGTTTTCAATTGGAGCAAAATAATGATTTTCCATAAATTGGAGCTATCAGATTTCCGATAGCAGTATCGGATTTCCGACAGCGCACGATTTCTTCCACTTTCCGATCTCTACTCGATGGTTTAGAGCTATCGGATTTCCGACAGCAGTAACGGATTTCTGACAGTGCACGATCTTCCTATAACTCCAAGACCTGCAGTAGTTATGCAAGCTAATGGATATCCGATAGTGCTATCGGATATCTGACAGCCCACGTCTCAACCACGACCTCCACTTCGTGCAGAAACTTCGAATTAGTGGGACACGTGGCAGCCTCTGGAGATATCAGATTCTGGCGATACCTAGCTAACAGACGATGACAACTATCTATTATTAAAAGGGTTCAGAACTTCATGGATTTCAAGCTTTCAGACCTTCAAGCTTTCTTCCTGAGTGTAAACGTCCAGAGAGCTCCAGAGAACGAAAATCCCCTATCCTTGAAGAAGAAAAGAGAGAGCGAAGCTGAAGATTGTGCACGCGTTCCAAGGAGATTTTCTCAAGGATTCTTCGCTGATTTGGTCCAGAAATTTTAAAGGGGGTTTTTATTTTGTATTTCATTTATATTTACATTCATCTTGTAATCATTGTAGAAATCATCATCTTGCATGCGATGTCTAAGTCCTTGCGTGGCTTAGGGGAAAATCGCTTCCTTGTGCGGAGCATCCAAGTCCTTGCATGGCCTGGTAGGAAATCGTGGCCTTGTGTGCTACGTCTAGATCTTGGGAAGATCTAGAGGATAGGCTTGGTCTTGGTCTAGGGAGAGACAAGTGATAGCCTTCCGATCCTTGGGAGAAGGATTGGTAAACAAAAATTGTCAAAATTTTATTATCTTATTTATGCCTTGATCTTAAGCATTGTTAAGATCATTTTTATTGTATGAGAATTTCAAGATTAAAATATTATGCCTTTTCTTTAATTGCAAATTTGGTTGTTTATTCTTTAACTTAGAAATTTGTGTTTGATCTAATTTAAAAATTTCATAGTTTTTAAATTTTTATAAGTGATTTTTAGAAAAGCAAAATTTGTTTTGAAAATTCTTAAGTAAAAATTCATATTTTAAAAAAAGCACTTATTCACCCCCCCCCCCCCCTCTAAGGGCGCCATAAGATCCAACAGCTTGGTCACATCAGGAAGGATTGCCGGGTGAATCTTTAGCCAGGGCATGCTGCTGCAGGGAAGGAGGAAGCTGAGGCCAGGCAAAATGATGGAGGATAGGGAGGAGCCTTCTCGGCTTCTGTTGGAGCTGTGTCTCCTATCAACTATCAGAAGGACTGGATCGTTGACTCGGGTTGTGGTCATCACCTCATCGGGGACGAGTCAGAGCTTTCTTCGGCGTAGCCTTACTCAGGTAATGATGCCATCATAACTGCTGGTAATACTGTGCATAGTGTCGAGAAGGTGGGGGTTGTTTCCTTGGGCAGTGATAGGGGGCCTCTAACCTTGAAGAGTGTCTATCATGTGCCTGGAATGAGGAAAAACCTCTTCTCCATGACCAACATTGTAGACGCTGGGTATCACATTCTGTTCGGCCCAACAGAAGTGAGGTTTCTTCGAAACGTGGAGGTGGTAAAGGCGGATGTCGTTCATGTTGGGAGAAGGGCAAAAGACTTGTTTGTTTTATCGACAAGTTCTTATGTCGACAAGATGAGGACAAATGATAGTGTCATTATATGGCACGAGAGGTTGGGGCATGTAGGGATGGACAAGCTGAAGGTTATGGCAATAAAAGGTCTGGTCAAGGGCCTGCCTAGTCTATCTTCCTATGGTGATGGTCATGCTTGCGCGGGATTTCAGTTCGGCAAGTCTCATCGGCTGCCGTTTGATAAGTCGCAGACAAGGAGTAGTGTGCCATTGGACTGCATCCACGGTGACTTGATGGGACCGACTGTTAGATGCACATTTCGAATACGCTTCGAATGAAGCTAGATGCAAAATCAAGGAAGCTGGTCTTCGTGGGACATGATGATCAGAAGAAGGGCTAGAAGTGCATGGACCCGGAGACGCGGAGATTTGTTGTATCTCGTGATGTCGTGTTTGATGAGGTGACGTCTTACAAGTGAAGTTCTGGTGTTGAATTACCAGAAAGCAGGGTGGAGGAGCAGGAGAGAGCTGTGGAAAATCTTCAGGTGGAGCTGCCTTTGTTACCAGGTGGTCCATCCATCTCTAGTTCTGTGACGGAGGCTTCTGGATCTGGAAGCAGGGGAGCGATGCTTGATAATGCTATATTTATTGTTATTTTCACATAATATTTTATTAATAATTAATTTAATTTAATTTAGTTTTAGTTAATTTATCACTAATTTATCTTCTTTTTATAATTTCAGATAATTTGGGCTGCCAATAGCAATTTAAAGCTCATAAGACTAATCAGGAGATTATTTGGAGCATTTCGGCCAAAATCGCAAAGTACACGCCCTCGGTCACGGGCGTGACCTAGGGCGTGACATTTTGTCACGGCCGTGATCCAGCCCCGCGCATTCCAGTTGAAAAGTCAGCCGCCACGTCAGATTAAAATTACACGCCCTCTGTCACGGGCGTGACAGAGGGCGTGACCTAAAGTGTCACGGGCGTGACACGCCCGAAATGCATTCAATTCAGCCAGCAATCAATTCCCGCCGTTTCTAGCTTACACGCCCTTGGTCACGGGCGTGATTAAGGTCGTGACTCTTCTGCAACCGCCAGATTAGCTCCTGTTCGCGGCGTTTCCCGCCGTTTCCTGACCCGTTCAAGACACGCCCTCTGTCACGGGCGTGACCGAGGCCGTGACCCGCCATGCAATTGATTTCTGCCGGTTTCTCTTCCCCAACGTCCCGGGCTTTCATGACAGCAATTACGCAGCTTACACGCCCTTGGTCACGGGCGTGACCAAGGGCGTGACTCCCCGATTTTTCAGCTATAAAAGGCAGCAATCTCCAGAAGTTCAGGGGTTCGATTTTGGAGTTTACTTACAGCTTTAGTCTACTATTATCGTTGTTCTAGCTAGTTTTTCTTCAAGTTGAAAGCTTTTATTATTGCAATTTCATTTCAAGTATTCTAGTTTTTTTTAAATCATATATTTCTCTCTTATCATATGTGTTTCCTCCATCATGATGAGTAGCTAAATTTCCTTTAGCACTTGGTCATGATGAACTTTGGAATGAAATAAAATATGTTTTGAATTTTTCTAATTAGCAAACTCTCGTATTGTTTATCTTCGATTTATCTTTGAATTATTTCGTTTTGATTTCATATGTCCGGAATATGACTTTCAATCTAAGATTCGTTTGCTAGTGATCGAGAGATCCATGCGAACGAGGAGATCACTCAAAGATAAAAAGAGTTGTATGCATTCCTCGAGAGAGGGTGACGCAAATCTTCCGGATTGGAGTCAAATCCAATAGTGGGGTTCACCGCTTAAAGCAAGCTTAGGGGGTTTCGACTGGCCGAGGGGTCTTAATCGATCAACCTAAGGTTAGGTGGTAGTTCTCTCGAGAGAGGCTCTACCATATTTTGGGAACCTCCACGGTCGAATATATTTCAATAAGAGTTTGCGGTTTCATCTTTTATAAAATTAAATTTTATTCCAAAGGGATTCAAGACCAAGTGCTAATCCTTTTAATCATAATCTTTCTTCGTAGTTAATTTTCTCCAAATCGTTTTTCCAAAACAAACCCAACTTTTGATCGATAAAATAATAGCTCTTCTTTGTGAGTAGAAGTACTCAACAAGCCCGGAAAAATACGACACTTGATTTTCTAAATCCTATACTATAAAGCGATAGGTACACTTGCCTTATCGAATTATTTTGCGCAGCGCGAATTTATCTCATCAAGTTTTTGGCGCCGTTGCCGGGGAAAAATTGTTGATATTTTGAAAGCTTAGTTCTATTAATTTTATCATTTTTTTCTCTTCTTCTCTCTTTTCTACGTTTTTTCTGTTTGGTGTATGACCCGAAGGAATCCGTCCGATCTTCTTGAATTGGATCCGGAAATCGAGCAAACCATTCGGCGACGCTTAAGATTCCAACGACCAAGTTCTCAAGATCCGATTGAGGAATCCGTAGGTGACACTTCCTTTCCGAATACTCTTCCTTCTTCATCTTCTTTTTCTTCCCCCTCCTTTTCTACCTCTTCTAATATGGGTGATCCAAATCCGGATGAGGTCGCGCAACGGACTATGTCCTATTATGCCCGGCCTAATCTAGAGGATACCACTTCTAGTATTGTTCGACCTGCTATAGCGAACAATAATTTTGAATTAAAGCCGTGCATCATTCAAATGGTACAACAATATATACAATTTGATGGGCTTCAAGATGAGGATCCCAACGCGCATATTTTTAGTTTTCTAGAAATATGCGATACTTTCAAAATTAACGGGGTATCCGATGACGCAATAAGGCTTCGGCTTTTTCCTTTCTCCTTGCGCAATAAAGCTAAGCAGTGGCTCAGTTCTCTTCCAAGAGGATCTATCACCACATGGGCCCAAATGACGGAACAATTTCTCACGAAATATTTTCCGCCCGCTAAATCGGCTCAATTGCGTAAGGATATCATTTCTTTCTCCCAAGTTGAAACGGAAACACTTTATGATACTTGGGAGCGATTTAAGGAATATTTGCGCCGATGCCCCCATCATGCAATCCCCGATTGGTTGCAAATTCAGACATTTTATAACGGCCTCAATTCTCAAACGCGTCAAATGATTGATGCCGCCGCCGGTGGTACCTTGAATAACAAAACACCGGCAGGAGCGCAAGAGCTTTTAGAGAGTATGGCCATGAATACGTACCAATGGAGTACACCTCGGTCGCGCTCAAATAAACCGGCCGGTTTGTATGAAGTTGATGCAATTTCGAATTTATCTGTCCAGGTTGAGCTTTTAAATAGAAAAATAGAAGAGATGACTGCTTCCTCTTCTACACCTACCTGGGGATCCCCCTCCACCATCGCCGAACATGTGGATTACATGGGTAATCCGAATCGGCCAAACTTTAATTCGGGTAACACTCATTATGGTAACACATATCACCCGGGTTTCCGTAACCACCCAAATTTCTCTTGGAGTAATCCAGGGAATGCGGCACAACCCCCAAACACAATTCCACCTGGTTTTCCTCCACCACAAGCTCCAAAATCTCCCTCTCTTGAGGAGGTTTTCACCAAATATGCAGCAAATAACGATGCCAATATCCGGAATCTTACCGGATCTGTTCGCAATTTGGAGAATCAAATTGGGCAAATCGCGAAGATGCTCTCCGATCGCCAGCAGGGAGCACTTCCAGGCAATACGGAGCCCAACCCAAAGGAGCAAGCAAAGGCTATCACGCTACGGAGCGGGAAGGAGGTAACTACCCCTTCACACTTGGTTGAACCAGAGGTAACAATCTCTTCATCTTCTCCTCCTCCTCAAGTTCCAACGCAAAATAAAATTAAGGAATTTCAACCACCACTTCCCTATCCGTCTAAATTAAAAAAAGATCGAAATGATGAGCATTACGGTAAATTTTTAGATATGTTTAAACAAATTCAAATTAATCTACCGTTTTGCGAAGCTATCGCGCAAATGCCGAAGTATGCTAAATACCTCAAGGAGCTTTTGTCTAATAAAAAGAAACTTGAGGATATTTCTACCGTTCAATTGAACGCGGAGTGCTCGGCAGTTTTACTTAATAAATTACCTAAGAAATTAACCGATCCGGGTAGTTTCTCAATTCCTTGTTTATTTGGCGATTTCTTAGTAAAACATGCGTTGGCCGATCTAGGCGCCTCTATAAATTTGATGCCTTATTCTCTTTTCCAAAAATTGGGTTTAGGAGAGCCTAATCCTACGAGAATGAGCATCCAATTGGCGGATCGATCCATAAAATACCCAATGGGTATTATCGAGGATGTGCTTGTCAAGGTTGATAAATTTATCTTTCCGGTAGATTTTGTCATCCTTGACATAGATGAGGACGCCGAGGTACCACTCATTCTCGGTCGCCCTTTTCTTGCCACCTCGCGCGCCATAATTGATGTTAGTAACGGTAAACTTCTCCTTAGAGTCGGAGATGAGGAAGTTACCTTTACTATAAATTCTTCTATGAAAAATACGCTCTCAAATGACGACTCTTGTTTTTTCTTGGAGGCTTCACCTGATGAAGACTCAATTTTATTTTCTGAATATATTTCACCGTCATCTTTCTATGATGAAGAATTTGAAAATCTCGAACTTATTTCTCATGAAATTATTGACGACACGATCACTCACGAACCTATTTTTGAAATTTTAGAATTAAGTAGTGATCGATTAAAAACTTCTTATGAGGAACCTCCCGTAGTAGAACTAAAACAATTGCCTAATCATTTAGAATATTTATTTCTAGCGGAGGATTCTAAGCTTCCCGTAATCGTGTCGGCGTTTCTGTCCGATGAAGAAAAATTAAAATTATTAAATGTTTTAAAACTTCATCGCCGCGCAATTGCGTGGAAAATTACGGATTTAAAAGGGATTAATCCCTCCTTTTGTACGCATAAAATTTTATTAGAAGAAACTTCACGTAAATCTATTCAACCTCAACGCCGCCTCAATCCTAATATGAAGGAGGTGGTTAAGGCGGAGGTAATTAAATTATTAGATGCGGGCATCATCTATCCAATTTCGGATAGCTCTTGGGTTAGTCCGGTCCAAGTGGTGCCAAAGAAAGGAGGGTTAACGGTAGTGCCAAACGAAAAAAATGAATTAATCCCAACTAGAACCGTTACCGGATGGCGGGTTTGTATTGATTATCGCAAATTAAATGATGCGACCCGTAAGGATCATTTTCCTTTACCGTTCATCGACCAAATCCTTGAACGATTATCCGGACACTCGTTTTATTGTTTTCTTGACGGTCTCTCGGGGTATTTTCAAATCCCAATTGCGCCCGAGGACCAAGAGAAAACAACCTTCACTTGTCCGTTTGGCACCTTCGCCTATCGTAGGATGCCATTTGGGTTATGCAATGCGCCGGCTACATTCCAAAGATGTATGCTAGCAATTTTTGACGAGCTAGTGGAGGATATTATGGAAGTTTTTATGGATGATTTCTCCGTTTTCGGAGATTCATTTGATTTATGTTTGACTAACCTTTCCCGCGTTCTCCAAAGATGTGAGGAGACAAATTTAGTGTTAAATTGGGAGAAGTGCCATTTTATGGTACGGGAAGGTTTAGTTTTAGGCCACAAAATTTCTAGTAAGGGTATAGAGGTAGATAAAGCTAAAATTGAAACTATAGAAAAATTACCTCCCCCTTCAAATGTTAAGGCCGTACGTAGTTTTCTTGGGCATGCCGGTTTCTATCGCCGGTTTATAAAAGACTTTTCTAAAATAACCAAGCCCCTCACTCACTTATTAGAAAAAGATGCACCGTTTATTTTTGATGAAAATTGTTTGCATTCTTTTTCTATTATTAAAGAAAAATTAATAAACGCTCCTATTATGATAGCTCCCAATTGGGATCTTCCTTTTGAGATTATGTGCGATGCTAGTAGTTTTGCCGTTGGTGCAGTCCTAGGACAACGCATAAATAAAAATTTTCATCCTATTTATTATGCGAGCAAGACACTTACCGACGCACAAGAGAATTACACAACAACCGAGAAAGAGCTTTTAGCCGTGATTTTTGCTTTTGATAAATTTCGCTCTTATCTTACTTTATCTAAAGTAATTGTTTTTACTGATCACTCGGCTTTACGTTATTTGCTAACAAAAACTGATGCCAAGCCAAGGTTGATTAGGTGGATCTTACTTTTACAAGAATTTGATTTGGAGATCCGGGACAAACGGGGAGCGGAAAATTTGGCGGCGGATCATCTTTCTCGGTTGGAGAATCCCAATTCGGAGGAGCTCATAGAGGAAGAAATTAATGATACTTTTCCTGAGGAACGCCTCCTCGTTATTCATAAGGTAATAGATCTCCCCACCCCTTGGTTCGCCGATTTCGCAAACAACCTTGTTGCGAGATTTCTCCCAAAAGATTTTTCCTATCAAGAAAAGAAGAAATTCTTTTCCGATTTGAAAAATTATTTTTGGGAGGATCCGTTCCTTTTTCGAGTTTGTGCGGACCAAGTGGTGCGGAGGTGTGTATCTCATGAGGAGGGCGCTCAAATTTTAAAGCATTGCCACGAGGGACCCGCCGGCGGGCATTATAAAGCAAATCGGACGGCACGGAAGGTACTTGAAGCGGGCTTCTATTGGCCGAGCATCTTCAAAGACGCTCACGCACATGTAAGTCGTTGTGAACAATGCCAACGCTCAGGTAATATCTCCCGTCTTGATGAAATGCCCTTAAAATCTATTTTAGAAATTGAGGTTTTTGATTTATGGGGGATCGATTTTGTCGGCCCGCTACCAGTTTCTTTTGGAAATCGATATATTTTGGTAGCGGTCGATTACGTGTCTAGGTGGGCGGAAGCGCAAGCCCTTCCCACCAATGATGCCCGAGTCGTAACCCAATTTCTCAAAAAACTCTTTTCGCGATTTGGAGCACCGCGGGCGATAATTAGCGATAGGGGAACTCATTTTTGTAACGCCCAATTCACTAAAGTTTTATCTAAATATGGCGTTACACATAGGATGGCCACCCCATATCACCCTCAAACAAGTGGCCAAGTAGAAGTGGTTAACCGTGAATTAAAACGAATTTTAGAAAAAACGGTTTCCACCAATAGGAAAGATTGGTCGCATAAACTCGATGATGCTTTATGGGCCTATCGGACCGCGTACAAGACCGCTATCGGTTGTACGCCGTATCGATTGGTCTATGGGAAAGCATGTCATTTACCGGTCGAACTTGAGCATCGCGCCTTTTGGGCGCTTAAATTTCTTAATCTAGATAGCAATATTGCTTCCGAGCTCCGCAAGTTCCAACTTAACGAGCTCGATGAATGGCGCTCCCTTGCTTATGAAAGTAATAAATTATACAAGGAGCGCACTAAATTTTATCATGATAAGAAACTTAGGAATCCTAAAACTTTTCGACCGGGAGACCAAGTTCTCCTCTATAACTCGCGCTTACGACTTTTTCCGGGAAAACTTAAGTCTCGTTGGTCCGGCCCCTTTATCGTCAAAGAGGTTTGGCCCTACGGGACCGTTTCAATAACACATCCTGAAAAAGGTGAATTTAAAGTGAATGGGCACCGGTTGAAATTATTTTTCACCGGCGATAATTTTCATGAGCACCGGGAGGAAATTCACCTTTCGAACACCTAAATCGGCGTGCCACCATGGTCGAGCTCAACGACCGTAACCAAAGCGCTCTTGGGAGGCAACCCATGTTTTTATCTTATTTTATTTTTCTTCCGTTTAAAAAAATTCTAAGTATTTTTATTCTTGTTTTTAAAAAAAAACAATAAAAAAAATTACAACATATAAAAATGGAAAAAAACAAATAAAAAAAAAATGTTATTATTCTATTTTGAGGTTTTTACAGGTTTGGAGGAGATTTGCGTGATAACGGTCACTCGCAAATACGCTTGAAACCCGCTCTCCAAGTCGGTACTTTCTTTTTAAGTATTTCTCTTTTTATTTTATTCCCCTGATTTTGTTTTTGTTTTGTTTTCTTTTCAAATCAAAAAATATAAAAAAAAAATAAAACAAAAATTCTCAGTCACGGCCTCAGTCACGGCCGTGACCAGGGCGTGGCGCATTACGATTCGTTTTCCTGGCGAATCTCTCGACAAGTTGCACTCCAATCCGTCTTCCGTAAAAGTCACGGGCGTGACCAACCTTGGTCACGGGCGTGACATCAACGGAAGGACATTTTGGCCTGAGCCGGCACACACGGGCTAAGTTTGGGATGTCACGCCCGTGACACTCGAGTCACGCCCGTGACATTTGAAGGTCACGGCCGTGACTCATCCCGCTGGCGCATCACCTCCACCGCACCAGGTCAAAGATTCTCTTTGACTGTCACGCCCGTGACAGTCAAGTCACGCCATGGTCACGGGCGTGACCCTGAGCGCTGACACCTCGGGAACCGATTTTTGACAGCGAGCATTGGATTCCCTGCTCTCTTTGATTTCGCCAGTTACACGCCCTTGGTCACGGGCGTGACCGAGGGCGTGACTTGACAAAATTCCACTTTTTGACCGGTCAAGCATAGGATTCCTCCCTCACGCCAGATATCACGTGTCGCCTCTTACACGCCCTAGGTCACGGGCGTGACCGAGGGCGTGACACCTAAATTTTCACCTATTTAAAGGCCACTTTCCCCTCTCTTTTCTCCACACCTTGTCCACCATCTCTCCCTTCTTTTCTCTCATCTTTGGCCGATTACTTCATTTCTTCCTTCCAAATGGTCGGCCGCCGCCGCAATCATGCCATTGGCGGATCCTCCTCTTCACTCCCCGATGAAACTTTTGATGCGGAGGCTATGCTCAATTTTTCTCATCCCACTCATCAAGACCGAAGTACCCGCCTCCGTGGGAAAGAATTTGGAGTTTTCCGCGTCATCGATTGGAACGTTCTCACCACCCTCGGGCAGGCGAACGCGGTGCGAGATCTACTCACTACTCCGGGGTGGGCTCCTTTCTTCTCCATTTCGGAGCCGGCGTACTACGAGCTGACGGTGGAGTTTTTCTCTTCGTTTGATTTCCACTGGGCCGGGGCCGACAACGTGCTTGAATTCCGAATGGGCGGGCTTTCACAAACTCTTCCTTTGCGTCAGTTCAACGTTCTCATGGGCTTCTGCGACGAGGCCTTCACTCTTACGGAGGCCTACACCGCTCTCCCCCTTGATTTCCCTCGTGAGTATAACCTTCCCGGATTTTGGGCGGAAATCAGTAACGACCCCAATCCATATTCGCCTAAAAAATCCAAGGGTAGTCATCTCCTCTCCCCCGCCTTACGCTATCTCCACTACCTCCTCACTTTCACACTTTCCGCTCGCGGCGATAGCCATGGAGTGGTGACCCGCGCGGACCTGTTATATTTATATAGCATGCACGAACGAGTCCCCCTCAATCTTGGTTCGGCGCTAGCGATGTTTTTCCGGCATCAGGCCGAAAATTGGAGGCTTAGTGCGCTACATGGAGGCTCATTTGTTACATTTTTGGCCAAGCATTTGGGGCTCTGGGATGCACTTCCTCCCATGTCTCCACTCCAAACGCCTGCGCCTATCACTTTCCAAAACCTCTGAGCCCTTGGTTTGATGCGTAGGCGTGGCCGCGAGTACGAGGTCGTTCCTGGCGAAGTGGGTGGCGACCCGATCGATCTTGATTTCGAAGCTGATTCCGGTGGCGTTGCTCCAGCTCCACAGTTTCCACAGCCGCCACAACAGCATTTTCCCCCTGCGCCCGACTCATCGACTTGTTTCGATCAGCAGTTTGGGCGGATCCACACTCGTTTGGATCAGATTCAGACAGAGCAGCTGTCCATGCGCACTCATTTTGACGCACGTTTTGATACCCTCGAGCAGCGCCATGCTTCCTCTATGGAGCATCTGCAGCGGGAATTTGCTGATCTGCGTGCTTATTATCAGCAGGAGGACGACGACGATGATGTTTGAGATTTTTATTTTTGGTCGTCTGTATCTTTTATTTTCTGTCCTGCACTTTTGTATTTGTTTTATTTCTCTTTTATTTCTACCAAAATATTAAAAATATCAAAAAAAATGTTTTGCTTTATGTCTTTCTTCAGGATGGCTTGGGTATTGATTTGCTCTTCATCAGGGAAGTTTTCTTTTCTTTACTCGTACTTATTTCTAAAACATTGGGGACACTGTTTTCTTTTCATTATGGGGGGGGGGGGGGGGGGGGGGGGGGGGGGGGGAGGGTATTTCACGACGGTTGTATTGCAAAGCAACACCCAAAATTTTTATCAAAAAAAAAAAAAAAATCTACAAAATTACAAAATTAAAAATTTTTATAACAAAAAAAAAAGAAGCAAAAAAAATACAAAATTAAAAAATCTACAAAAATATATATATATATATAGTTTTATCAATATTTCTATATTTACTTGTTTGCAAAATTCTTAGTAGATTTACTTTTACATAGTGTTGTAGAAAATTTTATATACTTCATTAGATTTTGAATTTTGGAGTAAAATTGTTGACTCGTGCAGTGTTCTAGTTACGCGCACGCGTTAGTAGGATCTCATGTCGAATTAACTATTCAGCATAAAATTAGATTTATGTTTTTCTAAACTGCGTAGAATATTTTTGTTTTACTTTTAATTTGCAACCGGTAGAATCCAAAAATACTTTTAGTGAGTATGTAGAAGTTTACTGGAGAAATATTACCCAATTTGAACGGAAGGGTATTCTTTCTCGATGTCTAGAACTTGCCTCTAGCGACTCTCAAGACATTTGCATAAGTTAGATTCATGAGCATGAAAATGATTTAGGCCACCTCTTGATTCGTTTGAGCCTTTGCATTCCAAGCCATAAAATCTTAACCGTTGCTAGCCATTTTGTGCTTTTTACCGTTTCTTTTGTAAGCCCCACTCATTTTCACCAAAGCCAAATGGCCTACCTATGGTGCACGCTTGAAATTTAGAGCTTTATTTGTTGCTAGCTTGTGTTTCTTATTTTGGAAAATGGTGATTTTAATATTGCTATCATTTTGCTGCAAAAGAAGAAAAAAATGAAAAAATAAATAAAAATAAAAATAATAATAAAAAAAATGAGAAAAAAAATATTGAGAAAAAATTTTTTGCAGAGTACATTTTTGACCCCTACCTTTATACTTCAAAATTATTTGGGGTGTAAAAATTAATTAGCATACAAGTTTTTGCAAAGCTCTTATTTTTGTTTTAAGTGTGCCTTAACCCTTCACGTTTATCTTTTGATATCCGCACCTTGAACCTAAGCCACATTTCAACCTAATTAAGTCCTATTGATTCATGCTTATGAGTTAAACTAGTGCCGTGGCGAGAGTGTGAAAGGGCAAGCCTATGGCCATCGTCATTGATGGATTTCTTTGGAGGCTATCCCAAACTTTGATTTTGTGTAATATTGATCTTAGTAAACACGCTACCCGCTCCTTAAATATCATTTTAGGATTTACCGGATTTTCAATTTGAAAGTAATAACAATATGTTATAACGCACTTTTGAAAATTATAAGCTAATGTTTATGCTGAATAGGTTTTTTCTACTAGAATTTCTACACGCTTAGGCGCAAGACTTCGCATTTTTACTCTTTAGGTTCAAAATTCTTTTCTTGTATTTAAATTTTTCTACTCCTATGGAAAGTTGTTTGCTCGGGACTAGCAAACGAATAAGTATGGGGGTATTTGATAATGCTATATTTATTGTTATTTTCACATAATATTTTATTAATAATTAATTTAATTTAATTTAGTTTTAGTTAATTTATCACTAATTTATCTTCTTTTTATAATTTCAGATAATTTGGGCTGCCAATAGCAATTTAAAGCTCATAAGACTAATCAGGAGATTATTTGGAGCATTTCGGCCAAAATCGCAAAGTACACGCCCTCGGTCACGGGCGTGACCTAGGGCGTGACATTTTGTCACGGCCGTGATCCAGCCCCGCGCATTCCAGTTGAAAAGTCAGCCGCCACGTCAGATTAAAATTACACGCCCTCTGTCACGGGCGTGACAGAGGGCGTGACCTAAAGTGTCACGGGCGTGACACGCCCGGAATGCATTCAATTCAGCCAGCAATCAATTCCCGCCGTTTCTAGCTTACACGCCCTTGGTCACGGGCGTGATTAAGGCCGTGACTCTTCTGCAACCGCCAGATTAGCTCCTGTTCGCGGCGTTTCCCGCCGTTTCCTGACCCGTTCAAGACACGCCCTCTGTCACGGGCGTGACCGAGGCCGTGACCCGCCATGCAATTGATTTCTGCCGGTTTCTCTTCCCCAACGTCCCGGGCTTTCATGACAGCAATTACGCAGCTTACACGCCCTTGGTCACGGGCGTGACCAAGGGCGTGACTCCCCGATTTTTCAGCTATAAAAGGCAGCAATCTCCAGAAGTTCAGGGGTTCGATTTTGGAGTTTACTTACAGCTTTAGTCTACTATTATCGTTGTTCTAGCTAGTTTTTCTTCAAGTTGAAAGCTTTTATTATTGCAATTTCATTTCAAGTATTCTAGTTTTTTTTAAATCATATATTTCTCTCTTATCATATGTGTTTCCTCCATCATGATGAGTAGCTAAATTTCCTTTAGCACTTGGTCATGATGAACTTTGGAATGAAATAAAATATGTTTTGAATTTTTCTAATTAGCAAACTCTCGTATTGTTTATCTTCGATTTATCTTTGAATTATTTCGTTTTGATTTCATATGTCCGGAATATGACTTTCAATCTAAGATTCGTTTGCTAGTGATCGAGAGATCCATGCGAACGAGGAGATCACTCAAAGATAAAAAGAGTTGTATGCATTCCTCGAGAGAGGGTGACGCAAATCTTCCGGATTGGAGTCAAATCCAATAGTGGGGTTCACCGCTTAAAGCAAGCTTAGGGGGTTTCGACTGGCCAAGGGGTCTTAATCGATCAACCTAAGGTTAGGTGGTAGTTCTCTCGAGAGAGGCTCTACCATATTTTGGGAACCTCCACGGTCGAATATATTTCAATAAGAGTTTGCGGTTTCATCTTTTATAAAATTAAATTTTATTCCAAAGGGATTCAAGACCAAGTGCTAATCCTTTTAATCATAATCTTTCTTCGTAGTTAATTTTCTCCAAATCGTTTTTCCAAAACAAACCCAACTTTTGATCGATAAAATAATAGCTCTTCTTTGTGAGTAGAAGTACTCAACAAGCCCGGAAAAATACGACACTTGATTTTCTAAATCCTATACTATAAAGCGATAGGTACACTTGCCTTATCGAATTATTTTGCGCAGCGCGAATCTATCTCATCAATGCTCCTAGTACGTCTGGAAGGGGATCTAGGGAAGAAGCAGCTGAGGATGTTGCGAGTCAGGAGAAGGTGTTGCGGAGATCGAAGCGAACGATCATTGCTCCTGATCGCTATACAGGAAGAAACATGGTGAGCTTTGTCTAATGTTTCTTTGCTGGTCCCGTGGATGAGCGGGAACCAGTGAGCTTGGAGAAGGCCAAAGTCGTGAAACAGTGGGATTCGGCTATGGAAGAAGAGATGGCAGCTCTTGAGAAGAATGAGACTTGGTCTCAAGTGCCCAAGCCCAAGGGTATTACCTATGTGACATGCAAGTGGGTCTACAAGCTCAAGAAGAAGGCAGACGGCAGTATCGAGCGATACAAGGCTCACCTTGTGGCTTGGGGATTCTCGCAGCAATACAGTGATGACTATGAGGAGACATTCAGTCTGGTGGCAAAGATGAATTCAGTTCGTGTTGGGATTGCATTGGCGGCGTTTTGGGGGTGGGAGATTTGGCAGCTCGACGTAAAGAATGTTTTCTTGTACGACGAGATTGACAAGGACATCTTTATGGTCCAGCCGCCAGGCTTCGTATTTGAACTTTTTCTAGACTATGTCGGTAAGCTGAAGAAGGCCTTGTATGGGTTGAAGCAAGCGTCGAGGGCGTGGTAAGAAAAGATTGCAGAATATCTCCTATTTTGTGGTATCGGTGCTTCAGACTCTGACTCAAGCTTGTTTGTCAAGAAGAGCGGGGAGCTTCAAGTCATCGTGCTGCTTTACGTCGACGATATGATCGTGACGGGGAATTCAAAGGAGGAGGTAGTAAAGCTTCAGGCTGAGCTATCTATCAGATTTGAGATGAAGGACTTGGGTGAACTTCACCATTTCCTTGGACTCGAAGTGCAGAGGAAGGAAAGTGGAGTGTTGGTGTCTCAGGCTAGATATGCAGAGCGAATCGTGGAGCGATTCGGCATGAAGGAAGGGAAGTTCATTTCTACACCTCTGGAGAAGGCCATGAAACTTAGGAAGGATGAGGGGAGGATTCTAGAAGATCTGCGTGTTCCAAGCTCTGGTTGGGAGCTTGATCTATCTGACGATCACTAGACCAGATATTGCATATGCAGTTGGCAGGGTGAGTCGTTATATGGCGGAACCACTGATGCCTCATCTACTAGCGGCCAAGAATATTTTGAAGTATGTCAAGGCGACTTCGGATATGGGTCTCCTATACAGGAGGGATGCGAGCTTCGAGGTGCATGGGTACATGGATGCTGATTACATGGGAGACTCAGATGATCGAAAGTTGACGTCTGGATTCGTCTTCATGGTAGGCCCCATGGCTATATCATGGTGCAGCAAGAAGCAGGATTCCGTGTCGGTTTCTACCACGGAAGCGGAATACAAGGTTTCGGCCTTGGCAGCTCAAGAATCCATCTGGCTTAGGAGGTTGGTGGGAGATGTCCATAAGGAGGTTCGGGGTCCTACTCTGCTCCGTGGAGACAATGAGAGTGCACTCAAACTGGTTACCAATCCAGTTTGTCAAGCGAGGACCAAGCATATCGAGATCGAGCATCATTTCATTCGTAAGAAGGTGTTGGAGGGGTCTCTTTTGGTCGAGCATGTTCGGAGTCAGGACAACGTTGCTGACATATTCACAAAGGCACTTGCGAAGGGGCCGTTCACTCGTCTGAGGAGTTTACTTGGGCTGTTTTCAACTTCCCACTTCAAGCGGGAGTGTTGAAAATGTTGAAGTGGAAGTTGGTGTTCTGGGGGGAGGTCGCGCGGTTTGGCTAACCGCGCGGTCTTGCGGTCTCCATCTGCGGTCTGATTTCTTTGGTCTAGCCACAGGTCTATTTGGCTTGACCGCCGTTCTCTCTGTCCAAGGTACCGAGGTGAGGCCGCGCGGTCTAGTTGTGTGACCGCATGGCGTGCTGGTTTTCAGGGAGGTGAGGTCGCGCGATTTGGTTCATGAGACTGCGTGGAGGGCTATTCTTTGTACTGTGCGGTCTGGTTCGTGGTAACCACACAGGGTTGTGTTCTGGAACGGGCATCACAGTCTGGTGGCTATCCGGGTTCTTGGTGGTGCGCGTCGACTAAGATTTTCCTAGTCGCGCGGTCTCCTCTTTTGAGTTCGCATAAGCTGGTCCCTTGGCAATCTGCTGGTGTATGCGGTCTTTGGTGTTGGTCGACTTGGCGGGCTGTTGCCTTAGTCGACTTGGCCGTGTTCGGGGTCTCTGAAGGAGATCTCGTATTTGCGAACATAGGTGGTGGGCGTCATGACCGGGCGAGTTGTCATGGTCGCGCGGCTTCTTGGAGGAGTGGCGATCTCCTAGTCCAGGTTGAAGTCGGCGAGCTCACGGCGCAGAGCGATCTACTGACCGCACGGGTTGACCGGTCTTGGTCACACAGTCAGGGCGGTGACTCTATCTCATAGGGTGGTGACTGGATCAGGTCGCACACCTATTAAGAGGAGTCACTGTAGCAGCAAATTTATCGCACCAAGTGTAAGCTGAGCTCGCGCCTAATTCATGCGGTCTCATTTTTGTGACCGGCCGATTAGCTGATTGAATTTCCTTCTGCAGCATCTGCGGATTGTGCGGGCAGCAGCGGTCACCTCTTCTTCTAAGGTGTTCGGGCGGTTTCGCGGCTTGCAGTGCGGGTTGCTGGAGTTTGGGACAATCAGTGGAGTTCGGGAGGTCGCGGAGTTCTCGGTTGGTGTTGTTCAAGTCGCAGGCAGGCTGTTCGGGCGGTCTCGTTTTCTAGTCGCGCGAACTCCCAGGTCGTGCGATCAGGCAGTCTCAGTGTTTCAGACCGCTGGTTATCTTTCCTTCAACATTGTAATTTCTTTTTGGTTTTGTGTACTGGCGAAATCATGTCTCTCCATGTATAACTCGCTCTGTAATGAAGATTTCTGCTAATATCAATAAAAATTTGTGTTGCTTCATGTGCTTCTGGTTGTTGGCTATAACTTTGAGTTGTACAATTCCTGCTCACTCCTAGATCTACAGAAATTTTCACAGGTACTTCATTCACTATGTTGACTTTGGGATTATATTTTAGAATAATCATAACTTGAAAAATTGACACTGGAATATTCTAGGAATCTGAACATAAGCTTGTGATAACATTATGAACCACTGGTAATTTTCCTGCAATTTGTAATTACATATATTTGGTACTTCATTCATAATGTCGACTTTGGAATTATATTTTAGAATATTTATCTCTTGAAATATTGACACTGTAGTGCTGGAGAAACTTGTATATAGTTCCTTGACATCATTATGAACATATGGAACTAGAATTGATTCATCCTGATTTAAGATTCATATTGTCACTCCTTTAGGACATGAGGATTTGTTTGAAGATTGCGGGTCAGCAAATAGTAAAAACTGAAAACTTAGATTTAGACCCCTCCCTTAAGGTCACCGCCCCTAGATATATTAACTCTCTGAGATTTGCATATGCATAGTTAGGTTGGAAGGTTAATCACCAAGGGCAGTCATCGGAAGTAAAAACTGGGGTGTGTTTAGTAAATTAATCAGCTCAGGAAATGACAACGACCTATTGGAAGGGGTGAGGAGTGACCAATCAGGAAGTACAAGTTGTATTTGAGAGATGTCATGAAGGAATAGCCGGTCACTAGGAAGGGTAGAATTTGGTGTTCAATTGAACATCGACACTCATCTGCCTGAGTCATTTGATAATCCACCTTAGGATATTAGAGTAATTTGATAGCAACGGGGATATAAGAATGGGTAGTCACCAATAAGAGTAAATATCCTGGAAAGGGGATTTGGGCTTCAGCCACCATCGCATTCCCTAGTACCGCTGTGAGCCCTTCACAGGGCGGACCTCGAGAAGTCCAGGATTCATCCTAAACTTCTAAGTATAACTAAATAATAGACAAGAGTAGTAAGTAGGAGAGCTTGATGCGTAAATCTTATCCCAAATTTGGGACGGACCAGAACAAAGATGGGTATAGTCCTGCGAGCGGTAGGCTCGGTGTTATATAGGGAAGGATGGGTATATTTCTACGAGTGGTAGGCTCAGTGTTATATAGGAAAGGACATGTATAGTCCTATGAGCGGTAGGCTCGGTAGTGTTCAAGGAAGGACTCGGTCAGTCCTGCGAGTAATAGGCTCGGTGTTACTTTAGGAGTACTAGATAGTCCGGTGAGCTAGAAGCTCCATGAAATGTAATAGAGGTGTGCTTATTATTAGTACGCGGATACCCTGGTGTGTCCTTCAAGGATGTACAAAAGGTCTAGGCCGGGAGGTATTGAGAATAGCCTAAAAGTGGACAAGCCTGATCCACTACCCTCGTTTGCCTCAACAGGGTACCAGAGTTGTCACACTGGAACATAGGGAACTACCAAAAAGGTCTGTACATACAGAGTCGAGTGGTTCGGTTGCATCATTACATTGCACAACATAGCCTAGCATATCATTATTGCATAAATAAGACCTCATCGTATAAACTAGTATGGTCTCCTTTATACGATGAGTTTACATGTCTGCCAGATCCCTTAGCTTATGTGCTTATGAGTGTATGCATAAAAGTTAAGGTTACTATTATAGCTGTTCATTTTATCGTTGCGCTTACTTGCTTACCTTTCTATTATAATTATTGTGAATGTTGTTTGTACTACTCTACCATTTTAGAACTGCCTGGACTGTTGCACTTTTATTTATAGACTTGTTGGTAGAATTGCTAGAAATAGACTATTACTTGTTCATAATTATGATAGATAGGCCATTGTCACCTACTTTTTCTTGTTATCCCTTGTTGTCCTCCGCTTCCTCCTCCTACACGGTGCCTAGGAGTCGCGGGTGGAGGTGGTGAGGAACATGCTGAGTCTTATAGACTGACAGCCGACTGTGGCATAGCAAACAGGAGCGCCAGAAGGAGTAGATCCTCAACCAAAGGGTGGAACTGGACACGGTGGCTAGACCTGGACTTTGTCTCTCGGTAGCTGCGGAGAGAGCACCGGTGAGCGACCCTCTTCCGACACCAAGTCTTCACATCTACCCAGGTCAGAAGAGACAGCTATACATTCTGGAGGGCACTGTCCCATGTCAGTGTCTGCAGTATTTTAGTTTTGCCAAGAGAGAGGCCAAGAAAAACATGTTGTATCGGGCTTAAGCCCTTCTTATTTTATAGCTTTTTCATTCAGCACTCTGATTTATTCTATCTCATGTGGACAAGTCTTTAATCATTTAAATATTATGTGATTGTTGTTGACTTGTATTTCTTCTTTATTCTTATAATGTGTGGTTGGCTGGATGGATGATTAGCTGACATGATCAGCGTCTTGTGGTGGAGTCCTCTTCGGGTGGAGGAATCACCACAAGGCGGCGATTCTGGGCGGTAAGACCCGGAAAAGAAAGCAAAAAAAGAGGGGCTTACACTAGGTAGTTGTTGTGCACAAGCCTTATGGATGACTTAAACTTTAGAGGACTTTGGAGTTCATCTAAATAACATAGAATTAAAATGTGACAACAAGAGCGCTATCAATCTTACAAACAATCTCGTACATCATTCTAGATCTAAACAAATAGATGTCCGACATCATTTTATTAGGGATCATATTAAAAAGGAACATGTAAGAATTAGCTTTATAGGGACTGATTCTTAACTTGCAGACATTTTTACCAAACCACTCCCTGATGCACGTTTCAACATGCTTAAGTTAGACTTGGGTGTCTTAGATATATCCCATTAAATCCTATAAAAAACTACTCCTCAAAATTTTCATAATTCAAAAACTCTAACTATAAGTGCTAACGCTTCGCGTTGTGTCTAACGCTTGGAGTTAGCCTATTTTCCTAGAATTTGCATTTACTTTCTATCTTTCTCTTTGTATGACTCTTTATATCTTTGCTTGCATCTTATTTTTATATTGATTTCTCGAAAAACCAAAACCCAATAAAAATGTAAAAATCACTTTTAAACCAGCAAAAACATGCTTAAAGAGCCTCCAAATCAACTCTCTAAAGTCTGGAATTTCTACACTAAGAAGGACTCTATTTAATAACTCTAAAATTTAAAAAAAAAAATTTTAAAAAAATCAAGAAATGGAATACAGTTTCGGCGTTAAGGGTCAATGTCGGGGTTAGCCCTTTTTGCTCCAAATTGCTTTTTTCTTGTTAAAAAATTTTTCCGATATTTTCTCATGCATATTTTTATGTTTATTTCTCTGTTTTTATTTTTTTTTGTATTAAGCGTTTTTTTAACAATTTATTAAAAACTGCTTATGCTTCATTGGCAAAATCAAGAATGATTAAATTTATCAATTCAGGATTACTTACAATGTTAGATTTTAGTTTCAAGTTTCTTTAAAACATTGTTTGTGCTTGATCATGCCTTGATTTTTTATCTTAAAAATATACAATGAATCTGATTGTAGAGTTCATATGTAGAATTATTTTCACAGGCCTCTAAGTATGAATAATATTTTATATTTGATAATGGTTATCTCACTCACACTTTTTGATAACCTACATGTGTTTTTAATCGTTTCTTGCATGATTGTGTAGTATAATAACTTAACATATTAAATTCCATAAATAGATTATCTACACAACATTGAATTCTTTCTTGCAATTCTTTGTATTAATGCACTTGTTATTAGATAAATGTGTTTAAAAATAAAATATATGCGTTTGCAAAATAAGTGAATGTGGAGTCCTTGATCTCAAAAATAAAAATAAAAATCAAATAAAAATATATGGTAAGGATAACTCCACCAAACACTACTCACCATCCTGATAAGTCTTAATGAGCATTGTAACACCCCCATCCGTTCGGGAGCATATAACAGAGGGTCCGGCCGGGGCCCCACGCCATATACTACAAAACAAACGGGAACATCACTTAATTGAAATATCGAACGACGTTATACAACGAAGCCTAACTCAGAGCATTCTATGCGGAAGCTGAAAAGAGATAAGATAAACCCCAAAATCCGTACCCGGGTATGTCCACTTTTACTAAATAGGAATAAATGTCTTACAACACAAAATTTAGGCACGACGACCTTACAATTTACCAACATCGGCGCGCAGGCCGGCCATACGTGAAAACAAGAGAGCAACAAAAGGCCTTCAAGGGCCGCAGCTGCGCAGGGGCTTCAGCCCGCTATGAGCCCGCTATGTTCCCGCTCGGTCCAGCACCTGTACAACAAGCCCACCAAAAACGGTGGCAAAACAGGGCAACGGTCAGCAACGGCTGACCAAATTATAACGACCCCACCCCTTCGAGGGGGTGGCAGTTTCCCGTCCCTGCAAGAGCATCACAGTATATATATATATAACAGAATGAAGCGGATGACACAGCCCACAACAATTCATACATATGCATCAATAACAAACGTGGGAATGGCCTCCACATCTCGTGCTCTCAGGCACTCTTTGGTGTACTCCGCCTTCCCCCACCATCCACTCTTGATGGCTTTGCCCTTCGAGGCTAAAGTCGGTGGCCCGAATACCAGGGCTCTCCCGTGCTTTAATTGTGAACATCCTGTAGTCCAAAGACTCTTTCCCATTGTTTCCCGACATGCTGTACGAGACTTACTAATCAGGTGATCCAATGGTGCGGTTTCAGGTTCGCCAAATGCCCGTTGTTCACAGCTCTCGTTGTACAACACAAAAAGCGGGTATGGCGTCCCCTCAGCCCAGGTATTCTCAATTAGCCGGCTCTACGGGCCGCTAAGTCATCCACCAGGACACCCTCACAGGTCGGGCACACAGGCCTCAGGTCCTCTCAACAGGTGGGCACAACAACATCACCAGAACTCAGTCTGGGAGCTGTCGCCGGTGTTAACGCTAACGCCTGGCGACGGTGCTCAGAAACCCCATTTTGGCTTCTAGCTGTGGGTGCTTCCTGGGGCACACCCCCAGGCATTACTGCACATGCAGTAGCACTCCCACCGCCCCAGAACGCACAAAAGCACCAGAACCAAGTCTGGGAGCTACCGCCCGGCGATAACGCTAACGCCAGGCGACAGTGAATAGAAACTCCATTTTTGCTTCTAACTTCGGGTGCTCCCCGGGGCACACCCCCAGGCGTTGCTGCGCATGCAGTAGCACCCTCTAGTCCTACGAAGCAGGATATCAACACGGAGTTTTCCCCCGGCACGCATACTATCAAAAAGCATCACCAATCCAAACAAACTGTCTCGGATGGGCTTCACATAGCACGCCTACGTCCATTCCACGCATGGACTCTACATGTATGCAAGATCTGATGAGGATAACATGAATCCATCCGTCGGAGGTCACGACCTCACCCTTTTGGGTAGGGACCTCAAAGATGCACGGAAATGGACTAACACATGTCCAAGAGAGGGTAGAAAGGATCGTTACCCTTAGACGTCGCTTCGAGTCCATGGCTTGATTTTTGGCACAGTTAGAAAGGAGCGTCTAGCCCTCCTGTACGCGTAGCCACCAATGTTGAGGGATTTCGATGAGTGTAGCTCCACCAAATCCAAGCCCTAGGGTTGAGAAACCCTATTCATCAACACTTTGGAGCTCTCCCTCACTCACAAATCAAAACCCTTAGTGGAATGAGGAAAACAAGAGTGTTTCGGCCATCCTATGCCAGCTCCCGAGCTAAGTCCGTCCAAAACCGACCCAAAAGTCAATTGGCCATCAATGCCCACGATTTCGGCCGCAAAGTACAAATTGCCGCTGTCGCCGGGCGGTAGCGCTATCGCCTGGCGATAGCTCTAAAGAACCGACTCCGACCAGTCAACGCCACTGCTTTGAACAGTGCATGACACGTGTCACGATGTCGCCAGCGTTAGACTTACCGCCGCGCGACAGCCTCTCGACAGAAACCTTCTCAACAGAATGCTATCGCCGGGCGATAGCCGCTATCGCCAGCGATAGCGCTGGATTCCAGAAATCCAACTTTCTGATTTGAGGTCTTACAATCCTCCCCTCCTTATAAAAAAGTTCGTCCCGAAATTTGTAAAAATAGGCATATATACATATATCCAAAAAGGTCTTTACAAAAAGGGGAAAAAGAGAGATAAACGTCACCGAAACAGCTCGGGGAACTCCTCCATCATGGTCTGCTCACGCTCCCATGAGAGTTCCTCGCGAAGGTAGTTGTCCCAACAGACCTATACCATATGGATCACCCTTTTCCGCAACTGACGCACCTCAGCATCCTCGATGCTAATGGGCCTGACTGCCGTCTGAAGCCCACTATCCACGGGCACCTGATCCACCGCGACCACAACACGGAGATGTGGAATACATCGTGTAGCCCGCTCAGTTCCGCCGATAGTGCAAGCCTATAAGCCGCCTCGCCAATGCGCTCGATGATCTCAAACGGTCCAAGGTATCTCGGACTCAGCTTTTTCAAGCGTCGAATCCTGGATACACCCTTGAACCGCCTGATCTTCAAGTAAACCCAATCGCCAACGGTGAACTGGACGTCGCGGTGCTTCGCATTATATTACTTTGCCAGCCTATCCTGCGCAACCAAAAGCCTCTCCCGGATCATACGTACCGTCGAAGTCGCCTCTTCGACGTCTTTCCTCTTGAAGAGCTTCGTCTCGCCCGTTTCCGCCCAAGCTAAGGGAGTGCGGCACTTCCTGCCATAGAGGGCCTCGAAAGGAGCCATCTGAATACTCGCCTGGTAGCTGTTGTTGTACGCGAACTCAACAAGAAAGAGGTGATCTTCCCACCCCCTGCCGAAATCCAGGACGCACATCCGGAGCATGTCCTCCATCGTCCTATTGGTACGCTCAGTTTGGCCATCCGTCTGAGGATGAAAGGCCGTGCTAAACTGCAGCTTTGTACCTAATAGACGGTTGACTAGCCTCCAGTCGTTCGAAGTAAAGCGTCCATCTCGATCACTGACGATGCTACGGGGCACACCGTGCAGTCGTACTACTGTATCAACATACAGCTTTGCCAACTTCTCCACCGAGTCATACCTCCGGTTGGGGATAAAGTGCGCCACCTTCGTCAGCCTGTCTACGACTACCCAGATGGCATCATTCCCGCGCTGCGATCTCGGCAGCCCATGCACGAAATCCATGGAAACGTCATCGAATTTCCACTCCGGAACTGGTAATGACTTCAAAAAGCCACCGGGCTTCAGACATTCCGCCTTCACTAGCACACAAGTGTGGCACTTGGCCACGTAGTGAGCGATGTCCCTCTTCATATCCGGCCACCAGAAAAGGACCTTCATGTCCTTGTACATCTTCGTGCTCCCAGGATGAACTGAATACCTGGTACGATGCGCCTCGTACATCAACTCATCGCGCAGCTCACCCACCTTGGGGACGCACAAACGGTCGCCTCTCCATAGCAACCCGTCACGCACCTGAAACTGGGCATCCGGCCCACCACCAGCCTCCTCCGCGTAGCGCTTTAAACTCGGATCGAGTTCTAAAGCCTGGCGGACTCTATCTGCGAGGTCGTACTGCACCTCAGTCCAACTCAAACAGGCACCAGCACTGCTCCTCTTCTCCACGCAAGAAATATCCAAGGCCTCCAGGTCACGTATCAGGTGCTCATCATGCATCTGAATCCAGTTGGCCTGCGCTGGAGCCCTGCGACTAAGCGCGTCCGCGACAACATTCCCCTTCCCGGGAGTGTAATGAATTTCGAAGGTGTAGTCCCCAAGGAACTCCATCCACCTCTGCTGTCGCATATTCAGCCCCTTCTGCGTCAGAAGGTACGTCAGGCTCTTATGGTTCGTGAAGATGTCGATCTTCACGCCATACACATAATGCCGCCAAAGCTTCAGGGCAAATATCACGGCCGCCAACTCTAAGTCGTGGAACGGATAGTTCCGCTCGTGCACCTTCAGATGGCGAGAGCCGTACGCTATTACCTTGCCATGCTGCTGCAGAACACAGCCAAGGCCGGTCCCAGAAGCGTCGTTGTAGATCTCATAGCCCGCCGTGCCGCAAGGCAAACATAGGATCGGAGCCGTGGTAAGCCGCCACTTCAGCTCCTCGAAAGCCTGCGCACACGCGGGCGTCCAAATAAACTCCTGCATCTTCTGTGTCAGCGTCGTAAGAGGCAGCGCGATCCGTGATAAGTTCTCCACGAAGCGCCTGTAATAGCCGTCCAGCCCGAGAAAGCTACGAACCTCCGCTATAGTAGAAAGAAAAGGCCACTCCCTGATGGCCGCAACCTTCACCGGATCTACCGCCACACCAGCTCCACTAACCACATGGCCTAAGAACCCCACGGAAGGTAGCCTGAACTCGCACTTTGAGAACATGGCATACAACTGGTTCCTCCTCAGAACCTCCAAGACTACTCGCAGGTTATCACCGTGCTCCTCCTCGGACTGAGAGTAGACCAGTATGTCGTCAAGGAAGACGACCACAAACCGGTCGAGGTACTCTCAGAAAGTCCGGTGCATCAAGTCCATAAACACGGAAGGCGCATTAGACAGCCCAAACGGCATCACGGTGAACTCATAATGACTGTACCTTGTACTGAAGGCAGTCTTCGGGATGTCGCACTCCCTGATCCGCACCTGATAATAGCCGGACTTCAAGTCCAGCTTCGAGTATACTGTCGAACCAATGAGCTGGTCGAACAAGTCGTCTATCCTCGAAAGACGATACTTGTTCTTCTCAGTCAGCTTGTTCAGCTCCCGATAATCGATGCAAAGCCACAGGCTACTGTCCTTCTTTTTGACAAAGAGGACCGATGCACTCCAAGGTGAGGAACTCGGACGCACGTAGCCCTGCTCAAGAAGCTCCTTCAACTGCAGCTTCAACTCTGCCAACTCCTTCGGAGCCATACGATACGGCGAGCGGGCCACAGGCTTTGCGCCTGGCACCAACTCAATCGTGAAATCTATCTCCCGCTGCGGTGGAGCACCGGGGAGATCGCTCGGGAACACATCGGGGAACTCTGAAACTACCGGAACATCCACTAGGCTGGGCCTCGGCGTTGAAGCCTCCACTAGAGCAAAGAATAACTCTGCTCCCTAACGCACTGCCTTGGACACCTGGAGAGCAGACATCAGCATCTTGCTCGATCCACGCATGCCCGCAAAGACCGTCTCATGATCGACACACTGCCCAAACCTCACCTCCTTGGTGGTGCAATCGATGCACGCACGCTGTTCCGACAGCCAGTCCATGCCGAAGATTACATCGAACTCAACCAGGGGGAGTAATGATACTTTCAGGTCATACTCCTGGCTTCCAACTAGAACCTTCACGCAGCAACTCCTCTCCACACGCATCGAATATCCATTCGGCAGTAGGACCTCCAGTCCATCTACAGAAACAATCGACGGCGCACCAATACGTTGGACGAAGTCCGACGATTAGAAGGAGTGCGAAGCTCTAGTATCAAAAAGCGCTCTCGCTGGAATGCCTAAAACATTTACAAAGCCTACGCTGCCAAACAAGGTTAGCATGAACACTAAAACAAGTATATAAAACAGTAAGGACTGTATCTTAAATTATACCTGTCATGACATCCTTGGCTTTTATAGCCTCCTGCTGACCAAGACTGAAGACTCTGGGCTGCGGGGGAGCCATACGGGAGGCAGTGGACTCAACCGCCTTCCCCTTCTCAGAATAAGATGGCCCAGTCTTCTTCTCTGACCTTGGAAGCCCACTGCAGCAATCCCGAGAGAAATGGCCTGGCTTGCCACAAGTAAAACAAATAAGAGGGCCACGTCCAGACGATGCGCCCGAAGCAGAGGGAGCTGGCCCAGATAATCAAGCCTTCTTCCAGCGACTCAACCTCTGCAACTTCGCCGCACTCGGCGCCTTGCCCTCCGGCACTGCCTCGACCACAGCCACCTTGCCCTTCTCCCTGAGCATGTCCTGCTCAAGCGCTCGGGCTGAACTAATGAGGGTCGTGAAACCCTGCGTCAACGTCCCTGTCAGAAGGTACCGCAACTCACTACGCAAGCCTCCGTAGAACCTGTTCACCCTTCTCCCCTCGTCATCGAAAGAAGTTCCAGCGTAACGCCCGAGGCGGGTGAACTCATACAGGTAGTCATCAACCAGTCTATCACCCTGCGTCAGAGCCAGGAACTGGTTCTCCATCGCGATCTGCTGCGACGGAGGCACATACCTTGCCAGGAAGATTCTCGAGAACTCTTCCATCGGCACATCAACCAGTCGCCTTCCTGCAAACTGGCGCCTCTGTACCTCATCCCACCACCGCCTGGCTTCCTTTTCCAACAAGAAAGTAGCGAAGGTCACTTTCTGCGCTTCATCCGACTGTGTCGCTGTCAGAATTTGCTCCATATACGACAGCCAGTTCTCGGCCTCAGCTGGGGATTCAACCCCGGTAAACGGAAGAGGTCGAAATCCCAAGAAGTGCTTCAGCTGTTGCTCAGCAGCATGCCTCACGGGGACTTGCTCCATCTTAGTGGCTCTGTGGCCACTTCCTGCACCGGCGGTTGACCTTGCTTTCCAGGCTGGCCATTCAACGCAGTTAGAACGGCTTCTGTGACAAGTCGAACCATCTCAGTAGATGGAGGTGTAGGAGCCTCAGTAGACCCGCTACTCTCCACCACGTCACGGGGACGCGATGGTCCCGCTGCACTTCGAGTGCCCTACACGAGTGCATCACACAGTTAGGCGACAACACAATCGCAACTAACAACAAAAGGAACACTCAGGTTCCAAAATCATGCAATAATTGTTGGTTTGTTGTTACATTTTATTCCTAAGTGGACATTTTTGGGTTTATTTTACGTCTCGATGGTAGCACACACACGTGCTCACCACCCCTTAAAAGAATTCGTCCACGAATTCCTTAGAAGGACACGGAAACCCTAGAAGCTGATACCAATGTGTAACACCCCCATTTGTTCGGGAGCATATAACAGAGGGTCCGGCCGGGACCCATGCCATATACTACAAAACAAACGGGAACGTCACTTAATTGAAATATCGAACGACGCTATACAACGAAGCCTAACTCAGAGCATTCTATGCGGAAGCTGAAAAGAGACAAGATAAACCCCAAAACCCGTACCCGGGTATGTCCACTTTTACTAAATATGAATAAATGTTTTACAACACAAAATTTAGGCACGACGGCCTTACAATTTACCAACATCGGCGCGCAGACCGGCCATACGTGAAAACAAGGGAGTAACAAAAGACCTTCAAGGGCCGCAGATGCGCAGGGGCTTCAGCCCGCTATGAGCCCGCTATGTTCCCGCTCGGTACAGCACCTGTACAACAAGCCCACCAAAAATGGTGGCAAAATAGGGCAACGGCAGTTTCCCGTCCCTGCAAGAGCATCACAGTATATATATATAACAGAATGAAGCGGCTGACATGGCCCACAACAATTCATACATATGCATCAATCACAAACGTAGGAATGGCCTCCACGTCTCGTGCTCTCAGGCACTCTTTGGTGTACTCCGCCTTCCACCACCATCCACTCTTGATGGCTTTGCCCTTCGAGGCTAAAGTCGGTGGCCCGAATACCAGGGCTCTCCCGTGCTTTAATTATGAACATCCCGTAGTCCAAAGACTCTTTCCCATTGTTTCCCGACATGCTGTACGAGACTTACTAATCAGGTGCTGCAATGGTGCAATTTCAGGTTCGCCAAATGCCCGTTGTTCACAGCTCTCGTTGTACAACATGAAAAGCGGGTATGACATCCCCTCAGCCGAGGTATTCTCAATTAGCCGGCTCTACGGGACGCTAAGTCATCCACCAGGACACCCTCACAGGTCGGGCACACAGGCCTCAGGTCCTCTCAACAGGTGGGCACAACAACATCACTAGAACTCATTCTGGGAGCTGTCGCCGGCGTTAACGCTAACGCCTGGCGACAGTGCTCAGAAACCCCATTTTGGCTTCTAGCTGTGGGTGCTTCCCGGGGCACACCCCCAGGCATTGTTGCACATGCAGTAGCACTCCCACCGCCCCAGAATGCACAAAATCACCAGAACCAAGTCTGGGAGCTACCGCCCGGCGATAACGCTAACGCCAGGCGATAGTGAACAGAAACTCCATTTCTGCTTCTAACTTCGGGTGCTCCCCGGGGCACACCCCCAGGCATTGCTGCGCATGCAGTAGCACCCTCTAGTCCTACGAAGTAGGATATCAACATGGAGTTTTCCCCCGGCACGCATACTATCAAAAAGCATCACCAATCCGGACGAACCATCTCGGATGGGCTTCACACAGCGCGCCTACGTCCATTTCACGCATGGACTCTACATGTATGCAAGATCTGACGGGGATAACACGAATCCACCCGTCGGAGGTCACAACCTCACCCTTTTGGGTAGGGACCTCAAAGATGCACGGAAATGGACTAACACATATCCAAGAGAGGGTAGAAAGGATCGTTACCCTTAGACGTCGCTTCGAGGCCATGGCTTGATTTTTGGCACAGTTAGAAAGGAGCGTCTAGCCCTCCTCTACGCGTAGCCACCAACGTTGAGGGATTCCGATGAGTGTAGCTCCACCAAATCCAAGCCCTAGGGTTGAGAAACCCTATTCATCAACACTTTGGAGCTCTCCCTCATTCCCAAATCAAAACCCTTAGTGGAATGAGGAAAACAAGAGGGTTTCGGCCACCCTATGCCAGCTCCTGAGCCAAGTCTGTCCAAAATCGACCCAAAAGTCAATTGGCCATCAATGCCCACGATTTCGGCCGCAAAGTACAAATTGCCACTGTCGCTGGGCGGTAGCGCTATCGCCTGGCGATAGCTCTAAAGAACCGACTCCGACCAGTAAACGCCACTACTTTGAACAGTGCATGACACGTGTCACGGTGTCGCCAGTGTTAGACTTACTGTCGCGCGACAGCCTCTCGACAGAAACCTTCTCAACAGAACGCTATCGCCGGGCGATAGCCGCTATCGCCAGCGATAGCGTTGGATTCTAGAAATCCAACTTTTGATTTGAGGTCTTACAAGCATTGTGAGGTTGAGAACCTTGGAAAGAATTGTAAAGTGTCTTGGGCAAACAAAAATTTCACCACTTCTCTTTATAAAGAAAATCTTTATGTGCATTGAAATTTGTGGAAGTTAATTTATTTATGTTTATTTAATGATAGGTTCTTACAATACATGTTTTCATGTGGTTTGATTTATACACATGTATACTTTATCAAAATACATTTTTGTACACATCATTATCCTATATAAAGCTTCCACCCATAAGAATTGGATCTTAAAGCATCTCTACCCTATTCTCTACAAACATGAATAAATGCACTAGATAACAAAGCATGCTCTTTATAATGTTTATTTTTACTTGAAATTGTAAATTAATTTACATTATGAAGCTTATCTTTTCTTGATATTTTCAATCATGCTTGCAATTTTTATAATTTCATGCATCTCGTGTACTTAAATTCAAACATCTTCTTACTTGACGTACAACTCATTATATTTTATACTTTAAAATTCTTAAAGATGTTCATTTTACATAATGCTTACAATATTTTCCACTGTGTTTAATATCTTAAAAAAATATTACTAAAGTTGATGTTACTTTCATATTTATATAGTGCACAATAAATCTTATTGCTAAACCTCTACCCCACCTTCTTTTGATAATACTAAAGAAGGGAGAATATATTGAAGAAATCTATCATTTAGGGGGAGTAAATTAGAAAATGCATTTATGTAGGGTGAGTATCCATATAGGGGGAGTATGCACTATTATCATACTTATCATATACTATAAAGACCTTTCTAGTAATTGTTTGATTTCTTCCTAGAGGATTTGTTATTATCAAAAGGGGGGATTGTTGGAGCATGTGTTTCACATCTCTTTGTTTAAGAATAATAAATCCCACAATGTATTTAATTTTGCTTGTAGTGTGTTTACAACGTATAGGAACTATAGGTATAATATCCCTATGAATAGAATGTTGAATGGAGACGATTCTCTGGAAAGAAAGCTAACGCTCAGCGTTATAGTTAACATCCACGTTAACTTATTGTCGTGAAGGGATATCGTCGAGAAGGGATGTCATCGTGAAGGGAATGTCATCGAGATAGAAACTACATGCTAACACGAGCGTTAAGAGCTAACACATGTGTTAAGAGCTAACGCGAGCATTAAGCCATGTTCTTACCTGTTCTTCCATGACTTCGACGGTTGCGTGATTTCATCCTCGTTCGTACACGATCAGCTAACACTGGCGTTAATCTTATTGCTGGCGTTAGCTTCCATTATCTATTTAAAGAAAGTAGCCTCTCATTCTGTGGGATTATGCTGAAATTCTTCAATCTTTGATGAGAGCCCTCATCCCTAAGTTCAAGAAAACATCCAAGCCCATTTTTCAAGATCAAGAATTAGAAGGAGATTTCCAAAAGACAAATTTCAAGGAGGACGCAAACTTCAACTTCGATGATGCTCATGTCATTTCTTCATCATATCCTTCAGAGCTCTTCAATATAGGGAGTTTTCATTTCTGATTTTATATTGTATTCTTCTTCTTTTTTTCTTTTGTGACAATAGTAAATTCGCCACGATTGTTGGCGACTAGGCCTTGCGAGGTTTAGGGAGAATTCACCTTTGTGGGTGTGGAGACTAGGTCTGGGTGTTGATCTAGGGAGAGGCTAGAGGTCGTATCTTGGGTAAGATAGGTTATAGCCATCTGGTCCTTGGGAGAAGGACTGGTGAAGAAACAAAAAGTGATTTTGTTCATGTCGCCTCTATTTCAAGAGTTCTTGAAATTATTATCTTTGTAATTATCATTTGAAATCAAATTATTTTGTTCAACCTCTCTGAATTTCTAAGATTTTATTTCATTAAAGAATTTTCATGAAAATTCACTTTGGCACATTTTTCGAGAAGTTTAATTTTTGGAGAGCTAACGCCAATCGTTAACACTAACATCAGCGTTAGCAACAAAATTCAGAAAGCTTCCTATTTCTACAAATATTCCAAAAATTTCTCAGTTTCTCTTAAAATCATAAAACCCTTATTCGCCCCCCCCCCCCCCCCCCCCCCCCCCCCTCTAAGGGCGCCATAAGATCCAACAGAGCTGAAAGCACTAGATGTGCGGTTACACTAAGGGTAACTGATGAGTACCAATTATATACATATTTTCGGACTCATTTGGGCCGATTTTCTAGTCTTTGCACTACACTTTAGGCATGTTTTCATGCATATTTGACATTCCATGTTATGTGCACTTCTAGGCCCGTTTCGGTGTATTTTCATGTCTATCTTACTCATGCTTTATGTTGCAATTTAATTTCTATATTTGAGAATGTGTGGAATGCCCATTTCAGTGGCCCGATGATCTTTCATGTTGACACGGGGGTTGTGCGAGTGTTCCGGGGCGCAAAAACTGCACAGGAACACTCCGCACGATCACTGGACATAGTGCGCACGACCACTGGTCGTGCGCCACTGATCGTGCATTAATTATCACTTAAAAATGGGTCTGCCAGGCACTTCGCATGACCACTGGACATAGTGCGCACGACCACTGGTCGTGCGCCACTGATCGTGCGCATTGAAAATCTGCACCTGTCTATAAATAGCTTCTCCACGAAAACAGACGGAACTCCTTCATTTTTAGGTCTTTTCCAGCGCCGTTTGTGCGTTTTTTCGTTCTAAGCCTCCTCTATTCATCTAGGAACTTCAAGGAAGAGATTGGATCTTACTTTCATCATCAAGGAAGGTTTGAAGAGCATTGGACATCGCCAGGTCGTGACACGAAGAAGACGGGCCATTGGGAGGAAGTGACAGCCCTCCTTTACCCCGGACGCAGTTGAGGACCGAGCTTGGACGCGGATTGACAACCCAGCGATTCCAACCGTGAATCCCAGCAAGGCTTCGGATTCGGTCGAATCTCTTACTCTTTATTCTTTTGAAATGATGTTTGTATGCTAAACTCTCTATTTTGTGGATGAAGAACAAGATAAATCCAGATCTATAACTTTTATTTCATGTTTATGAAATTCCTTTTTATTTATCCATGTGTATGAGGTGCGTTATTATCATTCATCTTCCATCCGCCATTACCCTCCATTCCATTCCGCTTAACTACTCTCCCACTACGTGAGCCTACTCTTCCATTCGCCAAGCTAAGCGGTGCTAACAACCCGTGTAATCCACCTCACTTCCACCGGTGCGAACCACCTCATCCGCTTGCCTACTCGTCCACCCGCCCTAGCGAAGTAGTGCGTTCAAGGCCTACATAGTTTCCATCCCGCCAAGCGAAGCAGTGCGCTCAAGGCCTGCATATTAGGGCATTTATTTTTCTGCATTAGAAATAGAAACCAATTCAACCACCCATCATAACCCCAACGTTATGGACTTCAATCTCAAGTCCTTCCTCGAACGTTAACTCCACCTTACTGTGTTCCTTTGAGATCGATACTCAAGGATTTACTCCTCGTTTTATATTACTTGAACGATCGGTACACTGCTTTTTCGTGCCGCAGTCGAGCTACCGCCTATAGCGGTGTGCGAGATTTGCGCCATCAAGTTTTTGGCGCCATTGCCGGGGAACACAGACGTGTGAGTTTGCTGGAGAGGGAGACAAGAGATAGAAGCCCTTGTGCCCTTTGTTTATACCATCTTTTGTATTTCTGGTAATATAAGTAGCATCTTTTAATTTTTTTGTTTCTAATCTTTATTTGCAATTTTTCAAAAGCAGGTTTTCAATTTTATTGTGTGTGTATAGTTAATTCTTGCTTAGAATATTTCTATTGGTGAATTATCTTCCTTTGCACCATGTTTGCTTATTTAAATATCCATTGCAAATGGTGTGGGGATGATAGGCATTCTAGTGATGAGTGCCCCACTGAAGATGGTGGGCATAATTCTCGTGGCTCAGTGCATGAAGCATCGTTTTCCTACGACACTTCATACACTGTACCCAAGTCTTATGGTCACTCTTCTTCGCCACTTCCATCATTTTTGTATTCCTCACGAGCCCCGCAAGGACTGACGAGGAATAGAAAATTATGTTTGTGTTGTCATAGCACTGAGCATTCATTGAAAGACTATGCAGAATTCCAGCGCCAGTTGGAGATGGATGATGAACCGGATGTCCGTGTTTGTCCATCCACCTCTCATTTGGTTGCCCCTTCTGATTCTGATGATGAGTTCACAGTACCACCTTGTCTATGGGGGACTGCTGCAGATATTCCCATCAGACTTTCAACTGCTCAGTGTGATGACGTGGTGGAGATTCCTCTCCCTTTGCGTTCATCTCCTCTTTTGGATTCGCCCCCTGAGGAACCTGTTTATATATTCCCTGATGTTAGTACCGTTGTTCCTCCTCTTTCTTTGCAAGAATTTTCCATTCCTATTCCTTTTGAGTTGGTTGATGATGTTGTGCAGGAGGTTCATTCGGAGCCTGAGGTTGCATCATAGTGGGACGAGGATGTTATTCTCTCCGATGGGGAGTGTGACTCCTTGGCCCACGATGATGCGCTGAAGTGGGATGAGGAGGATTCCTCTTCTGATGAGGAGGTTTGTACTTCCTTATTGGATGAGGAGGTCCACCTCACCACAGAGGACCTTGAGCTCCTGAATTCCCCTCGCTATGACTCATATGACACCGACAGTGATCTATGTTTGGATCCTGCTGGGAGTGAGACCGGGACCACTCCCCCGATTTCTGATTATTTTTGTCCTTCTTCTCTTTTATTTCTTGACCCCCCCCCCCCCCTTCTTCACCCGAGCCTGTGCAGGTTGAATCTTTACAGGTACCCCAGGAGGACTTCGAGCATGTTGCTCAAGTCAATGATGAGTGTATCCTCATATGTGAGGAGGTTGATCCCCCCTCCGTAGAGGAAGCTCCACACATTTCCTTCTCCTCCTGCTGCCTCCCTGGAGATGATACATTGCTGGGCAAGGATAGTTTTGGTGAGTTGAGTGAGGATTCCTCCTCTTCTTATTTTTTATTCCCTCTACCTGTGATGAGCAGGTATTATTTATATTCGGGTAGAGGCGTGAATGTTCTGTTGCCGTATCGGTACCCGCTACCGACACGCATATTAGAACAGTTACCTGTGCACTTCTCTTTTCATAGACCCATTAGCTAGAACTGTTTTCAATTTGAATAAGTCATGCTGGGAGGACAATAACCCCAGTAGTTATCTTACTTTTCCTGCATTTTTATTTCTTCTAATCATGTTTAGTTAGCTGTAGTTTATTTTAGTTTGTCTTTTTCATTTGTTTTTGTGGAGCTCACCCTTGCAGGTACTCATTGCAAATTCTGAATGGCGGGTTTGCTTCAGATTTCCATGCACCTTCTGGTATGCTCACTTGCTGAGCATTGGGTAACTTCTTCCCTAGCTTTCGATTTTGATTTTCACTGTCATATCATTATGTTGTATTGTTTAGATTAAGTCTGGGGGAGAGCCGTTATATGTTACCCACTGCACGTGCACATCTCATTTGCATACTAGAAGTATTTTAAGTTCAGTTATTTAGTATTGTTCATCTTCACTGTACACCACTGCACCCACTTTAGCGCGCACTCGCTTGTTTGTATGCTTCCGTATATTCAATTCTTGGATGTGATGTAGGAAGTGCTGTATTAGCCAAAATAATTGCAAGATGGAGTGGAATGTTGACTCTTGTAGTGCTCTAGTTGAATACTCGTGTTTGCATAGGGATTTGAGTAGAATTAGTTTTTGTTTATGCTTCTAATTTATAATTTGTAGATTTGCGTAGATTTTAATTTATTTTACTCAAAATGGTGAATGTGGTTGAATCTTGCGGTAGCGTGGTATTGTGTGTAGGCGAATGTGAGGTCCGTGTTGCTCGAGTCGGGAGGAAGGATTACCTTTCTCGGGGGTTGAGAACTTGCCCCAAGCGACTCTCGAAGCATGGGTGTGAATGACTTGCAAGTTGAGCGTGACATAGACCATCTATTTGGCAAGCTTGAGCTTTGTTCTACCACTCCTATACACTAACCGTTGCTAGCCTATTTTGTGCCTACCCGATCTTTTGATTCAGCCCCACCATACTTCACCAAGGCCTAAAAGCTAATCCTATTATCGCAACCAAAAATTAAGCTAAGAGCATTTATGAATTGTAATTTTTCAATGCGGTGCGGTGATGCGTAACTTCAGTGTTGATGTGGAAGTTTTAAAAAAAAATGTCTTTGTGCTGAGAATTGTGCTAATTAATTTGGGGATAAAAAGAAAAGAAAAAGAAAAAGAAAAAGAAAAAAATATATATATATATTTATCCCTAGCGCTTTAATTGAAGCATATTTTGGTATTGATTGTTGTAGGCCGTGTGCACACCCGGTTTCAAAGTCATGTCTGGGGGTGTGTTACACATGTATTATTGGGGCTGCTATGATTTGGCACTTTTGTGTGCTCATTTGGGTTGCGATTAGCCTTCACGTTTATCTTTGCATTCCAAACCGTAACCCAAGCCTCATGTATACCTAAAGTCCTATCGATTCGTCTTGTGAGTTCACTAGCGCCGTGGAGAGAGTGTGACCGGGCGAGCATATGGTTCTCGACGTTGATGGATTTCAACGGAGATAATTCCGGCTTCCGGTCTTGGGTAACATTCACCTGCGCGTCTAGCTTACTTTCGTACTACGCGAGACCACGAGATTCACCAACATTCCATTTTTGAGTAAAAATAAATTCCTTTTAACGCATTTACACTTTTATAAAGTAGCTAGCATATGTAAAAACTTCTTCTAATGAACTTCTATGCACACTAGTAGGAAACTTCGCATTCTATTCCATGTTTGCAATTTTTTTTGGTTAGCTATGCTTTTCCTACTCCGCCGGATATGTTTGCTCGGGATGCGCAAACAGGTAAGTCTGGGGGTGTGATGAGTCCCAATTATATACATATTTTCGGACTCATTTGGGCCGATTTTCTAGTCTTTGCACTACACTTTAGGCATGTTTTCATGCATATTTGACATTCCATGTTATGTGCACTTCTAGGCCCGTTTCGGTGTATTTTCATGTCTATCTTACTCATGCTTTATGTTGCAATTTAATTTCTAAATTTGAGAATGTGTGGAATGCCCATTTCAGTGGCCCGATGATCTTTCATGTTGACACGGGGGTTGTGCGAGTGTTCCGGGGCGCAAAAACTGCACAGGAACACTGCGCACGATCACTGGACATAGTGCGCACGACCACTGGTCGTGCGCCACTGATCGTGCATTAATTATCACTTAAAAATGGGTCTGCCAGGCACTTCGCACGACCATTGGACATAGTGCGCACGACCACTGGTCGTGCGCCACTGATCGTGCGCATTGAAAATCTGCACCTGTCTATAAATAGCTGCTCCGCAAAAACAGACAGAACTCCTTCGTTTTTAGGTCTTTTCCAGCGCCGTTTTTTGCGTTTTTTCGTTCTAAGCCTCCTCTATTCATCTAGAAACTTCAAGGAAGAGATTGGATCTTACTTTCATCATTAAGGAAGGTTTGAAGAGCATTGGACATCGCCGGGTCGTGACACGAAGAAGACGGTCCATTGGGAGGAAGTGACAGCCCTTCTTTACCCCGGACGCAGTTGAGGACCGAGCTTGGATGCGGATTAACAACCCAGCGATTCCAACCGTGAATCCCAGCAAGGCTTCAGAGTCAGTCGAATCTCTTACTCTTTATTCTTTTGAAATGATGTTTGTATGCTAAACTCTCTATTTTGTGGATGAAGAACATGATAAATCCAGATCTATAACTTTTATTTCATGTTTATGAAATTCCTTTTTATTTATCCATGTGTATGAGGTGCGCTATTATCATTCATCTTCCATCTGCCATTACCCTCCATTCCATTCCGCTTAACTACTCTCCCACTACGTGAGCCTACTCTTCCATTCGCCAGGCTAAGCGGTGCTAACGGCCCGTGTAATCCACCTCACTTCCGCCGGTGCGAACCACCTCATCCGCTTGCCTACTCGTCCACCCGCCCTAGCGAAGTAGTGCGTTCAAGGCCTACATAGTTTCCATCCCGCCTAGCGAAGCAGTGCGCTCAAGGCATGCATATTAGGGCATTTATTTTTCTGCATTAGAAATAGAAACCAATTCAACCACCCATCATAACCCCGACGTTATGGACTTCAATCTCAAGTCCTTCCTCGAACGTTAACTCCACCTTACTGTGTTCCTTTGAGATCGATACTCGGGGATTTACTCCTCGTTTTATATTACTTGAACGATCGGTACACTGTCGTTTCGTGCCGCAGTCGAGCTACCGCCTATAGCAGTGTGCGAGATTTGCGCCATCAGTAACCGCCCTTAACAATCTGCATTCTTGAGCAGGTACCAAGGATGAATCCACTGGTCTTCATCAGCAAAGCTTGTAGTTAACATATCTTCGACATGATCATCACAAGGCATGGTTACACAATGCTAACTGCCCATATATCTATCAATCTGCATATGTTGCGGTTAGACCAATGCTAATCGCGATGAATGTAAGAAGCGGTCAAACATGGTTAACCTCCAATATACTTGTATGTTCTAATAGTATGTAAAATTAATAAATCTCTATATGGTTAAAGCAAGCTTCTATATACTGGTATCTGAAATTCAATGAGGTAGTTACCTTTTTTGGTTTTGTTGAGAATATGATAGACCGTTGGATATACCTCAAGATTAGTGGGAGTAGATACATCTTCTTAATTCTTTTTATAGATATATCTTGCTTGTGAATAGTGATCATTTGGCATTATTTCATGAATCTAATTGTAACGATCCAGGCCCGTCAACACGGGACCCAGCTGGACCGCCAGCAACCTCCCGGCCCGGGCCCGCCAACACGGGACCCAGCTGGCACCGGAAGGGTTCAGCCTAACCAGATGGTCTGCAGACCATGCACCCCAACCCCTCTCTGTCCCACCACAGGGCACAATGGGTTGTTGGAGACCGCAATCCCCCTTTGATGAGAATTGAGCCAGTTAAGCGGTAGTGCGTGGACTTCCCAGGAGGTCACCCATCCCAAAATTGCTCTAGCCTGAGCACGCTTAACTATGGAGTACTTTCACTTCTCATCACCAATTGAGCTCAATTGGTGATGAGAAGTGAAAGTACTCCATAGTTAAGCTTGCTCGGGCTGGAGCAATTCTGGGATGGGTGACCTCCTGGGAAGTCCACGCGCTGCTGCTTAATTGGATCAATTCTCATAAAAGGGGGACTGCGGTCTCCAACAACCCACTGTGCCATGTGGTGGGACAGAGAGGGGTTGGGGTGCATGGTCTGCAGACCATCTGGTTAGGCGAACCCTTCCGGTGCCAGCTGGGTCCCGTGTTGGCGGGCCTGGGCCGGGAGGGTGCTGGCGGTCCAGCTGGGTCCCGTGTTTGCTGGCCTGGATCATTACAAAAAGTGCAATCCTGGATTTCCCGAGGGCTTCCCGGTGAAGGGTTCACAAGGTACTAGGGTATGTGATGGGATGATGCCCAACCCCTTTCCAGGACAATTAATATTATTGGTGACTACCCGACCTAAAATTCCACCCTCTAATTACTCTTTATAACTTAGGTGATTTCGCGCCTTATGTTTCGTCTCACTCCTAAGCAACCGTTCTTTTGAAAGTTGCTCAACTCTAGAAATTCTTCATCCTCTAAGTGGTCTACACTCATATCTTGTTATAATCCAAATTTCACTGATTTCCTATGTGATCTTGATGTCCTAATCATCATATTGAGTTTTCACTATCCACAGACCATGGCATATAACTAACTTTGATTCCTATGTTGGAACCTAGGTCAAATCACTTCGAAATGACGTCTAATTTTTATCATAAGTTCATAATGGATATAATAAGGGATGATCAGAATCTAAGCATATTTCATATAATTTTGACCTCCATAAAAATTCATTAATTAATAATCTCAATCTAAATTGTGAAGGAGATATCAGGTTAGTGAATTCAAACTTGCTATATATTCTTCCAGAGGTGATATTTGACATAATAATAAGGTTCCCAATGTTTCATAATTTTCCAGCAGTTATATAATCACGATTTCCAATTTTCAATAAATGAATGAAAATATAACTTTACCCATCAAGTACAAGATTGTGACTTCCTAAAATTTTGAGAAAATTACAGTGGCACTATAATGATATCAAAACATCAATTCCAGAATATCACATTTTTCCGTCAAATTTAAACCCATAATTTCTAGTTATCATTAAAGGGGTGACAAAGTGAGTTTGTACTTCAAGTACTAGATTTTGACTTTCTAAAATTCTGAGAAAATTACAGTGGCACTATAATGATATCAAAACATCAATTCCAGAAGATCACATTTTTCCAGCAAATTTAAACCCATAATTTATATTTATCATTAAAGGGGTGACAAAATGACTTTGTACTTCAAGTACTAGATTTTGACTTCCTAAAATTCTGAGAAAATTACAGTGGCACTATAATGATATCAAAACATCAATTCCAGAAGATCACATTTTTCCAGCAAATTGAAACCCATAATTTCTATTTATCATTAAAGGGGTGACAAAATGACTTTGTACTTCAAGTACTAGATTTTGACTTCCTAAAATTCTGAGAAAATAACAGTGGCACTATAATGATATCAAAACATCAATTCCAGATGATCACATTTTTCCAGCAAATTTAAACCCATAATTTCTATTTATCATTAAAAGGGGTGACAAAATGAATAAAGGGTATTTCAATATGAATAATGTCCCTAAAAATCTATCAAAAATCCCAGAGGTTTATAATTGTATTTCTAACTATCTTCCATAGTTTCACAACCTTCTCATGCATTTAGCTCAATGAAACTCTAGTATTCAGATTTGTGACCTAAGGGTATTTTTGTCAGTTACTAAAAGTAAAGCCTCTGAAATTTTCTACAAAAATTTCCAGAGGTCCTGCATGTTATGACTATAATTTCTCCAGAGTTCTATAGGTTTCTACAAGATATTTATCATGGAACTTCCATGAACACTAATATGTGACCTAATTCACATTAATCCAAAAAGTGGGGTTTTTGGCCCCAAAAATCCCAATATTCTTTGAGGTGGTGTGTTTTGATATAAGGAAGGTGCCACCAAAGTTTCAGAGGCTAACACCTAGTCATTTCTTCTGAATATGCAAAATTGACCTTTATCTATTGGCACACCATTGCCCCTTGTAGGTAGAGACATGCAATGAGGATTTACCTCTCATGCAGAGATCCATTTGGTCTCAAATTTTAACCATAGTTTGCTATTGTCTAAATGAAGGTGACACCCAAGTTTGGGGTCATTTGGAGTTGTATAACTCTAATTATTTCACTTATTTAATTTGCTAAGTTTTGAACAAAACTATAGAAAAATTGTCTCCAAAAATTCTAATATTTAAACCTAAGCTAGGTATAAGGCGCATGCATGCATGACCAAAATCTCAAGTCCATCGGACTTGGCATTAAAAAGTTATACATATTCAAAGATCTGATTTTTGTTTTGACCATCCTCACTAAAATGAGTACTGTTGGACCTACAGTTAACCAAATGGCTTGATTTCACTTTCAGATGAAAGTAGACATCTAGATCTACATTAGTTGTCTCTGGGAATTTTTCAAAATAAGGCCTCAAATTACTTAAACAAACTGCTGCAGGAAGTGTGACAAATTCATTTAATAACATATGTATATATATGATAAATCAGCACGAATCTAGAAGCAAACTGGACGGCATCTGGTCATCTTCCCCAGCCATCCAACGGTCCAGATTGTTCCCGCCTGGGTGAAATTCCACTGGCTTTTCCCGGCAACCTCCTCCACCCCACGACCGGCCACCGCCCACACCACCTCCGTTGAGGTGGTGGCTAGCGTTTGACGGTGACACGGCCACCAGAGATGACTTCTCCGGCGAACCCGAGCAAGAAAGAAAACTCGAGAATTCTTCCTCTCACTCTCATGGGATCGGGCTCAATTGAGCCTGTTATCTCGCCTAATAGGATCTAACATCTAGCACAGAGGGAGGGGAGGAGAAACGTGCCTGATTTCGTGCTTGGCGACGCGTGTTGTGGTGGTGCGGCATGGCGGCGGCGAGCTCCGACGATCCTCCTAGAAAACTCGATTCTCCACGGTTTGCTTCACTCCAGGACACTAGCTCCACTCCTCTCGATGTTCTGAAGCTGTTGGAAGGGTCTGAAGAGGCTGATATGGGTTGTATGTATGGTTTTGAATTTTGGATTTTCGGCCATGCCTTGGATGTTCCTCCTAGCCACCAAGTGGCACTCCCTCTGCTCAAATCCGGCTGGCCTTCATGTGGGGAGTTCAGTTTTCACCTTGGGCAGAGGAGAGGAGGGCCACATGGCCTCCTCTCCCAAAAATCCTCTTGTCCTTAATGGAGGAAGGAGGATTTTCTATTTTTGCCCCCATGCATGTGTTTGTGTGTTGGATTCAGATGGCAAGGGTGGTCATTGTGCACATGGGCTTCAGAGTGGGCTGACTTTGAGGGCTTTAGCCCATATGGCTTGGCTTAATTTATTCAAATACCCAATTTTAGTCCAATTTTGATCTAGGGTTGACTTTAGGGTTTGACTTGGTCAATTAATGATTTGACTGGTCCAATGTGATGGTCTTGAGTCCAATGACACTACCCAAGGTTGAATGAGTCATGGTGAAGGCCTACTTGAGCCAATTTGGCCAATATGTGTGATTTTGACCAAAATTGGGGAAAGGTTGACTTTGGTCAAATTGGTCAAATTGTTGACCCCATGATGGGGCTTTTGGGTCCATAGGGTTCCTTTAATTGTTTATAATCCATTGGTGGAATTAATTTGTGGGTGTGAGTTCATGTTGAGCTAGTTTGACTTAGGTTGACTTGAGTCCTAAGGAGATCACATGTGAGTTCACCTAACCCTTTGTGTCCTAAGGTTGCAACCTAGCACAAACTCACAACACTCACCACTTGTCTCACCCTAATTGAAGTTAAGGGGTCTAGAAGTTCTGAGGATGTTACAAATCCCAATAAACAAAAGAATAATTTCATCCCCGAAATTCAAGTTCGGGTCTACGGGGTTCCACTTGTGGAGGTAGTATGAGGGTTGTTCAGTCATTAAACCTGACATCATTTCCAGGGGTTTATATCGACATCAAAAGTCTATATGCAGATTTCTAGAACATTCCCGTATTAATATCCCAAGGTGTCTACTTCTCAAATTACAGTCCATGGTATGGATATTCTATATTATCACCCCAACTCTTCATTGTGAATGAAGTTTACTCAGAGATTGAATCTAGTAAAAGTCCCAGAGCTTGCCACTGATATAAAAGATCGTACATCAAAAGTTCATGACATTTCAACGTCAATAATTCAGGAAAATAATTTCTCAAGTTGTAGTCTTAAATCGTAGTTGTGAAGGAAGCCTGTTATTTATTCAAGGATTAATTCTTAGCAAAATTCTCCGAGCTTCCTATGGGTATGATAAGTCCATGTGCAAATTTCTGTGACAATCCAGTAACTATAATTCATGGTATAAATTTCTACGTTTAAGTCGACACATACCTCAATAATCTAGCTATAAGCATGAACTTATTTATGGTGAAAAATCAACCTAGGTGCACATATAGTAATCTTTCCTGCATCCTTTCATACAGTTCAGCATCGACCAATACGTATGAGTCAATAAATCACCAAGTTCATTATACTCGTGATATTATCACTACTAAGTATAAACCATAATCCAACCTCTAAAGTTATGATTTAGGAGAGGTCGTATTTCCCATATCACATATTACTCTCCAAACCATACAGCATTCTTGGGGATTACAATGACATTTTTCCTTCAGTTCCAGGCTCGTCAAGCCATGAATCTAAAAATCATAAGTACTCTCCTATTTACTCAATCCATAGGTATAATTTCAACGATCTAATATGATGGCATTGCCCAAAAATTCATAGTTGATAATTATGATTCGTGACTTGGTTAAACCCAAATATCGTTGGTAGCAATGATAATTAATTCCCGTGTTTCTAACATTTCAACTAATTTCATATATTTGTTCGTCCAATGGTATTCGTACTGTTTGCCCCGAACATAACACGGATTCATCGTTTCTGAATTGAGGAGGTAGATCTAAGGTACCACACCTCGCATGAGGTTACTTACATTTGTTCACCTCTTATGATCATGAGGGTCTACTGTCTGTTCTATTCTTATCCGTCCATATCCGACTTAAACATGCACTAAGTCTGTAATTCATGTCGGTTTTTCTCTTATGTTTTTCAAGGGTTTATAAAGTCAAAAACTTAACCGACAATAAAGTCTCTAGCGTACCTTACAATAATTGGGTTAAGGCGGTGGAGCGTCTAGGGGTATTATACTTGTTGAGGCAATAAATGTCAAAACATTTTAATTGCAGATAAAAATCTTTCCATACACTAATGTCGCCTTGAACTTTTTGGTCTCTTTTAAAGTAAAAAAACAAATTCCTAAAAATTTTCTGCTGGCTTGCAAGTGCTTCACATCATGTCTTGCATTAGGGATGGCATGATTACCTCATAAGTTGGGTACTACGTAAATATCTACTTCATTGTGCTCCGAAATGAAAATTCTCGAAGTCTTATACTTTCTTCCTTGATTTCAAATGCTACATAACAATATGCCCAGGGGACCAGATTTTTGTCCCGAAGACTTCACTTACTATTTTCTTCATTTACTTATCTGTCTAATCCTTAAGACAACAAGGGGGGAAGCCATTCTTTGGTATGCTCTATGCTCTTATTCCGATTGCAAGTCTATATCGATCTCGTTATAATATTAATAATTAACATATCTTAATATGAAGGGACTCTTCATGGGTCTCGACTTCCATGTTGATCATCAGACCGATTAAGCATACTTTATGGTCACTTATGTTTGTGACTAACATAAAAAAAATCTAGGGAACTCGAGTTGGTACCAAACTGGCCCCAATAAACAAAAGGGATTAGCCCCTGTATATTTTGGGCAAAGATTCTTTTGATTTCCTTATGATATATTCGTCCTAGTTATGCACTCAATCCTTCGGGCATACAACTCTAGACTTGGAGTTCCATCTTGAGACTTATTGATATTCTACACACTATAGGCCCCCAAAGTTACCAACCACTGCAATCTTCTCAAGGTTAATCTATGGGCAATCCACAAATGGGCCTTTTATGAACTCGAATCTTTATCCGACCTCTGGTATTTGTCCTGGTGATAGTTCAATGTCACCCAGTTGTTGGTTTGGATATTAAGTCGACGAGTCTCCTACTATCCACTAATGGTTTTCATGCACCAAATCTCTTGGGGGCGGGCCTATTTATCAAGTAAGAAGTGATGATATCATTGGGTAAGAGAGTTAAGAACATCAGAGTTTAGGCTTTAAGCACCTACTTCCCCATTTAAACTCTTCCTTTAATCACTCTGGGTATCATAATGCCTTAACCAGTCTAAACCTAAGGTCAATTTTGGATTAGTGTATGCTATACAATCACCTTGGTGCATCAGACTAGAATGATGTCCTAGTTGGGTTGGCCTAACTCATTGATTAATGGACTATTTTGTGTGATTTTTACACACAGGCACACCACTGCTTCCGCTGCTAGTTTGTCCTCAAACTAACTCGAGCAGGGGTGTCCCAGGGTTTGTGGACTTCTTTCTCGTTGTATCGTTTGTGCTCTGATACCAATTGTAAGATCCCTCTCCCGCACTTGGAGAGATTCTGGTTCTTATGCCCAGAACCGCCGCCTTATGGTGACACTAACACCCTAGTTAGCTGCCTCCGCAAGACGTCGATCCTGTCGGCATGAACGATAAACTAGGCCAACAAGAATAAGAAAAAGTAAAAAAGCCCACAATCACATGCATCTACTTAAGCCCAGTACATGTCTGAATGAAAAGACAACAAAGTAAACTCTCTCTCACTACATCTATGCGGAAGCTAAGCAAATTCTTGAATGTAGTAGAAGTAATGCGCGACATCTACTCCTCAGGTCCTGTCTCCTATTCTAGCTGGGGCTCCATCACCTCGGGCACCTACGGTCACAACTGACCATTAGTCATAAAGACTAAGCCGATTTTGTGCCCGCCTCCCCCGCGACTCCTAGGAACCGTGCGGGAGGACGAAGCGGAGGAAAAACAAAGGGTAATAGAAACAAGGCAGGTGACAAGAATTCTACGCTAGCAAGTATATAAAGTAAAAGACGTAATACTTCTAGCTAGCAGTGTGTATGAGCAGTAATTAAAGCAGTAAGTAAAGCAGTAAGTAAAGTAGTAAGGCGCAAGTAGTAAGTAAACAAGTAAGCTATTCTACACTACCATCACATGAGTACCTTAACTTATATGAATGCCCATACAACTTATAAGTTAAGATTTCCTGAATTTTAACTTATCATATAAAAGAGCCCATACTAATTTATATGATAAGGGTCTACAAGGATACTATGCTATGTTATGGTGTGCAATGCAATGATGCAACTCACGCACATGACTCTGTGATCACAGACCTTTAATAGTTCCCTCTGTTTGAGTGTGTCAACTCAGGTACCCAGTTGAGGCAAACAGGGCAGTGGACCGGGCTGTCCACTTCTAGGTTTGTGTAACTGATGGCGCAAATCCTACACACCACTATAGATGGTGGCTAGACTGCGGCACAACACGGCAGTGTACCGATCGTTCAAGTAATATAAAACGAGGAGTAAATCCCCGAGTATCGATCTCTGAAGGAACACAGTAAGGTGGAGTTGACTATTGAGGAGGACTTGACATTGAAGTCCTTAAGTCGGATGGATGCGAAAGGCTAGGGTTGGTTTGATTTGCGGAAAACAAAATAAAACAACTAAATCACTACTCCTATGCAGGCCGCTATGCGCTGCTTCGCCGGGTGGATGGAAACTATGCAGGCCGCGATGCACTGCTTCGGTAGGCGGGTGGGCGAGTAGGCAAGCGGATGAGGTGGTTCGCACTAGCGGAAATGAAGTGGATTACACGGGCCATTAGCACCGCTTAGCTTGGCGAATGGAAGAGTAGGCTCACATAGTGGAAGAGAAGTCAAGCGGAATGGAATGGAGGGTAATGGAGGATGGAAGATGAATGACAATAGCGCACCTCATACACTTGAATAAATCAAAAGTAATTTCATAAACATGAAATAAAAGTTACATATATGGATTTATCAAGCTCTTCATCCAAAAAATAGAGAGTTTAGCATACAAACATCATTTCAAAAGAATAAAGAGTAAGAGATTGGAACGACTCCGAAGCCTTGCTGGGATTCACGGTTGGAATCGCTGGGTTGTCAATCCGCGTCCAAGCTCGGTCCTCAACTGCGTCCGGGGTAAAGGAGGGCTGTCACTTCCTCCCAATGGCCCGTCTTCTTCGTGTCACGACCCGACGATGTCCAAATGCTCTTTAAACCTTCATTGATGATGAAAGTAAGATCCAATCTCTTCCTTGAAGTCCCTAGATGAATATAGGAGTCTTAGAACGAAAAAACGCAAAAAACGGCGCTCAAAAAGACCTAGAAACGAAGAAGTTGCGGCTGTTTTCGCGGAGCAGCTATTTATAGACAGGTGCAGGTTTTCAATGCGCACGATCAATGGCGCACGACCAGTGGTCGTGCGCACTATGTCCAGTGGTCGTGCGATAAGCCAGTCAGTCCACTTTTTAGGTGGGAATTAATGCACGATCACTAGCGCACGACCAGTGGTCGTGCGCACTATGTCCAGTGGTCGTGCGCAGTGTTCCTGTGCAGTTTTTGCGCCCCGGAACACTCGCACAACACCCGTATCAACATGAAAGATCATCGGGCCACTGAAATGGGCATTCCAGACATTCTCAAATATAGAAATTAAATTGCAACATAAAGCATGAGTAAGATAGACATGAAAATACACCGAAACGGGCCTAGAAGTGCACATAACATGGAATGTCAAATATGCATGAAAACATGCCTAAAGTGTAGTGCAAAGACTAGAAAATCGGCCCAAATGAGTCCGAAAATATGTATATAATTGGGACTCATCACACCCCCAGACTTACATATTTGCGCGTCCCGAGCAAACATATCCGGCGGAGTAGGAAAAGCATAGCTAACCAAAAAAATTGCAAACATGGAATAGAATGCGAAGTTTCCTACTAGTGTGCATAGAAGTTCATTAGAAGAAGTTTTTACATATGCTAGCTACTTTATAAAAGTGTAAATGCGTAAAAAGGAATTTATTTTTACTCAAAAATGGAATGTTGGTGAATCTCGTGGTCTTGCGTAGTACGAAAGTAAGCTAGACGCGCAGGTGAATGTTACCCAAGACCGGAACTCGGAATTATCTCCGTTGAAATCCATCAACGTCGAGAACCATATGCTCGCCCGGTCACACTCTCTCCACGGCGCTAGTGAACTCACAAGACGAATCGATAATTCCGAGTGGTCGTGCGCACTATGTCCAGTGGTCGTGCGATAAGCCAGTCAGTCCACTTTTTAGGTGGGAATTAATGCACGATCAGTAGCGCACGACCAGTGGTCGTGCGCACTATGTCCAGTGGTCGTGCGCAGTGTTCCTGTGCAGTTTTTGCGCCCCGGAACACTCGCACAACCCCCGTATCAACATGAAAGATCATCGGGCCACTGAAATGAGCATTCCACACATTCTCAAATATAGAAATTAAATTGCAACATAAAGCATGAGTAAGATAGACATGAAAATACACCGAAACGGGCCTAGAAGTGCACATAACATGGAATGTCAAATATGCATGAAAACATGCCTAAAGTGTAGTGCAAAGACTAGAAAATCGGCCCAAATGAGTCCGAAAATATGTATATAATTGGGACTCATCACACCCCTAGACTTACCTATTTGCGCGTCCCGAGCAAACATATCCGGCGGAGTAGGAAAAGCATAGCTAACCAAAAAAATTGCAAACATGGAATAGAATGCGAAGTTTCCTACTAGTGTGCATAGAAGTTCATTAGAAGAAGTTTTTACATATGCTAGCTACTTTATAAAAGTGTAAATGCGTAAAAAGGAATTTATTTTTACTCAAAAATGGAATGTTGGTGAATCTCGTGGTCTCGCGTAGTACGAAAGTAAGCTAGACGCGCAGGTGAATGTTACCCAAGACCGGAACTCGGAATTATCTCCGTTGAAATCCATCAACGTCGAGAAACATATGCTCGCCCGGTCACACTCTCTCCACGGCGCTAGTGAACTCACAAGACGAATCGATAATTCCGAGTGGTCGTGCGCACTATGTCCAGTGGTCGTGCGATAAGCTAGTCAGTCCACTTTTTAGGTGGGAATTAATGCACGATCACTAGCGCACGACCAGTGGTCGTGCGCACTATGTCCAGTGGTCGTGCGCAGTGTTCCTGTGCAGTTTTTGCGCCCCGGAACACTCGCACCCCCCGTATCAACATGAAAGATCATCGGGCCACTGAAATGGGCATTCCACACATTCTCAAATATAGAAATTAAATTGCAACATAAAGCATGAGTAAGATAGACATGAAAATACACCGAAACGGGCCTAGAAGTGCACATAACATGGAATGTCAAATATGCATGAAAACATGCCTAAAGTGTAGTGCAAAGACTAGAAAATCGGCCCAAATGAGTCCGAAAATATGTATATAATTGGGACTCATCACACCCCCAGACTGACCTATTTGCGCGTCCCGAGCAAACATATCTGGCGGAGTAGGAAAAGCATAGCTAACCAAAAAAATTGCAAACATGGAATAGAATGTGAAGTTTCCTACTAGTGTGCATAGAAGTTCATTAGAAGAAGTTTTTACATATGCTAGCTACTTTATAAAAGTGTAAATGCGTAAAAAGGAATTTATTTTTACTCAAAAATGGAATGTTGGTGAATCTCGTGGTCTCGCGTAGTACGAAAGTAAGCTAGACGCGCAGGTGAATGTTACCCAAGACCGGGACTCGGAATTATCTCCGTTGAAATCCATCAACGTCGAGAACCATATGCTCGCCCGGTCACACTCTCTCCACGGCGCTAGTGAACTCACAAGACGAATCGATAGGACTTTAGGTATACATGAGGCTTGGGTTACGGTTTGGAATGCAAAGATAAACGTGAAGGCTAATCGCAACCCAAATGAGCACACAAAAGTGCTAAATCATAGCAGCCCCAATAATACACGTGTAACACACCCCCAGACATGACTTTGAAACCAGGTGTGCACACGGCCTACAACAATCAATACCAAAATATGCTTCAATTAAAGCGCTAGGGATAAATATATATATATATATATTTTTTCTTTTTCTTTTTCTTTTCTTTTTATCCCCAAATTAATTAGCACAATTCTCAGCACGAAGACATTTTTTTTTAAAACTTCCACATCAACACTGAAGTTACGCATCACCGCACCGCATTGAAAAATTACAATTCATAAATGCTCTTAGCTTAATTTTTGGTTGCGATAATAGGATTAGCTTTTAGGCCTTGGTGAAGTATGGTGGGGCTGAATCAAAAGATCGGGTAAGCACAAAATAGGCTAGCAACGGTTAGTGTATAGGAGTGGTAGAACAAAGCTCAAGCTTGCCAAATAGATGGCCTATGTCACGCTCAACTTGCAAGTCATTCGCACCCATGCTTCGAGAGTCGCTTGGGGCAAGTTCTTAACCCCCGAGAAAGGTAATCCTTCCTCCCGACTCGAGCAACACGAACCTCACATTCGCCTACACACAATACCATGCTACCGCAAGATTCAACCACATTCACCATTTTGAGTAAAATAAATTAAAATCTACGCAAATCTACAAATTATAAATTAGAAGCATAAACAAAAACTAATTCTACTCAAATCCCTATGCAAACACGAGTATTCAACTAGAGCACTACAAGAGTCAACATTCCACTCCATCTTGCAATTATTTTGGCTAATACAGCACTTCCTACATCACATCCAAGAATTGAATATACGGAAGCATACAAACAAGCGAGTGCGCGTTAAAGTGGGTGCAGTGGTGTACAGTGAAGATGAACAATACTAAATAACTGAAATTAAAATACTTCTAGTATGCAAATGAGATGTGCACGTGCAGTGGGTAACATATAACAGCTCTCCCCCAGACTTAATCTAAACAATACAACATAATGATATGACAGTGAAAATCAAAATCGAAAGCTAGGGAAGAAGTTACCCAATGCTCAGCAAGTGAGCATACCAGAAGGTGCGTGGAAATCTGAAGCAAACCCGCCATTCAGAATTTGCAATGAGTACCTGCAGGGGTGAGCTCCACAAAAATAAAAGAAAAAGACAAACTAAAATAAACTATAGCTAACTAAACATGATTAGAAGAAATAAAAATGCAGGAGAAGTAAGATAACTACTGAGGTTATTGTCCTCCCAGCACGACTTATTCAAATTGAAAATAGTTCTAGCTAATGGGTCTATGAAAAGAGAAGTGCACAGGTAACTGTTCTAATATGCGTGTCGGTAGCGGGTACCGATACGGCAACAGAACAGTCACGCCTCTACCCGAATATAAATAATACTTGCTCGTCACAGGTAGAGGGAACAGAAAGTAAGAAGAGGAGGAGACCTGGTCCTCATTCATCTCACCAAAACAATCCTTGCCCAGCAAGGTATCATCTCCAGGGGTGCAGCAGGAGGTGAAGGAAATGAATGAGGCTTCCTCTATGGAGGAGGGGTCAACCTCCTCACATATGAAGATACACTCATCATTGACTTGAGCATCATGCTCCAAGTCCTCCTGATGTACCTGCGAAGATTCAACCTGCACAGGCTCAGATGAAGAAGGGGGGTTAGGAAATAAAAGAGAAGAATGACTTAAATAATCAAAAATTGGGGGAGTGGTCCCGGTCTCACTCCCAACAGGATCCAAGGATAGATCGCTATCATCATCGTAAGTATTATGGCGAGGGGAACCCAATAACTCAAGGGCCTCAGTGGTGGTTTGGACCTCCTCATCCCATGAAGAAGTGCAAACCTCCTCATCAGAGAGAGTATCCTCCTCAACCCACTTTGGAGCATCCTCCGAGTCCGAAGCATCACCCCACTCCTTTACTTTGATAGGATCATAAAGAATGTGTGTAGAAAAATCTTGCAAAAAAACTGGAGGAACACAAAGATTTGGCTCCTCCGCAAAAAGATCTGCTGACGCCTCCCCGATGGAAAGAATACTTTCCTCATCATACTCAGGTGCATCTAGGAGCTCCCATTCCTCTCCTTGTTGGCTAACAGATGAGTGATCATCATCATTAGGAGTGAAGCCATACACAGGGAGTGAGGAGTCCATGCACGAGACAAGCTCGGGGGTAGAGGGCACAATTGCCTCCATGGGTAAAGAATGAGTGATAGGGACAATGTTGTCATGAGTGGAGGAGCAGCGGTCAGGACTGAAAAGACTAGGACAGTCCTTCAATTCATGACCCTCTCCTCAACACAACAAGCAAACAATGTTCCTACACTGCCTAGCATTCAACTCATTCATTTGGTCCATATAATAAACCATGTCATTAAAGCTAGGTGAAATATCCCATGACGACATTTTCAATAATTAAAGCAGATAAAATGAAGCTGAAATTCTTTGCAAGGAAATTTACACAAACTAATAAAACTCCTTGGATTAAACTTGCCTAAAAAAAATTTAAAAGAGGAAAAGGGAAATAGTAAAATTAATAAACGCAAAAATTAAATAGAAAACAAACAAAATGACAAGAGGACTATACACAATGGAAGAACTTCTAACTCTTGTCTCCCCTTACAACAACTCACACGTCTGTGTTCCCTGGCAACGGCGCCAAACACTTGATGGCGCAAATCCTACACACCACTATAGATGGTGGCTAGACTGCGGCACGACACGGCAGTGTACCGATCGTTCAAGTAATATAAAACGAGGAGTAAATCCCCGAGTATCGATCTCGGAAGGAACACAGTAAGGTGGAGTTGACTATTGAGGAAGACTTGACATTGAAGTCCTTAAGTCGGATGGATGCGAAAGGCTAGGGTTGGTTTGATTTGCGGAAAACAAAATAAAACAACTAAATCACTACTCCTATGCAGGCCGCTATACACTGCTTCGCCGGGTGGATGGAAACTATGCAGGCCGCGATGCACTGCTTCGGTAGGCGGGTGGGCGAGTAGGCAAGCGGATGAGGTGGTTCGCACTAGCGGAAATAAAGTGGATTACACGGGTCGTTAGCACCGCTTAGCTTGGCGAATGGAAGAGTAGGCTCACATAGTGGAAGAGAAGTCAAGCGGAATGGAATGGAGGGTAATGGAGGATGGAAGATGAATGACAATAGCGCACCTCATACACTTGAATAAATCAAAAGTAATTTCATAAACATGAAAATAAAAGTTACATATATGGATTTATCAAGCTCTTCATCCAAAAAATAGAGAGTTTAGCATACAAACATCATTTCAAAAGAATAAAGAGTAAGAGATTGGACCGACTCCGAAGCCTTGCTGGGATTCACGGTTGGAATCGCTGGGTTGTCAATCCGCGTCCAAGCTCGGTCCTCAACTGCGGCCGGGGTAAAGGAGGGCTGTCACTTCCTCCCAATGGCCCGTCTTCTTCGTGTCACGACCCGACGATGTCCAAATGCTCTTTAAACCTTCATTGATGATGAAAGTAAGATCTAATCTCTTCCTTGAAGTCCCTAGATGAATATAGGAGGCTTAGAACGAAAAAACGCAAAAAACGGCGCTCAAAAATACCTAGAAACGAAGAAGTTGCGGCTGTTTTCGCGGAGCAGCTATTTATAGACAGGTGCAGGTTTTCAATGCGCACGATCAGTGGCGCACGACCAGTGGTCGTGCGCACTATGTCCAGTGGTCGTGCGATAAGCCAGTCAGTCCACTTTTTAGGTGGGAATTAATGCACGATCACTAGCGCACGACCAGTGGTCGTGCGCACTATGTCCAGTGGTCGTGCGCAGTGTTCCTGTGCAGTTTTTGCGCCCCGGAACACTCGCACAACCCCCGTATCAACATGAAAGATCATCGGGCCACTGAAATGGGCATTCCACACATTCTCAAATATAGAAATTAAATTGCAACATAAAGCATGAGTAAGATAGACATGAAAATACACCGAAACGGGCCTAGAAGTGCACATAACATGGAATGTCAAATATGCATGAAAACATGTCTAAAGTGTAGTGCAAAGACTAGAAAATCGGCCCAAATGAGTCCGAAAATATGTATATAATTGGGACTCATCAGTAACACCACCCAACCTAGACCTTACGTACGCCCCAAAGAACACACAAGGTATCCGCATACAATCTGGTAAGCACCACCTCTAGCCCTATATTCGAGTCTCCTCTCAGGTACCCTGTTGAGGCAAACAGGGCAGTAGACCGGGCTGCCCACTTCTAGGCTTGTGTCACACCACCCAACCTAGACCTTACGTACGCCCCTAAGAACACACAGGGTATCCGCGTACTACTTGATACAACAATGCCTCTAAATGAAACACCAAGCTCATGACTCAGAGGACTCGACCAGTCCTTTCTTATAACTTGAGCCTACCGCTCGCAGGACTATCCCAGTCCTTCCTTATAACCCGAGCCTTCCGCTCGCAGGACTATCTCGTCCATATATTCAATCTCCCATCCCAACTCGGGATGAATTCTATTATGTCTCTTAATTTACCTAATTAGACTACTCTTGACTAATCATTATTATGATGCACCTCAATTGGTGATGAGAAGTGGAAGAACTCTATTGTTAAGCGTGCTCGAACTGGAGTAGTACTGGGATGGGTGACCTCCTAGGAAGTCCACGCACTGCCGCTTAACTGGCTTAATTCTCATCAAAGGGGGACTGCGGTCTCCAACAACCCACTGTGCCCTGTGGTGGGACAGAGAGGGGTTGGGGTGCATGGTCTGCAAACCATATGGTTAGGCTGAACCCTTTCGGTGCCAGCTGGGTCCCGTGTTGGCGGGCCTGGGCTGGGAGGATGCTGGCAGTCCAGCTGGGTCCCGTGTTGGCGGGCTTGGATCGTTACACTAATCAATTCTGTCAAAGCACTTCAATGTGAAAGATCATGGAGAGGCATCCTTCATTCTAGGAAATGAGATCATTAAGGACCGATCTTAATATTCTTTAGCACTCTCTCAGAAAGCCTACATCGAGCGTGTACTTAAGAGATTTAGCATGCTTGATTTTAAGCCTGTTGATGTACATGCGATTAAGGGTGATAATCTTAGCTTAGCATAATGCCCCAGGAATGATACAGAGAGAGAGAGTACATGAAAGATATACCTTATGCAAGTGCGATATGCAGCTTGATGTATGCCCAAATCTATACTAGACCAGACATTGCTTTTGTAGTAGGACTTTTTGGTAGATATCAGTCGAACCTAGGACTTTCTCATTGGGTGGCTGCCAAGAATGTCTTAAGGTATTTGAAGGGAACTAAGGATGTTAAGTTGGTCTACCATTGAGTGTAAAACCTTGAATTGGTGGGGTATACACATTCTGATTTTGCAAGGATGATAGAAAGTCTACCTCATGATATATTTTTATGTTTGCTGGTGGGGCCATTTCATGGAAGAGTGTCAAACAAACACTCATCACTTCATCCATAATGCATGCAGAATTTGTCGCTCTTTTTGGAGCTTCTACTCACGTGGTATGGCTTAAGAATTTCATTACTGAGTTAAAGATCGTTGACTCTATAACTGGACCCATTCAGTTGTACTGTGATAATATTTTTGCAGTTATGTTCTCGATGAACAATAAAAGTAACACAAGGTCTAAGCATATGGAAATTAAATTCTTGACCGTTAAGGAATTGGTCAAGAAGGGTGACATTTCAGTGGAGCATTTAGGGACAGATGACATGTTAGCTGACCCACTTACTAAAGGACTTCACCCCAATGTGTTTTAGAAGTATACCTTCAATATGGGTCTTAAGGGGTCATTTGACATGTTAGATTAGTGGGAGGCTGCATGAAGCTCCATTTCATTTATCTGTCATTTATTGCACTTTATTTAATTTATTGAAGTTAAAGTATATTTATTTAGAAATATTATTATGTTTTGATATTCGTAGAATTCTTGGTGACACGTCACACTACATTTAAAAGTCTCATGACTTGTGTCAGTCGGGGCATAAGGTAGGGGACACTTCATTTGGATTATGGCATGTAGTATGTCTTTTGACACATGAATTTAAAATCTTAAGATTGGTCATACTTGTTCTTTTGAACACTTAATAACTTATCGTAGCATAGTTTAGTGCATTCATTTGAGAAGTTTAGTTGACCACCAAGTAGAACAACCTTCATGTGCACATTTTCATTATGTTGTTCTAGCTTTAAATAACTGTGTTTTGTCCATGTCGATTGAATATGTAAGCTACTATGACCATGCAATGTACCATGTCGCTCAATGATGCAGTTGCCACCATGATTCAGAGTGAAGGATTTGGTTGGACCGGATTGACATGGGAGTAGACTCATTATCACGTTCACTATTGGTACCCTTTAGTTTAGTTGTGATTTTATCAGAACATCATGAATTACGATGAATAAAAGTCCAAGTAGGAGAATGTTGGATATTTTCCATAAGGTGGACTCGATTCATTGAGACGTCCCGTTAAAGTTGTACGCGAATATTTGAGCCTATTCGAACTCCTGCGAGCGTGCATTAGTTTAGTTACATAAATGGTCGAAGCCTGTGATTGGTGGCCCGACCGTCTTGTAATTTTTATCGCGACCTCGGTCTCACCCCTGGCACAGTTTTTGGGCATAATCGTGAAATCTAATTAATTAATGGATTTTCATAATTGATTTGGGGCATTCATTTGAAGAATTTAATTCTTCCTTTCTTTTGTAACGCCCAAATAAGGACTCTACCTATTAAGAGTCTAAGCATGAATTATGCCATTAGGTTATTCATTCCATCATGAACAGGGGCATGCCCCAAATAAGGACTCTACCTCGGTCTCTTTCATTTTGGATTTTCATGGGAAAGAGACCGCTCCTCCCACAGTTCTGTTCAAGGACAAGCTGACAAACAGTGCCTTTTCTTCGATCTCAGGAGTGGACAACTCTAAGTAATGAGCAAATCTAGTGCAGATCACAGAAGATCGACATTCTCCCTTCATTCTTATTTGGCAATAGAGTATTTCGGTCACCGGCATCTATTGATCTATTTGTCTAAAGTGTTGGAGATCATTTTTTTTTGCAGTAGATCGGTTCACAATCGATTAAGGTTCTTAGCAGCTTCATAGATCTCTTCATATCAAATTCTTGGTAAAGGAAAACCAAACTAGAGGTATACATAATTCATTCAAGTCTTTTTATTTATTTACTTCAGCACTTATACACACATTCAGTTAAACTTTCTTTAGCATTCTCACCTAGTGATTAAGATTTTGTGTGTTTTGTTGATTGAAGATCAAACATGATTGGTTAACATTCAACTTCAATATCAGATCTCATGTTGAGTAATTATACATAAATATATAGATATTTGTTGTGCTAACACTTTCCATTGTAGAGATCACGTACTTAGAGATTCTTGTATGCTACCGATGTAGGACCCCATTTTTTTCAAAAACTTAGGTCTTATGCCCAGAACCGCCGCTATGCGGTGACACCATCACACGGGAAGGTCGGCACTACAAAGCGCCGATCCTGCCGGCCATATCGATCACAGAAGAAGAAAAGTATAAACGAGCAATAGAAGTTCAAGTCCACAAATCACATGCTATATATAATAAATGTCCACATAATATAACTGAAATAACAAAGGTTACAATAATAAAGGGCACATGCCCTATACATCATGTCCTCACTACAAGATCACTCACGGAAGCTAAGTACTAATCACTCACTGACCCTGAAACTTGTGCTCCTGTACTAGACTGGCCCACCTCCGTTTGCACCGGCCTCTGGTGCTGCTGCGTCTCCTCGGTCCCCTAAAATGATATGGTTCACCGACCATTATTCAAAAAGACTATGCCTTATGTTCCTCACCCCACCCCCAATGGCTCCTAGGCACCGTGCGGGAGGATGAAGCGAAAGATAGCAAGGGGTATAAAACAAAGCAGATGACGGCGGATTTTGTCTATAGGAAATGTCTACAACTACACATGTGTATATAGATAATTGAAGCAGTAAAAGAGCATAGTAAGAGCAGGTAAAGAATAAGTAAAGGCAGTATATAAAAACATTTATATAATAGAAAAGTAACCATTGATTTATAGGAATGCCCATACAAACCTATAGAACAAGGGGTCGTTTAGCTAGGCCTATCGTATAAAGAGTCCCATAACCAATTTATACGATAGGGGTAGTGGTTGAAATGCAATGTTTATGCTATGACATGCAAGGTATGCAGTTTATGTTATGTTCATACAAGTGTAACTCGCACACTTCGACTCTATGCGCACAGACCTTTAGTTCCCCCTTTTTGGAGCTAGCAAGACTCCCAGGATACTCCCGTAGTGGCAAACGAAAGCGGTGGGTTGAGCCTCACCCACCTCTAGGTTGGTATTCACACTACCTAACCTAGACCTATTGTACGCCTCAACGCAAAACCGCGGAGCATCTGCGTACTCTTACTGGCTGGACCACCAGACTTTCATGTCTAAGTGCAAATTCCACACTTGTCGAGTCAACGTATTGACGTCAGAGTGAATGACCGTCCAATACCGAAGACCCGCCACCTTCATGCACATGCAAACATGTTCTACTATATCCCGAGCCATAAACTCCCTGGCCTAACCTGCCTGTCATCATAACCTTCTGGGCCAACGGCTCGCCGGACCAACCCGTCCGTACCAACAAGCATTACTGAGTCACAAGCTCACCGGACTAACTAGTCCGCTACTTCAACCACCGAGCCTACCGCTCGTACAACCAAACAAACTAACCTCCCATAACTACGGGGTGTGGGTGTGCGTATTATTAAGTTAATCTTGTACATCAACTTATCCCTACAATTTATGGTTAATCTTGGACTTCCCAAGGATTACCCTGTGAGGGGCTCGCTACGGTACTAGGAACCACAATGGGATGAAACCCCAAAGCTCCCTTTCTCAAGACACTTAGTGTTGTTGGTATCTACCCATAAGATTATCCCTCTTAACAATTCACTTGAATTACTCTACATATTTTATGACCTTCTAAGGGGAAAGACGATCTTTCGTCGGTCCCGGACACCACCTTACCCTTAACTCTCCAAGCACACTCTCATCTCATAAACTCCTTTTGGTGACCTCATACTCTTCAACCTGACCATGCACACCATCTACATACCAATTCCACCTAGTAGGCCACTAAACACCTAAGTTTCACTGTTTTACTTAACGCAGACCAAACTAACTATATGAATCTTATAAGTAGAGGTACTCTAAATATTCAACCACATGACACAAGATTTTTACTGGAGGACTACCATGGTATTTTAAGACTAAATCCAGATAATCATATTTTCCTCAACATTTTAGCATTTATTTAAATTTCTCCAATATTTGCCAAGTATGAATATGAACATGAAGTGTAAGGTATTATTATGATATGGCTTCCATAAAATCAAGATAAATCTATCATGCCAAAATAATAGTAAGTACAAAGTTTCCCAATTTATGGGAATCATTTCCTCACAGAAATAATTAATCCAAATACTTCCTAATTGGCACATGTTGTGAAGTAGCCTACTGATAACAACCACCAAAATTATATAAAAATTCACAGAGCTTCCTAGTGCCCTGAAATGTCCTATCACCAAGTTGTACATTTTTCCAGAGAGTTTTGGACCCTTAATTATATTTCTTAAGAGATTGAGAAAAAATAGGTGCCTTGAGGATGAAGTACTAGTTAAATCATAAAATAAATTACACAAAAATTACCATGGGTCTAAATTATGATTAAAAATACACCACCAAGATTTCATCTACATCCAAGATCATTTGTGCATGTAAATATCTCTTACAAGAAGTTTACCTAAAGGGGTTACGACCTAATTTAGGGGGAATAAATTCTCCTAAAATTCTCTCAAAATTTCATAGGGCATAAATACATCCCATGAACATATCTCCTAGGTTCCATGGCCATTCTATAGCTTTTGACCACATGTTCTTCACAAAGCTCTATCTGCACCCCAAGGGGTAAAACTAGGGTTCTAGGGCATATCCAACTCTACACCACCCCATCTTACTCATGAAGGTGTTTTAGGTGATCCTAAACCAGTGGCCAAGGTTTCAACTCATGGTGATGAGTTTTGACCACCATACCCCAAGATAAACACCATGCCCTAACTTTGACCCAACTTGACCTTACTTGGGTTGACAAATTACCCAAACAAATCAGTCCCACTTGGGATGAGATTTTTACCAAGGTCATGTGATAAACCTAAGAAGTACCCACCACAATTGGAGGGCATTGGAGGTTATTTGACCCAATAATTAATTAATATTTAATTTATGAAATTATTACAAAAACCTTAGAAAAAGGCTCTCCTAAAATTCCCATCTTTGGGTATGATGTGTGGGTAGGTGTAAATAGCCTAGGTTTCAATTTTCAATTCAATCCCATAACCCAATCAAAAGTTATTTGCAGTGGTTGGCTGGCAATTTGTAGTGGTTGGACGGCCGGAGGTGGCCGGAACAGGGGTATGGAGGCGGGATTAAAGATCCAAAAATAGAGCTCTTGGCCTACCCGATTGGGGACCAATTGGCCCTAATCCTTGCAGGCAACCTGATGGGATCTATCCACAGAGAGAGGAGAAGAACCAGACCTTTAATGAGGCTCGAGGGTGGTTGTTTCCCGGATTTTCCATGGCCGCCCCCTTCAAGTTGTGCTCCTTTCCGATCTCTTGATTCTCCACCAAATGCAATGATCTAGTACTCGATTTCAACTGATATCCCCCTTCTGAAGGTGATGGAAGGGTCAATTTGAGGAGGGAAAGGCTTAATGGTGGAGTGCCATTAATGTTCATTTCAGTTTCACTTGAAACCTCTTGAATCCTCCACCAGATGGCATGGGAAAGGTTGTAAAACAACATAGAATTCAATGGGGAGATGAATGGAGGGTGTGGGGAGATGAATGGGAGTTAATTTGCCTTGAATGCCATGAATTCGCCTTAAATGGCCACTTTATCTCTCTTCAAATTAGGGGAACTCCTAATTTCTCTCTCCTAGTCACCCCCTCCAGATATTGGATGGCATTTCATGTAATTTCAGTGGTGACTAATCATTTGGGCCATTGAAATTGGGCTTAGCCCAAAGGTATTGAGCTATGAGCTTAATTAACCCAAGTTGGACAATATTGACCAAGTGTTGACTTGGTCAAATTGGTGAAATTAATTAGGCCCAATGGGTAAATGTTGACCCATTGGCCTCCCTTAGTCACCAATGGAACTTGGGGAAAGTCAATTGGTCCAATTGAACCCTAATTGACCCTAAATATGGTGGTTTGACTTATTTGAGGCTAGGGTTGACTTTGGACAATTTGGCCCACATGATTGACCCCAATGGGTCCTAAATGCTCTAAGGGACCCTCCAAAGGGTTAGGTGTGCCATGGTGGGGTCAAAGGTTCAAGGTGAGGCCCTAAAGTCCAACCTTAAGCTTGGTAACTGGAAATTGCTATTTGCAGACCAAGGTGCTCTTCCCCTTCAAGCCTAAGGCCAAGTGATCTCTTTAAGCTTCCTAGGGTTTTGTCATGACCTATTCATGACAAAACCACTCTAGGGGTCTAGTTGTTTGGGGGATGTTACAACTGAGATCTGCTAGCAGCGCAGAATTCATAAGGAACAATACATCATAGTTGTTGCGAATATCCGCGATCATGAAGCACGAGCAAGATTCTAAGAATGGTATAAATCATATTTCCGCACTTCAGTAGATTTACCGCTTGCTCAACCTTTAGTACATTCATGTTTTATTGATTGATTAGAAGATAATTTTCAGCATAAACTCCAATTGGAGGTCAATAGAGTTTGGTTAAGACGATCCTGCAGTATGATTAGTCGTTATATTCATTTAATTTATGACATTATAGATATACAACCTGTATATCGTCAAGGGTGGAGCCCATTCGTGCCACATAGGCAGAGGTCAAAGTAAAAGATCATGTCAAAGTCAACCAGCAGGAGCATCTGAAGGCCATATGCGAGTATGTGAGTATCTTCTTCCATACTTGCCAGGTATGCGACGTCGGCGATATCTCGCCAAAGTAAGCATGATCCTCCATTACTCTCCAGTATGCGATATTCCTCCATAATCACTAGGTACCAGTGAATAGGCCGTCGTGGAGTCATGCAGGAAGGTCCTAGCAAGCAGGTCCCAGATGAAGGTTCTCTATGGAGAGGAGGAACAATTACAACAACCATCCAGGAAGGCATCAAGGAGGAGGACGCATGGAGGCGATGGTAATTGCCCGACAAGGCAATCGACCATGAAGAAGGATTCTGCGGAGGAGGAACAGGCCAGAGGACATTCCTCTGTACGGTTGATAAGTAGTTTTTATATAACTTTTTAGTAGAAATTTTAGTAATTATTTAATATGAAATTTTATTTTTAAGGTAAATTTTAGCTTATAAATAGTTCTTTTATGAAATTTGATTCTAATTTAGCTTATTTGCATTTTTACAGAATTTTGGGACAGGTTGAAAAAAATTTATATTACACGCCCTAGGTCACGCCCGTGACCAAGGGCGTGTAATCATAATATCAGTCCAAAGTTGATGCCACGCAATGTGATCTCGTCCACAGCAAGTCACGCTCGTGTATGTTTACACGCCCCCCAGTCATGCACGTGACCTGGGGCGTGTAAACATAAGAATCTTGCCAGTAGTGTTGTCGTCGAGAAGAGGAGTGTCGTAGAGAAGTTGACCAAGTCACGCCCGTGTCGAGCAATTCACGCCTGTGACTTCCCATGTGATACCTGCTCCCCAGCGCGCCGCAATCAGACCCACACAGCATTAAATGAAGCAGCCCACATTACACGCCCGTGACCCAAGTTACATGGGCGTGTAATGTCCTTTTTCGTCGCATCGTCACGCAAGACCCATGCGATGTCCCTGCTGAGATGAGCAGTGCTTACATGCCACCCAGTCACGCCCGTGACTGGTGGCGTGTAACCTTGAATTTTTTCCTAAAAATTCCAGAGGTCTCCTTGAGTCCAGGGTTCAGAATTTTTGAGAGGGGGAGGTGCTGCTAGAGCTCTTACCATTTTCATGCTTTTTCATGTCATTCCTTTTCATGTTCTCTCTCTTTTCCTTTCATGCAATGTTCTAGTTTTCTTTTAATGCAATAGTCTAGTGTAAGCTTGTAACCTTTATTATTCTAGCTTTGTAATCTCCTTTTAAACTTTTAATCACTTTTGTTATTAATAAAATGTAGTTTTGCTTTCCTTAATATTCTCTTTCTACTTTAGTTAATTTTTCCTTCATGAAATTTTATTTTTCTCTCTTTTTCCCCTCCACCATGATTAACTAATTCTCATTAGTGCTCGATAAAAATGATCCGAGGATGAGATAATCAAGTTATGATTTTCTAGCTCTCTTTTTCCGTTTTTGTAAGCACTTGAATTACCCTTGATTTTTAATTAGTGAGGCCATATTTTCGATATATGGTTTTTGCTTAAGTTTTCATACTTAGCTAGCCGAGAGGCTTAAAGTTTGAATCGATCACTCAAGGGTAAAGAGAGTTGCATGCACCCCACGAGAGAGGATGGTGTAATTCTCCCGGATTAGAGTCAAATCCAATAGTGGGGTTCACAACGTAAAGCAAGTTTTTGGTAATCAATTATAGAATGAGAGTTCGGTTGATTTTTCCTAAACTTAGTTGGGCATTAACCTCTAGAGATGCATGTTCAAGCTTAGGGAACCTCCACGGTCAAGTAGTTTACCTAAATAGAATTAGAATTATTTTTTCTTCTCTTGATTATTCTCGCTCCAAGGTGATTTTAGATTGAGTACTAATCCTTTTTACCATCATCTAAACCTTTCTTTAATTTGCAAATTGTCTCTTTTTAGCTAAGTAAAAACAAACCTCAAAGATTAATAGATAAGATAATAGTGTTCTCCTCGAATTAGAAGTAATCAACGCACCCCGAGGAATACGACTTTGGTATTTCTAAAATATCATATATTATAGACGATAAGGTACACTTGCCTTCATCGAATATAGTTTTGGAAAACATCATCAATCCTTCGCTTTTGCAAATCATAAATTTTCTATATCAACTGCGAGCTGCATCAGATGGAAGGGAATTATACCATGACTTTCCCAAAATTTCTGGAGGCCAGGCAGAGAGCCGTAGATGGAGGAGAAGGGAAAAGGCAAGTGGTTCATGTCGAGCCGGGGGTGTTTCAAGCCATGGCTCGAAGGAGGAATGAAGATCAGGACGACCAGGGAGGTCATGGAGGAGTCGGATAAGGAGGAGGTGGAGTAGTTATCCACGGGGGAGATGGGCTAGGTGCTTCCCGCAAGGGAAGTCTTCATTCCATCTACAGAAAGAGTATCGCCTCGAACTCTCAAGCGTCGCCCCAGTTGGAGGAGATCACGTTTTTGGAGGAGGACATGCTAGGGAATGAGAATCCCTTCCATGATTCCCTCATCATTCAAGCAGCAGTCGAGGACTTCACCATCAACCAGTTCCTGGTGGACAATGGGAGTTCGATAAATGTCATCATTAAGAAGACGTTCAACAGGCTGGAGGTGGAGGCCAGCAGGGTGATAGCGTCAGATGGTCCTCTCTTTGGCTTCTTAGGAGAGAGGAAGGAGGTGGAAGCGGGAGTAGAGTTACTGGTAACTCTCGGCCGAAATTTAATCTGGTGCAGGTTTGTCATCATTGACGCGTTGAGTTGTTACAGTGCCATCTTCAGAAGGCCGCTCATCAAATCCTTCAAGGGCGTCCCGTCTTCGTACCATCAGTGTTTGAAGTACTGCCAGGGAGATGTCCAAGAGAGGATCAGGAGTGATCCAAGAGCTGCTTGGGAGTGCTACCTTAATGCAACGAGCTTGATCAGCTGGATGGAGGAGTAGGAAGAGATGGACAAGGTGATGGAGGGAGAAGCTAGGTTGGAGTCCATAGAGGAGATGGAAGAAGTGAAAGTGTTATCGAAGGTGTAACACCCTACCAGTACAAACAATATAACAATATGTCTGACCAGGACACACACCATATTGAACACACTAGCTAGATGTTAATAAGATGATAACAGAAAAGCAACTAAATGAGTGTACATCAAGGAGTAAGCGAAAGAATTGATTAACATTACTTTCAGAATTGTCCACTATCCCAGGAATGAAACATTAAAGAGTTATGGCCTTAAGGACCTACATTCAAACAATGTATCTAACTCAAAAGCATACTTCATCACGCAGGCTGACAATATAAGGAAAGCAGTAAAAATAGAGGTTGGCCTTCAAGAGCCAACACAGCATATGGCTTCAGCCCGCTACTTCCCACTTGCCTCACCAGCACCTTGTAACGCCCATGATTTTTTGTTAATTATTTTGCATAGCCACTGTGACGTAATTTTGGTGTAAGGGCGTTACGTCAGTTCGTCAGGTTTAGTTTTGGGCCTTAGCTTGGTTAAGGTATGTAATTTAGATCGAGCGTGCGAGACTTCGCGTCGTTTCGAGCTATAGAGAAAATTTTGTGTAGTTATTAAGATCTTAGCTTCGGAAGGCTTTATCCCGAGTTTGGCACGTCGGAATTGAATTTTGACTTCGCTGATCGTAGCGCCGAATTTCAGTTTAGGGGCGAATTTCGTAGAAGTCCGAGGTGATTTAGTCGTCGTCGTGGTTTAAATAGAATGGGAGATTATTTATGTAATTTTTTGCATTTCATCTTTGCATGAAATTCTTAGGCTTCGTTCGATGAACTGCAGGCTAGCTGCGTTTGACGAACTGCAGGCTAGCTGCGTTCGACGAACTGCAGGCTTGCTGCGTTCGACGAACTGCAGGCTAGCTGCCTTCGACGAATTGCAGGCTAGCTGCGTTCGACGAACTGCAGGCTAGCTGCGTTCGACGAACTGCAGGCTAGCTGCATTCGACGAACTGCAGGCTAGCTGCGTTCAACGAACTGCAGGCTAGCTGAGTGCGATGAACTGCAGGCTGAGTTCGACGAACTCCTGGAGGCTTAATATATATACATTAAGCTTAGGTTTTATCTTTTCATCTCCTTCCCCTTTCGTCTGACTAAGAGTTCTGTCGGGCGTGAGAGCGAGAACGGCGTGTCGTGGAGCTTCCGACCGGTGATTCGAAGGTTGTACTAGTCGGGATCGTGTTTGGAGAGTGGATTTGGAAAGCTCTCGGCGAGATCTTCGTTCTAGTGGTAAGCTTTTCCCGTTTCGTGGATTTTTAGAGTTTGAGGTAGTAACCTTACCACTCTTTTCGATCTGAACAGTTTTAGGATTCGTGCTTGGGTGAGTTCTTGACCGATCCATAGCTTTTGGAGCAGAGATCTTTGAGTTTAGCAAGGTTTAAGGCAAGTGGCAGTTTCTCCTTCTCTCTTGTTGTTGAAGTTTTGATTCCTTGCTTGAGTTCTTATCGCATTATTTAACTTTTGATCTTGGAGTGTTGTATGGCTAATTTAACTCTTGGACTCTCTTTTGAGATCACCCTAAATGTCTACATTTTCCCTCTAGAAGAATCAGTTGCAGCCTAGAATTTTCGGCCAATACTCGAAAAAAATTCTGTAATTCTCGAGATCCCTGTGTTCTCTTCCCGAGAAGTTCCTTATGAATCAGTTGCAACTGCCTAGAAATCTTCCTTATTTCTCGAGGAAACCCTGAAGACCCTTGCCTAAACTTCCTTCTGCTTCTCGAGATGTGCCCTCGATTTCTCGAGAGCTGCCCTCCGTTTCTCGACAGCTGCCCTCTACTTCTCAAGGAATGCCTGCCCCTTGTTTCTTAGTGTTTGAGTTATGCCTCCAATTTCTCCTCCTCCTCGAAAGCTTGTGTCTTATAAAGGGTGCAGGTAATTACAGATATCTGTACAATGCCCTTGTTCATGAGCACCTTCTTCTTAAGTTCTTACATCTGTTGTGATTACCCAATCTCTGAGTCTTCTCTTATGAATTGTCTTATGCAGTGTTTACTTCATTTGTGACCCTATCCTTAGGGTATCCTGGTGATTGTTTTTCTCGGGCTTCGTCCCACACCTAATTAAAGAAATTAATTAATAAGAACCATTTTCATTAGCCTTGCATGGTAGTCGTGTTTGGGGGACAGTGGGGATTTGTCGTAAAATTAATAAGATACATTGTCTTTAGCCTTGCACGGTAGTCATGTTTGGGGGACAGTGGGGATTTGTTGTAGCCATGCACGGTGGCCATTTTAGAGGTGAACCGCAGGCTTGGTCTATGGTCCCGTGGGCCATGTTTGGGTGGTTGGGGATAGAGAAACCCCCCGCCCATTTTTGGCTTTGGGTGGCAGTAGATAAAGGATCGCCCCCGTTTAATTTGAGCTGATCATTCTCTTTAAATAAATTTAACAAGATAAATGAACTATGCTTGTTCCTCTTTTTTTGGTATTTGGTGCACTCGGTGCTTTGCTTAGTTCTTTGTTTGGAGCTTCTCTTTCAGTGAATCTGGCATGGGTTGGTACCCCTTATGCCTTATTTACTTTTCTGCTTGTTTTCTGCCACTTGTAATTCCCTTGCTGAGGCGTTCTTTATTTTATTGAGTGCCTCAGGTTCTGAGCCGTAGCGGCTAGCAGTGTAGCCCGGAGTCTTCGGGAGTTTTAGTTGCTGTTTTACCCCACTGCTGCGAGGTAGTTGTGGTTAGTTTCTTCTTTTGTTCAGACATGTTAATTTGGAGCCAACGGGTTAGTGTCAGGTTGTTGACGCCCGTTGTGCCCTTTTGATACTTTACAGCTTACTTGCCAGTTAATTGCTACTACTTTTTAGATCTTGTGTATCTTGCTCTTTGGGAATGATTTATGTCTAGGTGCATTATAGTTATAAAATGGCTTTTCTTTCATCCTCATTGCATACCTTTTAACTGAAATCCTTATCTTTAAAGTCGCCAAAAAGATATTTTCTATACGTATACTACGCCTAGATATGTGCATATCATTTACTTTATGTCCTATCATCACGTGCATTTAGGACCTTAAGTGAACTAAATCAAGTACTTTCCGCTGCAATTACATATATTTTCTCAATGGACTAGTTGATCCACGAACTTAGAGACACAGTTCTTACCCCAAACCCTAATAAATGATTTCAAATGATGATCTATCTTGTAAACAAGTTTTGATTAAATAAGTAATAGGTTCCCGCCTGAGCGTCTGCAGTTGTCTCCTGCATGATGTGGCATCATGACACGTATTTTCTCTTACTCCGATATTCCTAAATTCGGAGAAAATGCGGGTTGTGACAGTTGGTATCAGAGGGAGGTTGTTCGACAAGTCGGTCGAGCAACAAATTCTGATATAGTATAGATGTTTTGGTTTCATTGCATACACACACCGATGTGTCATCAGTACGTCTTGGCCGAAGCATGAACACTACACTGATGGCATGATAAGAAGTATACGGGGCATATTATGTAGTATGGGATGCATAATATGTGTTTGTATATGGATCCACCATAGGTGGCAATATGTGACGGTTATGTAGTATGGGATGCATAAACATCATCACATGGATGCCCATTAACACATTTTTTCTTTTTCGTTACATGCAATATTATGTAGCATGGGATGCATAATATTTCATGTGTACGCCGCTCATAACATGCATTAAGTCCTTTATTAGAATACATAGCACAACATACATTACATAGTATTGCATAAGCACACGTGCAAAGCTAAAGATTTATATGTTGACACACGCACACCCATGATTTCAAAATGAATAGAAAATTCAGGCATTCATGACCCTTGCACATGAGTCAAGAGGGGTGATGTAGTATCATCCCCAAATTTAGCATAGCATCATGAAAATATCCTAGAGAAAGGTAGTGGAAATGGCAAGTATCTGTACATGTATGTTCTGAACCAAACAGTGTAGTTCTAGTGTAAGGTTAAGTTTTAATTATAGGTTTATGCGTATTAGCAGAGATGGCGCATAAGTGAGTCGCGACTAGATCGACACCTCAGTCGGAGGGTGAGTCATCCGGAGTGCAGAGTGAAGCTCTGATCGAGAGTCTACACCAGAGCAATGAAGCTCTGGCTAGGCAGATGGTTGCGATGCAATCGTAAGTTGAGGCGTTGTTGTCTGTCGGTGCTAGGCAGCAATCCATGGTGTAGGCCCCCGTAGTAGGACAGGCAGTACCTACTCCTCCTGCTCCCTCGGTACACCCAGCAGCGATACCTCCGGAAATGAATTTCATTTCGCACTTTCAAAGGTTGGGTCCTCCATCGTATGACGGTCGAGCCGACTTCGTGGCCTTAGACGATTGGCTTATAGCCATGGAGGAGATGTTCTCATATTCTGGAATCACCGTAGATCAGAAGGTGATGGTTGCCGCGTACCAGCTTAAGGGTCTTGCAAAGAGCTGGTGGTTGAGGGAGAAGGAAGACCTTTCCGAAGGATGTTCGTGGGAAACCTTCAAAGGAATGTTGTTAAGAAAGTTTCTGCCGTCGGTAGAGCAAGACCAATTGATGAATGATTTCCTGCATCTAACGCAAAGGCAACTCTCGGTGAGCGAGTATTAGATTGAGTTTTGCAAGTTGAGCAGGTTTGCTACGGCCCTAGCTGGTAGCCTCAGGATAAAGGAAGAGGAAAGCTGAGCGTGATAACCCAGGAGCAAGTGCAGTCTTCGACCCAAGTGATCGCAGGTTAGACCTTAAGCCAGTTGTTAAGTCTTGACTCGTTTTAGTTTCGCTATATTAGACTCGTTTTTTTCGCGCTTATAAGGAGATTTAAGGTAAAGAATTGTTGGGCACGTGTTTTGTTCGATTCTGGTGCTACCCATTCATTCGTAGCAAGGGCTTTCATCGAGCATCACTGTTTGACCCCTGAGCTGGGCAACGATTTGTTCCTCGTTAAGTTCCCTTCTGGTGATTTGGTATCCTCGAACCAGTGCGTCCAAAGTTGCCCCATTTCCTTAGGAAATTTCTTGGTTGTTGCTGATCTCAAGGTGTTGGACCTAGAAGACTTTGACGTGATTTTGGGTATGGACTGGTTGTCCAGCTATGATGCGGTCATCCGATACAAGGAAGCGTCTGGACTTTGTGATGGACAACGATCATCCCATGAGCGTTTTTGGGTCTCCGTGCTAGTGTTCCCCGATAATTTCTACAGTATGTGTTCGGAAACTGTTAAATTCTGGTTGTTTGGCTTACCTTATTTCTTTAGTAGAAACTGTTACTGGTTCGCCGTGTATTGAGGGTTTTCCGGTGGTGCGAGAGTTTCCTGATGTCTTTCCCGTTAGTCTTCCCGGCCTTTCGCCTGATAGAGATGTGGAGTTCGTTATTGATCTTGAGCCTAGTACTCGTCCTATCGCAAAGGCACCGTGCCGTATGGCCCCACTTGAGTTAGAAGAGTTGCGAACTCAGTTAGATGAGCTGTTACATTGTGGATTTATTAGGCCAAGTTCTTTGCCCTGGGGTGCTCCAGTTTTGTTCGTGAAAAAGAAGGACGGTTCCATGAGGTTGTGCATAGATTATAGAGAGTTAAACAAAGTGACCATAAAGAATAGGTATCCGTTGCCGAGGATAGAAGATCTGTTTGATCAGTTGTGTTGTAGTACGATGTTTTTGAAGATTGACCTTCGATCAGGCTACCATCAGTTGAGGATCCGTGAGTCGGGCGTTCCCCGGACTGCCTTTCATACCCGTTATGGTCATTTTGAGTTTCTGGTTATGCCTTTTGGTTTGACGAATGCACCCTCTGCGTTTATGGAGATGATGAACCGCGTGTTCAAGGAATTTTCTGGATCATTTCACTGTAGTATTCATCGATGATGTGTTGGTATATTCCAGAAGTGCTGAGGAGCATGCTACGCATTTGTGCTTAGTATTGTCTACTCTTAGAGAGCACAAGTTGTATGCGAAGCTGAGTAAGTGTGAGTTCTGGCTTTCTCAGGTATCCTTTCTGGGTCAAGTGGTGAACAAGGATGGAATTACTGTAGACCCCGCTAAGATTTCTGCTGTGTTGGATTGGAAGACGCCTTCAACGCCTAAGGAGATAAGGAGTTTCTTAGGGTTGGCTGGGTATTACATGAGATTTGTTCAAGGATTCTCAGTGTTGTCGGCACCTTTAACTAAGCTTACCTAGAAGAATACCGCTTTTGTTTGGAGCGATAAGTGCGAAGTAGCCTTTCAGGAATTAAAGAGGCATTTGTGCAGTGCTCCTGTGTTGGCCTTGCCGATCGAAGGATTAGAGTATGCAGTTTATGTGGAAGCATCCCACATTGGTCTAGGGTGTGTTTTGATGCAAGAAGGAAAAGTGATTGCTTATGGGTCTAGACAATTGAAAGTTCATGAAAAGAATTACCCTGCGCATGACTTAGAATTTGCTGCAGTGATTTATGCTTTAAAGCTTTGGAGACATCTTTTATATGGAGTGTCATGCAAGATCTTCACGGATCACAAAAGTCTGAAGTATGTCTTTACCCAGAAGGAGTTGAATTTGCGCCAGCGCAGGTGGTTGGAGTATGTTGCGGATTATGAAGTTGATATCTTGTATCATCCGGGTAAGGCTAATGTGGTAGCTGATGCCCTAATCAGAAAGACCGCGCATGTCTTCATTCTTTCCGTGCATTCCTTAATAGAGGAGTTTATGCTGATGGATATCTCAGTCGGTAGTAGTACCGCACCTTCGAGTCTTAAAGTTGAAGAGCCTTCTTGGATTACCCTTACGAGATTGCACCAGAAGGAAGATCCTGACTTGCAGCATCTTCGAAGCAGGACTGAAAAGGGAGAATTACCAGATTTTTCGATCGATGATAAAGATACTCTGAAGTACCGAGGTAGGTATTGTATCCCCGCGTTGGATGATATTCGTGCAAAGATCTGTAGTGAAGCGCATGACTCTAGTGTTTCCTATCATCCTGGTTCTATGAAAATGTACAAAGACCTGAAGCAGATCGTTTGGTGGTCAGGTATGAAGAATGATAAAGCCAGATATGTTTCTGAATGTTTAACTTGTCAGCGCGTGAAAGCGGGTCATAAGAGGCCTAGAGATAAGTTGAACCCGTTGGATATTCCAAGCTAGAAGTGGGAGAGTATTTCGATGGATTTCATTACTAGTTTACCGAGATCACCCAGAGGACACAATTCGGTATGGGTCATAGTTGACAGATTAACAAAGTGTGCTCACTTTGTGCCTTTTAAGATCGGCTATTCTATGGTGAAAATAGCAGAGCTCTATTTGGATGAAGTTATCAGATTGCATGGTGTGCCCGTGAGCATTGTGTCGGACCGAGATTCAAGGTATATATCTCGTTTTTGGCGGAGTTTGCAGGGAGCTTTAGGCACTGACCTTTGATACTCTACCGCTTACCATCCTTAGACCAATGGTCAGTCAGAGAGAGTGAATCAAATTTTGGAAGATATGATCAGGTGCTATATTATGGATCATGGTGGAGCTTGGGATAAGCATCTTGGATTTATGGAATTTGACTATAATATCAGTTATCAGGAAAGCCTGTAGATGGCCCTCTTTGAGGCTTGAATGGGAGTCGTTGCCGAACTCCCTTGTTTTGGGCCGAGGTGGGTGAGAGACCGTTGTTAGGCCCAGAGGCTTTGGAAGAGATGAGCTTTGTCGTGACTCATATCCGCGAGAAGCTTCGTATTGCTCAAGAGCGGTATGAGAAGTATGCCAATTGGAGAAGGGTGGATCTAGAGTATGCCATCAGAGACTTAGTGTTCTTGAAAGTTTCTCCGATGCTGGGCGTTAAGAGGTTTGGAAGGAACCACAAGTTGGACCCCCGGTATGTGGGACCTTTCCATATTGTTGAGCGCATCGGAGTGTCAGCTTATAGATTGGATTTGCCTACTTCCTTGCCTAATGTTCACGATGTGTTTCATGTGAGCCAGCTGAGGAAGTGTCTGCGTGGTGCTCGGCTTATTCTTGATTCAGTGCCCGTATTGCAGCCCAATCTTTCGTATGTTGAAAAGCCTGTTCGAATCTTGGAGACTCAGGAGCGTGTGTTGCGGAGGAAGACGATCCTGATGGTTAAGGTTCCTTGGGAGAATCAGGGTGTCGAAAGCGCAACATGGGAGCTGGAGTCTGCCATGATAGAGACTCGTCATAGCCTCTTCTCTTAGATTTCGGGTAAATCTTCTGTTAGGTATCCTTCAGATTTGATTCTGTATCTTTCTTGATCTTTGGATTTCAAATTTCGGGACGAAACTTCTTTTTAGGGGGAGTGACAGTAACGCCCCTGATTTTTCGTTAATTATTTTGCGTAGCCGCTGTGCGTAATTTTGGCGTAAGGGTATTACGTAAGTTCGTCAGGTTTAGTTTTGGGCCTTAACTTGGTTAAGGTATGTAATTTAGATCGAGCGTGCGAGACTTCACGTCGTTTCGAGCTATAGAGAAGATTTTGTGCAGTTATTAAGATCTTAGCTTCGGAAGGCTTTATCCCGAGTTTGGCTCGTCGGAATTGAATTCTGACTTCGCTGTTGGAATCGTAGCGCCGAATTTCAGTTTAGGTGCGAATTTCGTAGAAGTCTGAGGTGATTTAGTCGTCGTTGTGGTTTAAATAGAATGGGAGATTATTTATGTAATTTTTTGCATTTCATCTTTGCATGAAATTCTTAGGCAGTGTTCGATGAACTGCAGGCTAGCGGCATTCGAAGAACTGCAGGCTAGCTGCGTTCGATGAACTGCAGGCTAGTTGCGTTCGACGAACTGCAGGCTAGCTGCGTTCGACGAACTGCAGGCTAGCTGTGTTCGATGAACTGCAGGCTGAGTTCGACGAACTCCTGGAGGCTTAATATATATACATTAAGCTTAGGTTTTATCTTTTAATCTCCTTCCCCTTTTGGCCGACTAAGAGTTCTGTTGGGTGTGAGAGCGAGAGCGGCGTGTCGTGGAGCTTCCGGCCGGCGATTCAAAGGCATTAGTAGTTGGAATTGTGTTTGGAGAGTGGATTTGGAAAGCTCTCGGCGAGATCTTCGTTCTAGTTGTAAGCTTTTCCCGTTTCGTGGATTTTTCGAGTTCGAGATTGTAACCTAACCCCTCTTTTCGATCTGAACAGTTTCAGGATTCGTGCTTGGGTGAGTTCTTGACCGATCTATAGCTTTTGGAGCAGAGATCTTCGAGTTTAGCAAGGTTTAAGGCAAGTGGCAGTTTCACCTTCTCTCTTGTTGTTGAAGTTTTGATTCCTTGCTTGAGTTCTTATCGCATTATTTAACTCTTAATCTTGGAGTGTTGTATGTCTAATTTAACTCTTGGACTCTCTTTTGAGATCACCCTAAATGTCTACATTTTCCCTCTAGAAGAATCAGTTGCAGCCTAGAATTTTTGGCCAATACTCGAAAAAAATTGTGTAATTCTCGAGAGATCCCTGTGTTCTCTTCCCGAGAAGTTCCTCCTTCTCTCGAGAAACTCTTTGATTTCTCTAGAAATCTTCTTGCCTCTCGAGAACTCCTACGTTTTCCGCTTTGCCTTTTGCTTCTCGAGAGATCCAGCCACCTCTCGAGGATACCCCTCTTTTCTCGGAAAATCCCTGTAGAATTCCTATTTTTTCTGTTATTTCTCGAAAAATCTTCCTTATTTCTCGACGAAACCCTGAAGACCCTTGGCTAAACTGCCTTCTGCTTCTCGAGATGTGCCCTTTATTTCTCGAGAGCTGCCCTCCATTTCTCGAGAGCTGCCCTCTACTTCTCAAGGAATGCCTGCCCCTTGTTTCTTAGTGTTTGAGCTATGCATCCAATTTCTCCTCCTCCTCGAAAGCTTGTGTCTTATAAATGGTGCAGGTAGTTGAGGATATCTGTACTATGCCCTTGTTCATGAGCACTTTCTGCCTAAGTTCTTACATCTGTTGTGATTACCCAATCCCTGAGTCTTCTCTTATGAATTGTCTTATGAGTGTTTACTTCATTTGTGACCCTATCCTTAGGGTATCCCGGTGATTGTTTTTCTCGGGCTTCGTCCCGCGCCTAATTAAAGAAATTAATTAATAAGAACCATTGTCTTTAGCCTTGCACGGTAGTCGTGTTTGGGGGACAGTGGGGATTTGTCGTAAAATTAATAAGAACCATTGTCTTTAGCCTTGCACGGTAGTCGTGTTTGGGGGACAATGGGGATTTGTTATAGCCATGCACGGTGGCCATTTTAGAGGTGAACTGCAGGCTCGGCCTGTGGTCCCGTGGTCCGTGTTTGGGTGGTCGGGGATAGAGAAACCCCCACCCGTTTTTGGCTTTGGGTGGCAGTAGATAAAGGATCGCCCCCGTTTAATTTGAGCTGATCAGTCTCTTTAAATAATTTTAACAAGATAAATGAACTATGCTTGTTCCTCTTTTTTTGGTATTTGGTGCACTCGGTGCTTTGCTTAGTTCTTTGTTTGGAGCTTCTCTTTCGGTGAACCTGGCTTGGGTTGGTACCCCTTATGCCATATTTACTTTTCTGCTTGTTTTCTGCCACTTGTAATTCCCTTGCTGAGGCGTTCTTTGTTTTATTGAATGCCTCAGGTTCTAAGCCGTAGCGGCTAGCAGTGAAGCCCAGAGTCTTCGGGAGTTTTAGTTGCTATTTTATCCCGCTGCTGCGAGGTAGTTGTGGTTAGTTTCTTCTTGTGTCCAGACATGCTAGTTTGGAGCCAACGGGTTAGTGTCAGGTTGTTGACGCCCGTTGTGCCCTTTTGATACTTTATAGCTTACTTACTAGTTAATTGCTACTACTTTTTAGATCTTGTGTATCTTGCTCTCTGGGAATGATTTATGTATAGGTGCATTATAGTTATAAAATGGCTTTTCTTTCATCCTCATTGCATACCTTTTAACTGAAATCCTTATCTTTAAAGTCGCCTAAAAGATATTTTCTATACTTATACTACGTCTAGATATGTGCATATCATTTACTTTATGTCCTGTCATAACGTGCATTTAGGACCTTAAGTGAACTAAATCAAGTACTTTCCGCTGCAATTACATATATTTTCTCGGTGGACAAGTTGGTCCACGAACTGAGAGACACAGTTCTTACCCCAAACCCTAATAAATGATTTCAAATGATGATCTATCATGTAAACATGTTTTGATTAAATAAGTAATAGGTTCCCGCCTGAGCGTCTGCAGTTGTCTCCTGCATGACGTGGCATCATGACGTGTATTTTCTCTTACTCTGATATTCCTAAATTCGGAGAAAATGCCGGTTGTGACACACCTGCACCAACATCCAATAAGAGGTAAACGAGGGTCAGCTATGAGCTGACCACAAACTGCATAATGATCTGCATGGAAACGGGTTCGGTTCAACTTTGCAAGTCCTCTAGTCGTCGTGATCTACTACATGACGTGGGTATGTCTTTGCCTCTTCCCGTAAGGGTTTAACACATACAAGTGTCACACAAAAGATAAGCTACACACCCAATCATTCCAAGAGGACGTAGGCTTCGCTCACATAACCAATGAAGGAGGTACAAGACCGCTCCACTTCAAAAATTGTGGTGAAGTTTTGCATTCAACCACATTCCAAACATGGGGCTTCCGTTAGGATCTCCGAAAGACACCTAAATCTCAAGACCCGCAATACTATAACATTTCTCACATTGTCATTCTCCGGCACGCATTCTAGGATTAACTTAAATGCACGTCAAAATCAAGCATCACCGATCTAGACTAACGACCACGGGTAGGCTTCACACAAAATGCCTAAATCCGTTCGTCTACCAGATTTCTACATGCAATATATGCCGGGGACGGACACAATCTATCCGGAGTTTCGAAGAACTATATGAAGTCCTACACTTCATTAATTAGTGAAAGAGACAACCTCAAAATGCATAGAAAAAGGAATGAGAGGACCAAAACACGTCCTAAGACCGGGAGGAAGGATCGTCACCCTTGCCTCTCTCTTTGGCACCATGATTCCGAGATTTCAAAATGATGGAAAGAATCGCACCGGGCTTCTCTCCGTGGATTTGGAAACGTCTCGCGATTCGGAGCTTCGGAGCTCCGTCAATGGCAGAAAGTGCCTCCTTCTTCTTCCTTGTCTCTCAGATTTCTCAAGTTTGGAGAGAGAAAATGAAGGCAATAATAACCCTAAAGTTATCTACCAAAACTCCTTTAAGGGATTTTTAAATGATCCTAGCCCTCAGATTCATTTTTCAGAAGGCTCAGAACGGTTTCAAACTTTGGATTTGACGTCAACTTCCATCTAAATCAAAACAGGTAAAAATAAGCGCTCGATTTGCATTCGTCGAGTACTTCCGACGATTCATCGAGACCGTCACATTATTTGAGTCCTTTCGACGATTCGTCGGTACCTTTCGAGACCTTTCGACGATTTATCGAGATTAAGCCAATACACTGCATTCGTGGAGATTCATCGAGACCATTCGAGACCTTTCGATGATTCGTCGAGACTAAGCCAATAACTGCGTTTGTCGAGATTATCCACTAACACTCGCCGAATAATACATGTTCGTCGAGACATTTCGATGAATCCTGGCAGCACTTCTTTTCTCAACCCAATTTCTTAAAAGTGGGGTGTTACAACTCCACCACCCCCCCCCCCCCCCTTAAAAGAATTTCATCCCAAAATTACGAAAATAGTAAGGTACAAAAATTAAAGCATACTGAGGGAAGAAGCTCGGGATACTCTGTAAGCATTGTTTGCTCTCTTTCCCAAGAGAGTTCCTCTCTCCCACAGTTGTTCCAACGGACCTTCACCATTCGGATGGCTTTGTTCAGCAATTTCTTCACCTCGGTGACTTCGATGCGTATGGGCTTGACTCTCATCTCTATCCCACCATCAATTGGCATTTCACCAACCACAACAATATGAGTAGGCTCTTTCACAACCTTCCTCAAAATGGAAATGTGGAATACGTCGTGCAGACCGCTTAACTCCATAGATAGGGCAAGCTGGTAGGCAGCTTCACCAATGCATTCCAAGATCTCAAACGGTCATACGTACCTCGTACTGAGCTTTTTCAAGCGTCGGATCCTTGATACTCCCTTGAACGGTTTGATCTTCAAATAAACCCAATCACCAAAGGCAAACTCGACGTTCCGGTGATTTGCATTGTATTACTTTGCCTGCCTATCCTGAGCAATGAGCAACCGCTCCCGTATTGCCCGAATTGACGTATTTACTTCATCCACATCCTTGCACTTCAATAATTTCGTATCGCCTATTTCAGCCCAAGACAATGGCGTACGGCACTTTCTACCATAAAGGGCCTTGAAAGGAGCCATTTTAATACTTGCTTGGTAGTTGTTGTTGTAGGCGAACTCAATCATATAGAGATGGTCCTCCCATCTCTTTCCGAAGTCTTAGGCGCACATTCGGAGCATGTCTTCCATCGTGGTATTGTTCCTCTCGGTTTGTCCATACTTTTGCGGGTGGAAGGCCGTGCTTAACTTTAGTTTGGTACCCAATAGTTGGTGGAACAGTTTCCAGTCATTCGATGTGAAACACTCATCCCGGTCACTTACGATGCTACGGGGAACTCCGTGCAATCGTACGATATTATCAACGTATAGATTTGCGAGCTTTTCCACGGAATCATCCTTTCGGTTCGGAATAAAGTGCGATAATTTTGTCACACGATCTACAATCACCCAAATGGCGTCGTTTCCATGTTGCGATCTCAGCAATCCGTGCACGAAATCCATTGAAATATCGTGGAACTTCCATTCTGGAATCGGCAAAGACTTTAGAAACCCACCAAGTCTTTAACATTCGGTCTCACAAACGCGCAAGTATGACACTTTGCCATGTAGAGAGCAATGTTTTTCTTCATTCCTGGCCACCAAAAGAGTTTCTACATATCCATATACATCTTTGTGCTCCCCGGGTGAATCGAGTACTTGGTAAAGTGAGCCTCGCACATCAATTCTTCCCATAAATTGGTAACTTTTGGGACAAACAATCTAGCATTTTTCCATAAATGACCGTCGTGGAAGGAGAATTCTGCGTTAGACCCATCCACAGTATCCGCCTTGTAATGCTTCATGCTTCCATCTAGCTCCAAAGCTTGTCAAAATCGGTCGGCAAGGTCGTAATTAAACTCTGTCCAGTTCAAGCATGCTGAAGTAGACGCTCTCCTATTGACACAAGTGATCCCATAGATTCTAGATCACGGATTCTACGCTCATCATGCATCAAAATCCAATTTGCTTGTGCAGAAGCCCGACAACTCTACGCGTTTGCAACAACGTTTCCCTTCCCGGGAGTGTAACTAATATCAAAGGTGTAGTCCCCAAGGAACTCCATCCACGTCCTTTGTTGCATATTCAATTCATTTTGATCCAATAGGTACTTGAGGCTTTTGTGGTCCGTAAAGATGTCGATCTTCACGTCGTATAAGTAATGCCTCCACAGCTTAAGAGTGAATACAACGACCACTCATTTTAATTCATGGACCGGGTAGTTCCTCTCATGTACCTTTAACTGTCGGGAGCCATAGGCAATCACCTTTCCAAATTGCACTAGGATGCAACCCAAGCCACTCACCGAGGAGACGCTATATATTTCATAACCTTCTGTTTCACATGGTGAGCATAATATTGGCGTCGTGGTCAGACGGCTCTTTAGATCCTTAAAAGCTCGTGCGCACTTGGGCGACCAAACGATCTTCTGATCTTTCCTAGTCAGCTTAGTGAGAGGAAGTGCAATCCTCGAAAATTTCTCCACGAAGCGCCTATAGTAGCTACCAAGTCTAAAAACCTTCGGACTTCCGCCATGCTTTTCAACACAGACCACTCTCGGATTGCCACTATCTTTGACGAATCGACTACGATTCCTTCAGCACTAACGACATGACCAAGGAATGCTACTGACGATATCCAAAATTCGCATTTGGAGAATTTGGCGTATAGATGACTCCTCCTTAGTGTGCTCAAAATTGCGTGCAGATGCTCTGCATGCTCCTCTTCGGACTGAGAGTATACCAAAATGTCGTCGATGAAGACGATCACAAATCGGTCCAAATAATCTCGGAACATTCTATTCAACAAGTCTATAAATACCGACTGTGCGTTGGAGAGACCAAACGACATGACCGTGAATTTGTAGTGCCCAAAGCGGGTACTGAACGCTATCTTTGGAATATCAAATTCCCTTATTCTCAGCTGATAATAGTCGAACCTTAAGTCTAGCTTATAATGCACCGTCGACCCAACCAGTTGGTCGAACAAGTCATCGATTCTCGGAATCAGATAATGATTTTTCTCTGTCAGCTTATTCAGCTCTTGATAATCGATGCATAGACGCAAGCTCCCAACCTTCTTTTTCACAAAGAGGACTGGTGCACTCCAAGGAGATGAACTTGGACGTACATAGCCTTGCTCTAGCAGTTCTTGCAACTAAACTTTTAACTCCGCCAATTCCTTTGGCGCTATCTGGAATGGTGAGCGTGACACAGGTTTGGCACCTGGCACCAACTCGATACAGAAATCAATCTCTCGCTGGGGAAGAGCCACATGGAGTTCATTAGGAAACACGTCAGGGTACTTTGCCACTACTGGGACATCACTTACATTGGGCTTAGGCCTCGAAGCCTCCAACAACGTGAAGAACAACTCCGCACCTTTCCTCACCGCCTTGACCACTTGGAGAGCAGACATCAGCGTCCTGCTCGCTCCTCGCATACCAGCAAACGTGGTCTCGTCTCTAGTGTTCTTTCCTAGAGTAATCTCCTTCAAATTTCAATTTATGCATGTTCGCTGCTTCGAGAGCCAGTCCATGCCAAAGATTACGTCGAATTTAGCTAGCGATAATAATGACGCTTCCAAGTCGAAATCTTGATTCCCTATCTGCACCTTTATACGACTCAACCTATCCGTGCTCATACAAGATCCGTTGGGCATCACTACCTCCAATCTATAATCTACCAGGGTAGACGATACTCCGATTCGCACCACGAAGTCCTTAGACAAGAAGGAGTGCAATGATCTAGTATCAAAAAGAGCTCTCGTCAGATAGTTGAAAATTAGAACGAAGCCTAAATGCAAGTACCAACAAACGTATAGTCGCACATGAAGTATAACTCACGTTATGCTATAAAAGCTAAATTATAATTCATACCTATGACTACATAATTTTGTCAGATGGCTTCTTGTTGGCCAAGCGAGTAGACTCTCGGCTGGGTCAGAGGTTGCTGGGAAGCAAAAGACTCCGCAGTTTTGCCTTTCTTTGCTTACGATGAACCCGCCGCACGAGCATAGTTTACTGCTCGGTTTTCTTCCTTCATGGGTCCAATTTGATAAGCACGGGCTTTGTGTCTTACCTTTCCATAGGTGAAACACGTCAAGGGACCCTATGTAGTCGTTGCTCCCGATACATTAGTAGGAGCTGATTTCGTAAACCTAGACATCCTCTTATTTCTCTTAAACTCAGGCATTGATTGAGAGGTCGGCGCATGAAACTCTGATTTCTTTATGTTGAGGCCTTTCACGTATTGTACTCTATGCCTATCCAATTCCAGAGATCTAGCAGTTTGCACCAGAACATGGAAGCCAAAAGTCATTGGTCCTGCTAGAAGCAGCCTTAACTCATCATGAAGTCCTTCATTGAACTTATTCGTCTTTGTTTCTTCATCTTCCACCAAAGATACAGCATAGCGACTCAGTCTAGTGAACTCAAGCATGTAGTCGTCTACTGAACATCACCTTGAGTTAATCGCGAAAACTGATTTGGCAATGCAATGCACTGGGCAGAGGGGATAAACCTCTGGAGAAATAGTTCTGAGACATCAGTAATATCTCTACCATCGAGACATCAATAATATCTCTACCGACCAACTTGTGCGCTTCTAGTTCTTCCCACCAAAGCACTGCCTCTCCATTTAGAAGGAAAGTGGCTAAGGTGACCATCATCGCATCTTCAGTTGTTGTCACCCTTAGAGAGTTCTCTTTACTCTTGACATCCAATCCTCAGCCTCTGTTGTGGATTCAGTCCCCGAGAAGGTTGGGGGATTGAAGCTTAGAAAGTGCTTCAATTACTGGTCACGAGCTCGTCCCACATCTACATGCTCGACTCTATGTTCCACCTTGGGCTCTACTGCAGGTTTCGTTCTCGGCTGCACTGCAGCAACAGGCGCCGAGTCCACATCAGGAGTAGGAGTAGAAGGCTGTGGATGCCGCCCAGGCTGATTATTGATCATCGTGAAGACCGCTTCAGCGACTATTCTAATCATCTCAGCATAAGGAGTGGTCGCTGGCACCTCAGCGGACGCACTACTTTCGGCAGTGTTACGGGGTTGAGACGGCCCAACACCCCTCCTAGTCACCTATAATCGTGTAATACATATTTTAGTGACCAAAAATGTAGCAATAAACTACCAAGGAATGCTCAGGATCTACAAACAAGCATGTTTTTCATTCCTCAGTGGACATTCTGAAAGTGCACAGTGTGCCTTTGAGTATTCTCTAGAGGGGGTGAATAGAGTTGTAAAACTTTTTCCCTAACTATGCACACATAATAAAAACTATCAAGTACTATGCAATTAGCAATCCCAACTCAGAATAAAGTAAAACGTAGATTGCAGGAAATATAAACTAGAAAACAGAAAACATGGACATCACAGAAAAGCAATACACAGAAGACACGGGAATTTTTATAGAGTTTTGCCAAAATGTGGGTACTCCTCTCTTTTATGTCCCTGGTAGGATTGCACAACCTGTGCCTGAGTCTCTTGATAAGGAGACTATTTGAATCGCTAAGTCTTTTGATAAGGAGACTCTTAGAACCAATCTAGATCTTTTGATAAGGAGATCTTGAACCACTGAGTCTTTTGTTAAGGAGACTCTTAGAACCACTAAATCCTTTGGAAGAGGGATTCTTAAAACTCTTTTATAGTAGGTGATTAAAGAAGAATAAAGAAAGAAGAATAGAATTCTGTTTCAGAATTCTGCAGAAGCTGTTTCTTGAATTTGTAGCTTCTATTTTCCCAGGATCTGAATGTGATGAACCCTTGCTTTTGATTGTGATGATTGCAAGGGTTATAAGCTTGATCTTGATTCTCTGCACTTTTATTGTCTTGCTGCTATGTGATGAGGAAGATGAAGCAGCTGCATTATTCTTTTCCTGTGCAGAGAGAGAGAGAGAGAGCTTTTTCCTGAGGAAGAAGATGACTCATAATGATGATTAATTTTTTCTTCTACCTCAATCTATATACTTATTCCTTGTCGAATAGTATTTGAATTTCTTTTTCTTCTGATCTGTCCTTAGAAGGAATGTCCATTGGACAATTGATGTGTCCTTCTATATTTATTCATGGCCCATCCATCTGATTTGAATAAACTTCCAAGAATGTTTTTGATGCATTACTGGAATAATCCATTCCATTCTTGGCAATAAATGAGCCGTTGGAGAACAGTCTTCGTCATTGTAGACCTTCTGGAAAGGTATTAGAAAGGACAGCAGAGAAACTTCTATTTCTATCTATACTCGACGCTGCGTCGACTTCATCATTTGTCATATCGACGCACCTCTGAGTTCTTATCGAAGTAGCTTTGAATTCCTTCTTAGCTTTGGCTGAACTCAGATGTCGACGTTGCGTTGAGTCCTTATCAACATATCTATTGAGTTGAAGACTTGGACTTGAATTTTATCTTCTGCATCGGGTTGAAGTCGAACTTACGTCGACTTCTAAGATGGCTTCGACGGGCTCTTCCTTCTGCGTCGAGATCATTTCAATGTTGCGTCGATTTACTTATACTTCGACCAAAAGTCTAATTTAGTTAGACTTCTAGTCAGAGCTGCGTCGACATCTAGTCAAAGTTGCGTCGACTTCTATTCGACGCAAGTTTAAGTCAGACTGAATTTATGCTTCTCTTGACCTGGTCTTGACACTTTAAGGAGAGTGTGACATCCTAGGACATCTAATGACCAATTTACCCTGTCTATGCAATGTGGGTAATATATCATAATTGATGAAATCACTTTAAGATAATTTATTAGATAAATCATAAGGGTTTTTCACAACAATCTCCCCTATTTATCTCAAAAAAGTTTACCAAATAAAATGAGTTATTTCAAACATATTTTGACACAAACTCAAATACAAACAACTATTCATGGACATAATTGACAGGAAAGTATGATAGACTGAAAAAACATCTGGTTGATATGAATGAATATTTATCAAAGTTAATCACCCAAGTCATGAATTTCTTTTTCTTTTTGAGGAAAGTTGATAAGGCCTCATAGACCTTCCTGAATTTCCTCTCCACATATTTGAAGTTTGTTTGGGTGGCTTTCTCTGGATTCTTCTGAATTTTTGCATTTCCCTTGAAGAGCGTTTCCAAATCAGTTTCTACTTCAGAATAGACTTCTTTATGTTTGAGACCCAGACCAAAGACTTTAGCTGTCATCAAGTTGATTTATTCCAAATCTAGTTCTTAAGCATCAGGGTCTGGTACAATGAATGTTGATTGTGGATTACCAGAGGTTGGAGCTGTCCTGAATACAATCTTCTTTTTCTTTTGGAGTGGCTGTTCTACTTCATCCAGATCATAACCAAGACCTCCTTTGTGAAGTTGCCCTCTATTTTCAGGGAGTTTTGCTTAAGGAAATGCTGCAGCATATTTTGTAGGATCAAAGAATGTGCTTGAGATTTGGATTGCCTCCTTGAGTTGTTCTTTTTCCACGGCATCCTTACCCTTCTGCAGCCTTTCAATGAATAACCTTCTCTTTTCTTCAAGATCTCTTTGAGAAGCTTCAAATTCACATAGATCCCTTTCTCTGATTTCATCTAGGGCTTTTTCAAGCTCTGGATCAGTAATAACCTTAATGTCTTTTCAGGAAGTTCAACCTTCTCATAGGTTTTGTAGTAGGATCTGTCCTTCTTGAACTGTTTTCTTTGCTCTTTTGTATACCTCTCCCAAATAGGTATATCTCTTCCATATCCTCTTCCTCTAACATCTCTTCCACTTCCTCTGTAATTTCTTCAATGCCCCCTTCCTCTGTATGGAAGTCTTCCTCTGAAGGTTGGTGCTTGGACAATTGGAGTGGGTGCTGGAGTAGGATCATGAGTGAGGTGAAATGGTGGTGGAGATGATGGAGAAGATTCAGGGATCTGATTAACAGGCTTGACTGGAGATGGTGTTGTTGTGGATTCTTCTGAATTGGTCCAGAACTATTGTGTCTCAGGGATAGACAACCTAGTGGACTCATTGTACTTTTGCACACTCTTCAAATATCAATTATTATCTGAAAAGAGATCACCCTCCCCCTATTTGGATGACTCCCCCTGGATTGAAAAGGCATCACCCTCCCCCTGTTTGGATGACTCCCCCTGGATTGAAGGCAAGGATCTGGGAGGAGAAAGAGGTGTTGGGAGTAGAAGAAACTTGGAGGTGATGGCAGGCTCTCCTACAGAAATAAAGGACAAGGGGACTGTAGTGTATACTGAATCTTGAGGTATCCTGCTAGTACACTTCTCCCCTTACTTTATATCGTTGAACAGGGATATAAAGACATCATCATGCAGTGCTAATAACCTTACTTCTTCATCAATGGCTTTGATTTGAGCACTGAGGTTCTGTAACCTCCTATGTTGAGCACAAAGCTTTCGATAGCAGTCTTTCGAGAAATCAAGATAGAGAGAACTGAACAAAGATAGAAATGTCTCTAAAGCTAGATTAATTTCTTCGACAATGTCTCTTTGATTTGAAGGAGACGCCATTGATGACCTGTGAGTTCCTGCACTGAAATAGAAAGAGAGAAGTAGGAAGGAAAAGGAAGAGAGCGACAGGAAGAGAATTTGAAAGCACAATAGATTTGACGCCTAAGTTGCTTAAAAAGAAGATGATTCGTCGCAACTTAGGGTAGTGTTCGAAGCTGCATCGACAGGAGGTGCATTCAGCGCGCCAAAACATGTCGGAATGGATAATTTTTGCGCGCGCTGTGCGAAGTCGACGTAACGTCAAGTAGAAGTCGAAGTGGCTTTGAAAATAGTCATCAGCTATGATGTCAATGTAAGCGTCGATAAGAATTCGACGTTGCGTCGAGTGCTATTCGAATGGACTGTACCAGCCAGCTCTCGGAGCTAACGTCGAGTAGAAATCGATGGTGCATCGATTTGTATTCGACGTAGCTCTGAATGAACAGCTATATCTTTCTTAAAAATTTTACAGTTTTTCCCAGCAATAGTTTTCTATGAAAAATAAGTTTGAATACATAATAAAGGTGACCTAGAGAGATCCATCAAGCATTCCCAGTGTATTGATGAAGAACTTGTGCTTACTTTCATCAAGTGGCTTAGTGAAGATGTCAGCCCTTTGAATGTCAGTGGAAATGTATTGAAGATTGATCTTACCCTTCTCAACATTGTCCCTGAGAAAGTGGTGCCTTATCTCTATGTGCTTGGTTCTGCTGTGGAGAACAGGATTGGAAGCTATAGAAATAGCACTAGAGCTGTCACAGAATATTGTGGAGTTGTCAAGGGAAAAGTTGTAATCTAACAACTGATTTTGCATCCATAGTATTTGTGAGTAGCAACTTCCTGCAGCTATATACTCAGCTTCAGATGTAGAAGTAGAGATTGAGGTTTACTTCTTGCTACACCAGGAGATCAGTCTAGCACCCAGGAATTGACATATTCTGAGGTGCTTTTTCTATCCAGCCTACATCCAGCATAGTCTGCATTTGAATAGCCAACTAAGTAAAATCTAGATTCTGATGGATACCACAAGCCAAGTTCAGGTGTACCCTTCAGATATCTGAGTATTCTTTTCACAGAACTCATGTGGGATTCTTTGGGGTTAACCTGGAACCTAGTACATATATAGGTAGTAAACATTATATTTTGTCTGCTAGCTGTCAGATAGAGAAGAGAGTCAATGGCTGCTCTGTAAGTCTTCTGATCAAAGGACTTACCTTTTTCATCTCAATCTAAAATAACAATAGTAGCCATGGGGGTTTTAATGACAGAGACATTTTCCATCCCAAACCTCTTGATGAGTTCTCTAGTATACTTGGATAGGGATATGAAAATGCCATCTATATTCTACCTTACTTGAAGTCCTAGGAAATAGGATAATTCCCCCATGCTACTCATTTTAAATCTAGACTATATGAGGTGAGCAAACCTTTTGCATAGTGGTTGATCTGTTAACCCAAATATAATATCATCTACATATATCTGTACTAGTAGAAGCTAATTTTTATGTGCTCTTGTGAAGAGTGTTTTATCCACTTTGCCTCTTTCAAAGGAGTGTTCCAGAAGAAAGGTGGATAGGGTCTCTGTTGAAAATGTTGAAGTGGAAGTTTGTGGAGTTGGCTGTCTGGGGGGGAAACCGCGGGGTCTGGTCTGACCGCACGGTCTTGCAGTCTCCTCTAGGAGTCTGACCTTTCTGGTCTTGCCGCGGGTTACTCGGTGTGACCGCAATTCTTCTGTCCAAGGGTGCCGAGGTGAGGCCGTGCGGTCTGGTCGTGTGACCGCGTGGCGAGCTGTCTTCTGTTCGGAGTAACCGCGCGGTCTGGTGCTTGTGACCGCGTGGTGAGGGCAGCCCAGTTTGGTGGCTGTCCGGGTTCTTTACGGTGCGCATGGACTAAGGTCTTCTTAGTCGCACGGTCTCCGAGTTGTGTTCGCGTGGCTGGTCTTTCGACGATCAGCTGGCATATGCGGTCACAGGTGTTTGGTCGACTTGGCGGGCTGTTTCCCTTATCAGTCTGGTGTGTTTGCGGTCTCTGGGGGAGGTCGGGTGGCGAACACAGGTGGTGAGCATCATGACCGGGCGAGTTGTCATGATCGCGCGGCTTCTGTTGAAGTCGGCGAGCTCACTAAGCAGGAGGATCTTTTGCTGATTGCGTGGGTTGACCGGTCTGGTCGTGCGGTCAAGGGTGGTGACTCTATCTCATAGGGTGTTGACTGGATCAGGTCTCACGCCTATAAATAGGAGCCACTGTAGCAGCAAAATTACAGCACCAAGTGTAAGCTGAGCTCGCGTCCTATTCTTGCGGTCTTTTTTTGTGACCGGCCGGTTAGCTGATCAAACTTGTTTTGTGCAGCTTCTGCGTATTGTGCGGGTAGCAGCGGTCACCTCCTCTTATGAAGGTGTTCGGGCGGTCTCGCGGCTTGCAGTGCGGGTTGCTGGAGTTCGGGAGGATCAGTGGAGTCCGGGAGTTCCGAGGTTCTAAGTTGGTGTTGTTCAAGGCGCAGGCAGGCATTTCGGGCGGTCTTGTTTTCTAGCTGGGCGGACTGTCAGGTCGGGCGGTCAGGCGGTCTCAGTTGGCAGACCACTGGTTTTCCTTTCTGCTATTTTCTTTCTCTTCTATTTTTGTGTACTGGCGAAATCATGTCTCGCCATGTATACCTCGCCCTGTAATGAAGAATTTTGCTTATCATTAAAGATTGTGTTTGCTTCATGTGTTTCTGGTTGATTGGCTTGAACTTTTAGTTTTACAATTCCTGCTCACTCCTAGATCTACAGAAAATTTCACATGGTATCAAAGCGAGGTTGGAGTGGATAGAGCAGTGAATAACTAAAAGTTGCCATCACCTTTGTGAAGAAAGAACCAGTGGTAGAGCCATGGAAGCAAGGGGTCTTGGAATTGAGATGCTTACATCAACTAACTTTAAGAAGTGGAAGTCGTGTATGCAAAGTTATCTTCTGGGTGAGGACCTCTGGGAGGTGGTTGGAGGAGAGAGCACGGAGGAAGTTATCCTGATTGGGGACAATGGTCACGAGGTGAGGAACTGGAGGCGGATCAATGTCAAAGCAGAGTTCGCTTTGAAGAGGGAAATATCACCTGACCTGTTTGATCACATCTTGGGGTGTGGATCAGCTGCAGAGATCTGGAGAGCCCTGGATGGGCTGTTTAATAAGAAGAATGTGGCAAGACTTCAATTCCTAGAGAATGAGTTGGCCAGATCGGCTCAGGGTGATCTTTCTATCTCTACATTCTTCTTGAAGGTGAAGAACTTGTGCATCGAGATTTCAGCACTGGATCCTGATGAGCCAATTTCTGAGGCGAAGCTGAAGAGGCACATCATCCGTGGCTTGTGGAAGGAATATGTTGCCTTTGTGACGTCGGTGCAGGGTTGGGCAAATCAGCCGTCTCTGCTAGAGCTGGAAAATCTGCTTGCGTCGCAGGAGAGTCTGGCAAGGCAGATGGTGGGGGTGTCAGTGTCTGGGGGAGATGGTGAAGTTCTCTTCAGAGGGAAGAAGAAGAAGTGGGATAAGAAGAAGACCGCTGGAGGAGGCAATGGGCCTTCAACTTCGGGACAGCAGGAAAGGGGCTATGCTCCTAAGGCTGAAGGGAAGAAGAAGAAGGGAGAAGGACCCAAGTGCTTCAGATGCGGGAAGCTTGGTCACATCAGGAAGGATTGTCGGGTGAATCTTCAGTCGGGGCATGCTGCTGCAGAAAAGGAGGAAGCTGAAGCCAGGCAGATTGATTGAGGATGGGGAGGAGCCTTCTCGGCTTCTGTTGGAGCTGCGGCTCCTATCAACTATCAGGAGGACTGGATCGTGGACTCGGGGTGTGGTCATCACTTCACCGGGGATGAGTCGAAGCTTACTTCAGCGCAGCCTTATTCATGTAATGATGCCATTATTACTGCTGATAATACTGTGCATAGCGTCGAGAAGGTGGGGGTTGTTTCCTTGGGCAGTGATAGAGGGCCGCTTACCTTGTAGAGGAGTGCCTATCATGTGCCCGGAATGAGTAAAAACCTCTTCTCCGTGACCAACGCAGTATATGCTGGGTATCACGTTCTGTTTAGCCCAACAGAAGTGAGGTTTCTTCAGAATGTTGAAGCGGTGAAAGTGGAGGTCGTTCATGTGGGGAGAAGGGAAAAAGACTTGTTCGTTTTATCGACAAGTTCTTATGTCGACAAGATGCGGACGAATGATAGTGCTGTCATATGGTACGAGAGGTTGGGGCATGTAGGGATGGACAAGCTGAAAGCTATGGCGGTGAAAGGTCTGGTCAAGGGCCTGCCTAATCTATCTTCCTACGGAGTTGGTCATATTTGCGCGGGATGTCAGTTCGGCAAGTCTCATCGACTACCATTTGACAAGTCACAGACAAGGAGTAGTGTGCCATTGGAGTGCATCCACGGTGACTTGATGGGACCAACTGCTACCCCAAGACTCGGAGGCAGCAGGTATATGCTGGTGTTGATCGATGACTACACTAGATATGTCTGGGTATATTTCTTGAAGGAGAAGGCAGAGACGTTTACCAAGTTTGTGGAGTTCAAGGAGCTCGTGGAGGGTCGGCTTGGCCTGCGGGTTAAGAAGCTGAGGACTGACAACGGAGGGGAGTTCACCCCTAGTGAGTTCTCTACTTTTTGCAAGAAGGCAGACATTAGGAGGGAGCTTACTTGTGTGCATACTCCACAACAAAATGAAGTTGCAGAGCGGAAGATCTGTCATCTGACGGAGACCTGCAAGTGTTGGCTACATGCCAAGAGTATCCCAAAGTCCTTCTGGGCGGAGGGAATGTCTTGTGTTGCCTACGTCATCAACATGATGCCTCTTAGTCCCATCAATATAAAGACCCCGCATGAATTGATGTTCAAGGAAAAGCCAAGTGTGGCACACCTTCGGGTGTTTGGTTCCACTTGCTATGTGCACGTTCCAAATGCGCTTCGGACGAAGCTATATGCGAAAGCAAGGAAACTAGTCTTCGTGGGTTATGATGATCAGAAGAAGGGCTGGAAGTGCATGGACCCAGAGACACGGAGATTTGTTGTATCTCGTGACATCGTGTTCGACGAGGCGACGTCTTACAAGGGAAGTTTTGGTGTTGAGCTACCAGAAAGTAGGGTGGAGGAGCCGGAGAAAGCAGTGGAAAATCTTCAGGTGGAGCTGCCTATGTCACCAGGTGGTCCATCAATATCTAGTTCTGAGGTGGAGGCTTCTGGATCAGGAAGTAGGGGGAGCAATGCTCCGAGTACGTCTGGAAGGGGAGCTAGGGAAGAAGCAGTTGAAGATACTATGAGTCAGGGGAAGGCATTGTGGAGATCGAAGCAAACAATCATTCCCCTGATCGCTATACAGGAGGAAACATGGTGAGCTTTGTCTCATGTTTCTTTGATGGTCCCTTGGATGAGAGGGAGCCATCGAGCTTTGAAAAGGCCAAAGGCGTGGAACAGTGGGATTTAGCTATGCAGGAAGAGTTGAGTGCTCTTGAGAAGAATGAGACTTGTTCTCTGGTGCCCAAGCCCAAGGGTATCACCCCTGTGACATGCAAGTGGGTCTACAAGCTCAGAAGAAGGCTGACGGCAGCATCGAGCGATACATGGCTCGCCTTGTGGCTCGGGGTTTCTCGCAGCAATACGGTGAAGACTATGAAGAGACATTCAGTCCGGTGGCAAAAATGACTTCAGTTCGGGTTGTGATTGCCTTGGCGGTGTGTTGGGGGTGGGAGATTAGGCAGCTCGACGTAAAGAATGTGTTCTTGTACGGCGAGATTGACAAGGACATCTTCATGGTCCATCCGCCAGGTTTCGTATCTGAAGATTTTCCGGACTATGTCTGCAAGTTGAAGAAGGCCCTGTATGGGTTGAAGCAAGCGCCGAGGGAGTGGTATGGAAAGATAGCAGAATATCTCCTATTCTGCGGGTTTGGTGCTTCAGACTCAGACCCAAGCTTGTTCGTCAAGAAGAGCGGGGAGCTTCAAGTCATCGTGCTGCTTTATGTCGACGATATCATCGTGACGGGGAATTCGAAGGAGAAGGTAGCAAAGCTTCGGGGTGAGCTATCCATCAGGTTCGAGAAGAAGGACTTAGGTGAGATTCACCATTTCCTTGGACTCTAAGTGCAGAGGAAGGAAAGTGGAGTGCTTGTATCCCAGGCTGGATATGCGGAGCGAATCGTGGAGCGGTTCGGCATGAAGGAAGGGAAGTGCATTTCCACACCTCTGGAGAAGGTCATGAAACTTCGCAAGGATGAGGGGAGGATTCTGGAAGATCCGCTGGTGTTCCGGGCTCTAGTTGGGAGCTTGATCTATCTGACGATTACCAGGCCGGATATTGCATATGCATTTGGCAGGGTGATCTGTTATATGGCGGAACCACGGATGCCTCATCTACTAGCGGACAAGAATATATTGAAGTATGTTAAGGCGACTTCTGATATGGGTCTCCTTTACAGGAGGGATGCGGGCTTTGAGGTGCATGGGTACATGGATGCTGATTATGGGGGAGATTCAGATGATCGAAGTCGACGTCTGGATACGTCTTCATGGCGGGCCCCATGGCTATATCATGGTGCAGTAAGAAGCAGGATTCCGTATCGGTCTCAACCACGGAAGCGGAATACAAGGCTTCGGCCTTGGTAGCTCAAGAAGCCATCTGGCTTAGGAGTTTGGTAGGAGACGTCCATAAGGAGGTTCGGGGTCCGACTCTGCTCCGCGGAGACAATGAGAGTGCTCTCAAGCTGGTTAATAATCCAGTTTGTCACGCGAGAACCAAGCATATTGAGATCGAGCATCATTTCAATCGTGAGAAGGTGCTGGAGGGGTCTCTTTCGGTCGAGCATGTTCGGAGTCAGGACAACATTGCTGACATCTTCACAAAGGCGCTGGAGAAGGGGCCGTTTACTCGGCTAAGGAGTTTACTTAGGCTGTTTTCAACTTCCCACTTCAAGGAGGAGTGTTGAAAATGTTGAAGTGGAAGTTTGTGGAGTTGGCGGTCTGGGGGGGAGACCGCATGGTCTGGTCTGACCGCATGGTCTTGCGGTCTCCTCTGGCGGTCTGACCTTTCTGTTCTAGCCGCGGGTTACTCAGCATGACCGCCATTCTTCTGTCCAAGGGTGCCGAGGTGAGGCCGCGCGGTCTGGTCGTGTGACCGCGTGGCGAGTTGTCTTCTGTTCGGAGTAACCGCGTGGTCTGGTGCTTGTGACCGCATGGTGAGGGCAGCCCGGTCTGGTGGCTGTCCGGGTTCTTTACGGTGCGCATGGACTAAGGTCTTCTTAGTCGCACAGTCTCCGGGTTGTATTCGCATGGCTGGTCTTTCGGCGATCAGCTGGCATATGCGGTCACAGGTGTTTGGTCGACTTGGCAGGCTGTTGCCCTAGTCGGTCTGGTGTGTTCACGGTCTCTGGGGGAGGTCGGGTGGCGAACACAAGTGGTGAGCATCATGACTGGGCGAGTTGTCATGGTCGTGCGGCTTCTGTTGAAGTCGGCGAGCTCACTAAGCAGGAGGATCTTTTGCTGATTGCGCGGGTTGACCGGTCTGGTCGCGCGGTCAAGGGTGGTGACTCTATCTCATAGGGTGGTGACTGGATCAGGTCTCACGCCTATAAATAGGAGCCACTGTAGCACAAAATTACAGCACCAAGTGTAAGCTGAGCTCGCGTCCTGTTCTTGCGGTCTCTTTTTGTGACCGACCGGTTAGCTGATCGAACTTGTTTTGTGCAGCTTCTGCGGATTATGCGGGTAGCAGCGGTCACCTCCTCTTCTGAAGGTGTTCAGGCGCTCTCGCGGCTTGCAGTGCAGGTTGCTGGAGTTCGGGAGGATCAGTGGAGTACGAGAGTTCGCGAGGTTCTCAGTTGGTGTTGTTCAAGGCGCGGGCAGGCAGTTCGGGCGGTCTGGTTTTCTAGCCGGGCGGACTGTCAGGTCGGGTGGTCAGGCGGTTTCAGTTGGCAGACCGCTGGTTTTCCTTTCAGCTGCTTTTTCTCTTCTGTTTTTGTGTATTGGCGAAAACATGTCTCGCCATGTATACCTCGCCCTGTAATGAAGAATTTTGCTTATCAATAAAGATTGTGTTTGCTTTATGTGCTTCTGGTTGATTGGCTTGAACTTTTAGTTATACAATTCCTGCTCACTCCTAGATTTATAGAAAATTTTACAGTTTCATACCAAACTCTTGGAGTTTGTTTGAGACCATAAAGTTCTTTATCTAACCTATACACAAAGGAGAGAAAAGATGGATTGACAAAACCTGGGGGCTGCTCCACATATACTTCTTTCAGAAGAGTTCCATTTAGGAATGCACTCTTCACATCCATCTGATAGACATTAATCTTCATGTGTGTAGCATATGCCAGAAACATTCTTATGTCTTCCAGCCTTGCTACTGGAGCAAAAGTATGGTTGAAGTCAATACCCCCCTCTTGCCTGTATCCTTGAGCCACAAGTCTGGCCTTGTTCCTGACTATAAATCTAGTTGAGTCCATCTTATTTTTGAATGCCCATTTAGTTCCAATGACTGGGTAATTCCTCGGTCTCTCAACCAATGTCCAGACCTTGTTTCTTTCAAATTGAGTCAACTCTTCTTGCATTGCAGCTATCCAATGAGGGTCACTGTCTGCCTCTTCAAATTTCTTTTGCTCATATTGTGAGAGGAAGCACTGCAACATTGTTTCATGTGTTATGTGATTCCTTGTCTTGACTCCCACTATCAAATCTCATATAACTTGTGTTGAAGGATGATCACTTAGAGTCATCCTGGTTCTTGTGGAATTATTCAGGGGATTCTCTTCTTCATGAAGTTCCACTTGCTCATTGATTATAGGAGCACCATCTTCATTCTCTTGAATGATCTCAGTTGTTGGTAGATCAGGTGATGTAATCTCATCTCCATCTGCAACAGAGTCTTCATCTGAATCAGTGTCAACTTTCTATTTCCCTTTGTCTTAACACTCTGATGAATGAACCATGATGCTAAGCCTTTCAACTTGATCTGCAAGCTGGTCTTCTTCCTGCAAAATAATGCTGGTGGAAGCTTCCTTCCCCTTGGAAAACATGTGAGTTTCATCAAATACAACCTGCATTGATTCTTCAATTTTAAGAGAGCCTTTATTATAACACCTATAGGTCATGCTTAATGAGGAATATCTCAAGAATTTCCCATCATCAGCCTTCTTCTCAAATTTGGCAAGATGACTCTTCCCATTGTTAAGGATGAAGCAAGTACACCCAAAAATCCTAAAGTATGTGACTATATGTGTCTTTCCCTTCAATTTCTCATCGGGAGTCTTCAACATAGTCTTGTGGATAAGACTTCTATTCAGAACTTAGTTGGCAGTATTCACTGCCTCAGCCCAAAAGGACTTTGGCAAATTGGATTCAGCCAATAATGTCCTTCCTAATTCAATTAGAGTTCTATTTTTCCTTTCAGCCATCCCATTTTGTTAGGGGGTTCTAGGAGCTGAAAAGCTTTGTCTGATCCCTTCATCCTCACAGAATCTACACATTAACTGGTTTTTAAACTCAGTACCATGATCACTTCTGATTACAGCTACCTGAGTGTTGAATTCAGATTGAATCTGTCTAATGAATCTTGAGAGGATCTTGAAGGTGTCTAACTTAGCTTTTAGAAACAACACCCAGCTGAATCAAGAAAAATCATCTACAATGACTAATGTGTAGGACTTGCCTACTAAGCTTTGAGTGGTGATAGGACCAAATAGATCCATGTGCAACAGATATAGGATTCTAGGGGAGTCATTCTTACCAATTGGTTTGAATGATGACTTGATCTATTTTCCTAGTGGCGGGCTCTACAAGGATGGTCTTTCTTAAACTTACATGTTGGTAAGCCTCTTACTAGGTTAAGCTTAGATAATTTGCTTTGGTCTTAAAATTTAGGTGGCTAAGTATCCTATGCCACAACTCATTATTTTCTAATTGGGAGTTGAATAAGCAGACTTCTGACTTAGCATGCTCAAAGTCTACAACATAAACCTTACCTTTTCTAAGACCAGTCAATACAATTTGGTTAGTTACAGAACTAACTATTTGACATAAAGACTTAGTGAATACAACTTTGTATTCACCATCACACAGCTGACTAATGCTAATTAGATTATGTTGAAGTCCTTCAACATAAGCTACCTTAGAGAAGAAGACTTCCCCAATCCTGAGCAAATCATATCCTTTGGTTTGACCAGAGTGGGAATTCCCAAAAATTACCTTAGGCCCTTCCTTGGCCTTGTAGTTTTCCAGCAATTCTTTTGCTCCAGTCAAATGCATGGAGCATCCACTGTCCAGATACCACTGCTGGTTTGTGGTTGAACAGTCTCCTTTCTGCACATGAAATCAAACATTAGTATAGACCCTTAATTGTTGGGGTCTCTTTCTTATATCATCATATGGAGTTATGAAAGAATAAGTGGTCTTTCATTATACCCCTTAAGGTGAAGAAGTGTTGGATGATTATGCCAGCAATGTTTGGCAATGTGCCCAATTTTGGAACAGCAAAAACATCTAGGAATACAAGTAGAGAGAGATCTAGATGTTTGTAAATTTCTTGCTGGAAGCATGCGTCGAGAAGAAATCGACGTATCTTTAGATTTGCGTCGAGTGTAATTCGACGTGTCTGCATAGTTACGTCGATAATAATTCGATGCAGAATATTGGTTGCGTCGAATAGAATTTGACGCACCCTCATACTTGCCTTGAGTTGATGTCGAAGCATATGCCGAACTTCGTCGAGTTTCATTAGACGCATCTTTAAAACTGCGTCGAGATCTAGTCGACGGATATTTCTTTTTATTAAGATTTTTATTATTTTTATTTAGCTTTTCTAAGGGGTGGTTACAAAGAATTCCTGTTTAATAAGTAATGTCTACCCTATTGAATATAATGAGTTTATTATGGTTATTATTTTGTTCTTCACTTGATTCTAAGTTGTTATTAGGTTGATTTATACTAGACTTAATGAATGCTACAGGATTTTCCCATGCATGTTTGCTAGGGATTAGTGTGCTGGTGGATGGTAGTGATTCTAGATCAATATGGTTAAATCTCTTGGAGAGATTTTGTTAGATGTCCTTAAGCTTTTGACTCCTCCCATTGAGTGAGTCCTCAAAGGCTTTTGCATTTGTAAGTTCTTTCTTTAAATCAGAATTTTTATTAGTTACTGTGTATATTTCTTTTTCTTTCTTAAACATCTAATTTCTTAGATCATATTTAACTGAGTGCAAATTGTCTTTCGTAAGGTCTTCTAGTTCTTTTCTGATAATGTTAAGTTCTTTTTGGCTATTGATATAATCTTGATAGAATTCTCTAAAATAGTCTTTGAAATCTTCGGAGGAAAAGTCAAATTCATCAAAGATAGTTACCTGAGTTTCTATAGTAGAGTCTTCTAGGGCCGTTAAATAGGCTTCTTCAGTTGCACACTCTTCATCACTATCAGATGAGGAGTAGCTTGACTCAGACTCTGAATCACTCCAGGTTTCAGCAATGAAACCTTTCCCCCTTTTCTTACCCTTCCCTCTGAAGGATTTCTTCTTGTGCTCCTTCTTCTTGTTGCCTTTATTATTGTCCTCTTCAGGACATTCTGTGGCAAAGTGCCCAGGTTTTCTACATGTGAAGCAGATAAGTTCCTATTTAAGAGTTTTGTCATACCTTGGTTTGCTTGAACTCCTCTCCTTCCTTCTGGAGTCTTCTGTCTTGACCCATCACTTGAATCTTTTTACCAAGAAATTGAACATCTCTTCTTCAGAGGTGGAAGGTTATCCTTCTGCAACTTTTATAGAAAGTGTCCTTTCCTTAGGAGTTGAGATTCTCTCCTGAGCTTCTGACTCAGCTCTGCTTTTTAGGAGGTGCTCATAGGACTTGAGCTTGCGTAGCAGAGCATCTGTAGATATTTATCTGAGACACCTAGAATCTCTAATAGCCCAGATTCTTAAGTCCCATGTGCTTGGGAAACACATGAGGAGTTCGTCATTAATTTTTATCAAAGAAATTTCTTTGTCAAGGCCCTTCAGCTCATTTATGATGAAGCTGAACCTGTCATACATCTTAGCTATGCTTTCATCAGCATTTTTATTAAAGTTCTCATATTGGGATATGAGAAGGGACTTTTTGTCCTTTCTTTCATCAAAGATGCCATCAACTAATCTAGAAAGTGATTCCCATATTTCTTTGGCAGAGTTGCAATCAGCAACTTTCCTGAATATGTCATCAGACATAGTTGACACCAGAATATTCATGGCTTTGGCATCACATGCCTTCACCTTCTTCTCATAATTAGTCCACTCTGCTCAGGGGACTACAGTTTGTGTTACTTTCCCACTAGCACCTTTTCTGACTGGGACTGGGGACCTGAAATGATGACATTGAAAATTTCTTCATCAATAGAGTTCATATAAAGCTTTTTTCTGGCCTGCCAGAGTGTGAACTTATTCAGGTTACGCACTGGTGGTCATGTTGATGCATAGTCCTTAGAACTCATTTTGTTTATAAATAGTTTTAGTTAATTAAAAATAAAGAAATAAGAGTGAGGAGATCTTTTGATCAAGGTGTTAACCTTTTAATGATCAACCTCCCTCTAATACCAATTGAAAGTGCAACGTGTGCCTCTGAGTATTCTCTAGAGGGGTTGAATAGAGTATTAAAACTTTTCCCTAACTATGCACACACAATAAAAACTATGAAGTACTATGCAATCAGCAATCCCAACTCAGAATAAAGTAAAACACAGATTGCAGGAAATATAAACTACAAAACAGAAAAACAGGGATAGCACAGAAAAGCAATACACAGAAGACGCGAGAATTTTTATAGAGGTTCCCCAAATTTTGGGTACTCCTCTCTTTTACCTACCTGGTAGGATTGCACAACCTGCGTCTGAGTCTTTTGATAAGGAGACTCTTAGAACCACTGAGTCATTTTGATAAGGAGTCACTTAGAACAAATCTAGATCTTTTGATAAGAAGATATTGAACCACTGAGTCTTTTGATAAGGAGACTCTTAGATCCACTGAATCCTTTAGAAGAGGGATTATTAACACTCTTTTACAGTAGGTGAATAAAGAAGAAGAAAGAAAGAAGAATAGAATTCTATTTTCAGAATTCTGCAGAAGCTGTTTCTTGAATTTGTAGCTTCTATTTTTCACAGGATCTGAATGTGATGAACCCTTGCTTATGATTGTGATGATTGCAAGGGTTATAAGCTTGATCCTGATTCTCTGCACTTCTATTGTCTTGCTGCTATGTGATGAGGAAGATGAAGCAGCTGCATTATTCTTTTCATGTGCAGAGAGAGAGAGAGAGAGAGAGAGAGAGAGAGAGAGAGAGAGAGAGAGAGAGAGAGAGAGAGAGCTTTTTCCTGAGGAAGAAGATGACTCAGAATGATGATTAATTTTTTCTTCTACCTCAATCTGTATACTTATTCCTTGTCGAATAGTATTTGAATTTTTTTCTTCTTTTGATCTGTCCTTAGAAGGAATGTCCATTGGACAATTGATGTGTCTTATATATTTGTTCACGACCCAACCATCTGATTTGAATAAACATCCAATAATGTCTTTGTTGCATTACTGGAATACTCCATTCCATTCTTGGCACAAAACGTGTCGTTGGAGAACAGTCTTCATCATTGTAGACCTTCTGAAAAGGCATTAGAAAGGAAAGCAGAGAAACTTATATTTCTATCTGTACTCGACGCTGCATCGACTTCATCATTCATCATATCGACACACCTCTGAGTTCTTATCGAAGTAGCTTCGAATTCCTTCTTAGCTCTGGCTGAACTCAGATGTCGACGATGCCTCGAGTCCTTATTGATGTATCCATTGAGTTGAAAATTTGGACTTGAACTTTATCTTCTGCGTCGAGTTGAAGTCGAAGTTGCGTCTACTTCTAAGATGGCTTCGACATGCTCTTCCTTCTGCGTCGAGATCATTTCGATGTTGCATCAACTTAACTTATACTTCGACAGAAAGTCTGATTTACTTAGACTTCTAGTCAGAGCTGCGTCGACATCTAGTCGAAGTTGCGTTGAATTCTATTCGACGCAAGTAACTCAGACTAAATTTGTTCTTCTCTTGACCTGGTCTTGACACTCTAAGGAGAGTGTGACATCCTAGGACATCTAATAACCAATTTACCCTTTCTATACAATGAGGGTAATATATCCTAATTGATGAAATCACTTTAAGATAATTTGTTAGATAAATCATAAGGGTTTTTCCCAACACCTTCTTAATTAGATTTTTATCATTTAGGTGAACGCACATCACGTGCACTACACCCCTTAAAAGGAATTTGGCATCGAATTCGCTAAACTACAGATCAATTCCTAAAGTCTGATACCAAATTGTAACACCCTGCCAGTATAAACAATATAACAGTAGGTCCGGCTGGGACCCCACGCCATATTGAATACACTAGCTAGACGTTAATAAGATGATAACAGAAAAGAAACTACACGAGAGTATATCAAGGCGTAAGCGGAAGCATTGATTAACATTACTTTCAAAATTGTCCACTATCCCAGGAATAAAACATTAAAGAGTTATGGCTCTAAGGCCTTACATTCAAACAATGTTTCTAACTCAAAAGTATACTTCGTCACGCAGGCCGACAATATAAGGAAAGCAGCAAAAATAGAGGTTGGCCTTCAAGGGCCAACACAACATGTGACTTTAGCCCGCTACTTCCCGCTTGGCTCACCAGCACCTGCACCAACATCCAATAAGAGGTAAACGAGGGTCAGCTATGAGATGACCACAAACTGCGTAACGATCCCACCCACCGGCCATCTAGCTGGCTCATGGGCGTGTCACCGTTAACCTACAAGCAAGTCATACATGCAACATGTAATCAAATAATGAAAGTGCAACTACACTACACAGGGTGAGGTTTCAAGCACAATCAATCTTCTAGGTTGAGCATCAAAGGAAGGGGAACCTAGGTATGCACATGATATTTGTTGTGTTCACCCGGAGGATTCCCACAACCACCTAAGCAACCACATGAGGCTAACATAACATCATTCATATCAAACAATCTACACCACCCTAAGTTATACATCCTTAGGTGGGAAAAGAGCTTTTGGATGGTCTAGGATAACACCTTTCGCTGCCTCTCCCACGATCACACGGCGTACAAGAGGTTGGGACCTCTCACCGATCTGCATGGAAACCGGTTCGGTTCAGCTTTGCCCGTGCTCTAGTCATCGTGATCTACTACACGACGCGGGTATGGCTTCGCCTCGGCCCGTAAGGATTTAACACATACAAGTGTCATACAAAAGATAAGCAACGCACCCAATCCTTCCAAGAAGACGTAGGCTTCGCTCACATTACCGATGATGGAGGTACAAGACCGCTCCACTTCAAAACTCATGGTGAAGGTTTGCATTCAACCACATTCCAAGCATGGGGCTTCCGTTAGGCTCTCCGAAAGACACCTAAATATCAAGACCCACAATACTATGACATTTCTCACTGAGTCATTCTTCGGCACGCATTCTAGGCTTAACCTAAATGCATGTCAAAATCAAGCATCACCGATCCGGGCTAACGACCATGGGTAGGCTTCACACAAAATGCCTAAATCCATTTTTCTGCTGGATTTCTACATGCAATATATGTCGAGGGCAGACACAATCTACTCGGAGTTCTGAAGAACTATAGGAAGTCCTACACTTCACTAATTAGTGAAAGAGATAACCTCAAAATGCATTGAAAAATGAATGAGAGGACCAAAACATGTCCTAAGACCGGGAAGAAGGATCGTTACCCTTCTCGCTGTCTTTGGCGCCATGAATCCGAGATTTCAATTGGATGGAAAGAACCGCACCAGGCTGCTCTCAGTGGATCTGGAAACGTCTCGCGATTCGGAGCTCCGTGAATGGCGGAAAGTGTCTTATTCTTCTTCCTTGGTTCTCAAATTTCTCAAGTTTGGAGAGAGAGAATGACGGCAATAATAACCCTAAAGTTATCTCCCAAACATACTTTAAGGGATGTCGAAATGATCCTAGAGAACCGCACTGGGCTGCACTCTGTGGATCTGGAAATGATTCGCAATTCGGAGCTTCAGAGCTCCGTCAATGGTGGAAACGGCTACTTATTCTTCCTTGGCTCTCAGATTTCTCAAATTTGGAGAGAGAGAGAATGAAGGCAATAATTACCCTAAAGTTATCTCCCAAACATCCTTTAAGGGATTTTGAAATGATCCTAGCCGTCAGATTCATTTTTTAGAAGTATCAGAATGGTTTCGGACATAGGATTTGACGTCAACTTCCATCAAAATTGAAATAGGTAAAAATAAGTGCTCTGTCTGCATTAGTTGAGTACATCCGATGATTCGTCGAGACCGTAATATTCGTCGAGTCCTTTTGACAATTCGTCGGGACCTTTCGAGACATTTTGACGATTTATCGAGACTAAGCGAATGCACTGCGTTTGTCGAGATTCGTCGAGACCATTCGAGACCTTTCGATGATTCATCGAGAATAAACCAATATACTGCATTCATCGATTCATCGAGACTAAACCAATATACTGCATTCGTCGAGATTATCCACTAACACTCGCCAAATAAAACGTGTTCGTCGAGACATTTCGATGAATCCTGGCAGGACTTCCTTTCTCAACACAATTTCATAAAAGTGGGGTGTTACAGGAGGGCGGAGAGCTCAGGATGCTGAATATCGATGGAGCTTTGAAGACCGAGGAGAAGGTGAAGATGGTGGCGTGCCTGCAAGAGAACATGGAAATCTTCGCCTGGAGTGCGACAAAGATGTCAGGAATTGAAGCAGATGTAGCTTGTCACTGCCTCAATCTAGATCTGGAGGTCAACCCCATTTGGTAGAAGAAGAGGATAATTGCCACTGCGTTGGTCTAGCCCATTGGGGAGGATGTAAGGAAGTTGCTTGAGGCAGGCTTTGTGTTGGAGATCCAGTATCCAGGCTAGATCTCCAATGTTGTAATGGTAAAGAAGGCCAGATGAGGCAGGTGGATGTGTGTAGACTTCTCTTTGCTCAATAAAGCTTGTTTGAAGGATTGTTATCCCTTGCCTTGAATCAACGCTTTGGTTAATTCGGTCATCGGTTTTTCTATGATGAGCTTCCTTCATGCCTTTTTAGGATACCACCAGATTCGGATGCACCCCCTAATCGCCGTGACATCTCCTTCATCACGAGCAATGACAGCTACAGCTACAAGATGATGCCGTTCAGATTGAAGAATACAAGAGCTACCTACCAACGGATGATGGATCATGTCCTCAAAGGGAAAAATGGGGCAAAACCTGGAGGTGTACATGGATGACCTTTTGATAAAGAGCAGGAGCATCCATGCGCATGTCGAGGATTTGGTGGAGACCTTTGCAATGCTTCAGAGGTTCAAAATGAGTCTCAATCATGCAAAGTGCGTGTTCGGGGCAGGGTGAGGAAAGTTATTGGGGCATCTTCTCACCCCAAAGGGAGTGGAGCCCAATCCCAACAAGGTCAAAGCAATCCTTGAGATGGCATCGCCGAAGAGCACGAAGGAAGTCCAAAGGTTGACAGGAAGACTGGCGGGCCTCAGTCTCTTCCTATCAAAGGCCAGAGAGAAATGTTCTCCATTCTTCAAAACTCTCCGAAGCGGCCAGCAGTTCGTGAGGAGTGCGAGAGGGATTTCGAGAAGCTCAAGCAGTAGCTAACGCAATCTACCTACTTCATGGTCCGAAGGAAGGTGAAGACCTACTCCATTATTTGGGAGTGGGGGCATATGCGGTGAGTTTGGTGCTGGTAAGAGAAGAAGGGAAGGGGAAACTCCTCATCTACTATGTGAGCAGGGTCCTCCTAAAGGCTGTGACAAGGTATCTGATCCTAGAGAAATTGTCTTTCACCTTGGTGGTGTCGGCGCGGAAGCTAAGGCCCTATTTTCAAGCGCACTCCATCTGGGTGGTGACTAACCATCCTCTTCGAAGCATTATGAATGAGGTGGAGCATCCAGGGCGGTTGGCGAAATGGTCGGTAGGACTCAGTGAGTTTGACATTTCCTTCTCACCAATTGTGGCGATCAAGGCGCAGGCAGTGGCGATCTTTCTTGTTGACTTATTAGTGGAGGTGGAGGTGGATGAAGGTGAAGGATCGTCGGGCTTGGTTTCCTAGAAGATGTTTGTGGACAGAGCTTCGGGAAAAAGCTCTATGAGTGTGGGAATAGTTTTGGTGAGCCCACACAGAACAAGGATCGAGCAGGAAGTTAATATCCTCTTCGTCGTCACAAATTATTAAGCCTAGTATGAAGTTATAGTGGCAGAGTTGCGCCTAGCCAAGCAGTTGAGGACCCAGAATATCATAGCTTTCAAAGATTTGATGTTGGTTGCGTCGTAGATCCGCGGAGAGTTCAAAGTTAGAGATGCCATCCTGCAGCGATATCTAGTGAAAGTGAAGGGGTTGATAGGAGGCATCCAGTCCTTCTTCATCCAACATGTTCCCAAAGAAGAGAACTCAGCGGCGAATCATTTGGCAAAGTATGGCCCGAGTTACAGAGGCACGATCACAGAGTTATTGCGACCATCCATCGAAGAGGGGGTGATGATGGAGATAGAGCAACGAGCCTCATGGCTGGATCAATTTGTAGCCTTTCTAGTTACCAGTCAGCTCACGGCGGAAGTGGAAGATAAGAGGAAGTTCATGTACATGGCCATACAATCTACTACATGAAGGATAACAATATCGCAAGACCATCTCTATCTCCTTGGCCATATGTGTTTCAGAATCTGAAGTGTCTTAAGTGATGGAGGAGATCCATTTAGGTGAGTGCGAAAGTCATTATGGGACTCGCACTCTGGAGTGGAGAATCTTGAGGCAAGGCTACTTTTGGCCGGCCATCTGAAAGGATGTCGAAGCCTTCTCAAACAAGTGTCAGAAATGTCAGCTCTTTGTTCCCCTTCAGCTGCAGTAGGCCCAGTAGCTTCGTTCAATTACAGCCCCTGGCATTTCACCATTTGGGTAATGGATTTGATCGGCCCCTTCCCCCAAGCTAGTGGGCAAAGGAAGTTCATTCTTGTGATGATCGACTACTTCTCAAAGTTGATCAAGGCTAAAGTGCTAGCTAACAACTTTAACTTGGGGGAGATCGCTTGCAGGTTCGGGATTCCTTGCACCACCATCACTGACAACGGGCTACAGTTCGCCAGCTTGGAACTAGTTGATTTCTGCAAGCTGTTGGGGACAGATCTTCAATTTGCTTTTGTGCATCATCCTCAGAGTAATGGGCAAGTGGAAGCTGTAAACAAGTTAGTCATCAGCCTCCTGAAGAAGAAAATTGAAGATTTAAAGGGGAACTACGCAGTGCAGCTCCCTTTGGTCCTATGGGCTTTGAGAACAACTCATAATTCGACCACTTGGGAGACGCCTTTCAAGTTATCCCACGGGTCTGAAGCTCTCATCCTGATGGATTTTTAAGTCCGAAGCCCAAGAGTAGTTGCAGCAGAATAAGGAGATGAGGAGTGGCTTCTCGAGAATTAAGAGGCGCAGAGGCTATCACTTGATTACCTAGAAGAACTTTGAGACCTCGCTTCTGTCTGATAGAAAGAGGTCAAGAGGAGAATGGCAAAACACTTCAACAAACATGTCTGCATCAAGCAGTTCCAGGCAGGGGACCTCATCCAGGGGACCTCATCTTGAAGAAGGTTGATGCCGTAGGGAGATCAGCCTCCATTAGGAAACTTAAACCAAATTGGGAAGGATCTTTCATCATATAAGAGGCACTCGATACTGTAGGGTACCTCCTGCAAAACCATGATATGGAACCACTAGGCAACACGTGGAGTGGCGAAAACCTGAAAAGATTCTACACCAAGAAGGGGAGGGGTATGCCCCATGTGTTTTTGGTACCTACTTATATATATTAGAATTTGTTTGCTCACACCCTAGAGTAGGGGGATTTGTGTCTCTCTTTAAAAAGAATGTCTCAAGCATGTGCAAGAAGGAAAAACCGATCTCCACGATCAGGTTGGGAAATGAACTTCTGACTTGACTCTCATTAAACTCAGAGTGAATGATGGGATTGTAAGGTAGGTTTTTAAATGTTAACTCCTAAGTCCAAGCCTCTACATTGACGGCCAAGATCAGCTCCCCCTTGCATATTGGCCAACGATACCCCGAGGACACCTCTCATTCGACTGAAGATGTTATCAGGAGAGAGTATGGAGCCAACCTCCCAATTGGACGAAGAGTAGATCGACTTGCCTCGAGGAAAGATCCTTTGCCATCAAAATATCATCGACCTAGAATGGGTTGGAAGCCCGTTGCGAGATCAAAAATCTTCTTAAGTTTATACTTAATCTAATTTATTTTAGTCATGAGACTTGGTGTGGTTGACTCTCTTTGACTATCAAGTGATAGGGCAAATAAAACTTCATGATTGGAGCTGACAAGCGGTAGGATGGAGGACTCAAGTGTATGCGACCTGCGGGACCCCCCCTGAGAGCATTTCCCTCCCCATGTATTCTTCAGCTTCATTATGAGGGCTAGGGACAACGCCTCGTGTGTTGAGAGTCATAGTAAGCCTATACCTCTACAAAGTCGTCCGAGATCATCTCTCCACTTGTATGTTGGCCTAGTAGACCCCCCCGAGAGGCTTTCCCTCCTAAGGTATTCTTCATCTTCATGACAAGGGCTTGGGACAATACCTCATTTGTTGAGAGTCCTAGTATGTACATACATCTACAAAGTCGGCAGAGATCGGCTCTAGACTTATACGTTGGCCTAGTAGACCCCACAAGAGCCTTTCCCTCCCTAGGTATTCTTCAAATTCATGACAGGGGCTAAAAACAACGCCTCGTGTGCGGAGAGACTTTCACTCCCCAGGTTTACAAGTAGGTACCAAAACACATGGGCATACCCCTCCACTTCTAGGGGTAGAACCTTTTTAGGGCGTCGCCGCTCCACGTGTTGCCTAGTTGTTCCTCATCATGGTTTTGCATGCGGTACCCTCCAGTCTCGAGTGCCTCTTGTATGATGAATGGACCTTCCTAATTTGGGTTAAGCATCCCAACGACAACTGATCTCCCCGCAACATCAACCTTCTTCAAGATGAGGTCCCCTGCCTGAAACTGCTTGATGCGAACATGGTTGTCGAAGTGCTTTGCCATTCTCCTCTTGACCTCTTCCTGTCGAATAGAAGTTAGGTCTCGAAGTTCTTCTATGTAATCAAGTTGAAAGTGCAGAGTGAGTCCTCTGAATATTCTCTAGAGGGGGGGGGGGGGGTGAATAGAGATTTAAACTTCTTCTATTTATTATGCACAAAACAATAAAACAATTCTAATAACTATGAATTCAGCTATCCAATCCAGAATAAAATATTCACAGAATAATGAAATTAAGTAAATGGACAGCACAGAAAATCACATCACAGATGAGACAAAATCTATAGTGGTTCCCCAAAAACTGGGTACATCCACTCTTCTGCCACCTTGGTCAAAATACACTATCCAGTGCTTGAGTCTTTTGATAAAGAGACTCTTAGAACCACTAAGTCTTTTATAAGGAGACTCTTAGAACCAAGGACTGATTCTTTTGTTAAGGAGACTCTTAGAATCAAACTAGATCTTTTGATAAGGAGATCTTGAACCACTGAATCCCTTGGACATGGATTCTAAGGACTCTTTACTCAATTAACTGAAAGTTAAAGAAAGAGTAAGAGTAGAGAAGAAGAAGAAGAAGAAGTACTTCTTCTGATTTGCATCCTCTTTCAGCAAATTTCTTTGAGGATTCTTGGCACTACTAGTGGATTGGATCTTGTATATGATTAATACTTTGTAAGAAGAAGAAAATGATTGTTAAGCTTCTGTCTAGTGCTTTCAGTTTGTTAAAGCAGAGAGAAGAAGCCTTATTGCTTATTAGAGATCTATTTTTTGTATGCTGTCTGAGAGAAAGCATGAGGAAGAAGAAGACAGAATGATAGAATAATTGTTGTTCTTCTCAATTTTTGTCAGTATATTATTCTTCTATCAAACAATGTTTGATTACTTTCCTCTTCTATTGTATCCTTAGTAGGAATGTCCAAGGGGCAATAATGTCCCCTGTCTATTTTAGTTGACGGCCCATTAATCCCTTTTTGAATATCTTCCAAAAATGGCTTTATTATATCTCTGGAGTCCTTCTTTCCATTTTTGGTTATGAACGACCCGTTAGAATTCAAATTATTTCTATTTATGACTTCTGAAATGGCTTTAGAAAAGAATATAGAAAGTGTTCTAATTTTGTGTCTGTATTCGACGTAACGTCGAATACATTTGCCTTACTTATCGACGCGCCTCTGAGTTCTAATAGAAGCTGCTTCGAAATCCTCCTCAGCTTAGAAATGAACTCTGATGTCAACGTTGCGTCGAATACTAATCGACGTATCCGTCAAGATGAAGGCCTGAACTCTGAGTTCTTCCTTCTACGTCGAATGTAATTCTAAGTTGCATCGACTTCAATATTGCTTTGGCTGGCTCTGCCTTCTACGACGAGTATATTTTGACATTGCATCGACTTTAACTAATACATGGACTTCCAGTCTGAGTTGGTCTTACTTCTATTCAAAGTTAATTCGACTTGCAGTCGAAGCTGAGTCGACTTCTATTCGACGCAGATTTAACTCAACTGAATTTTGCATTCTTTTGGAATGGTCTTTGACACCCTAATGTGAGTGTGACATCCTAGGACATCTAATGACCAAATTACCCTCACTATACAACATGTGTAATGAATCCTAGGTGATGAAATCACTTTACATAATTTGTAAGATAAATTTAGATGGTGTTTTTCCCAACAATCTCCCCCTATTTATCTTAATAAATTTTACAAAAAATTTAAGTGATTTCTATCATATTAAAACAAATTTCATACAAGTATAAAATGACATAATGATATAATAAACAAAGACATCTAATTAAAGGAAATAAGTGTTCATAATCATTGTATCTCAGATATAGGCACTGCGGAGTTATAAGAAAGCTTTTACACATGATTGTTACTGATCTTTGGGAGAGGCTTTTCTTTTTCTGGAAAAGAAGTGTGTTGTCATATTTCTTTATGGGAATTTTAGAGGCTCCTCATCCTCCTCCTTAGCAATCCTATCAGTAATTTTCTCTACCTCCTCCTCAGCAGATTTGTCAGCATCTTTTTGAAGCTCCCCCTGAGTTGATGCAATATGTTTAGCATTGAGGACAAATTCCTGAGCAACTATAATAATTTCTGCTTGAATTTGTTCTTCATTAGCAACTATGAGAGGCTCCCTCTGAGTCTGTGCAGGCAGCTCCCCCTGGATCCGTGCAATCCCTTTTAGAACAGGAATTGAAACATGAACTTCCTCCACTTGAATAATCTCCCCCTTCTGAACCTTACTGGCAAGTGAGGTTAAGAAGGATCTTGTTACTCTGGAGGAATATATCAATGACTTGATTGTTTAAATAGATTCATGTGAATCTTTCAGTTCTTTCTCTATCTGATAGTATTTTCTGTTGAATTTTCTTGCTTGAGATAGTAGTAGGTCAACAAAGGTTCCATTGGCCAACCCACTGCTTTAGAGATTCCTTAATCCAGGTCAATGGAGTGTATAGGATGGGAGGTAAGGGTATATCAACTGGAGGTGGAGATAGGTTAATAGGAGGGATTTCGGTAGAACTAGAATTGAGGTCTGTGAGATTGTGGTTGACAGGGGATTATCTTTGAATATCCTTGATAAGTAGTATTTTGGCCTAATTTTACGATAGTATTTAGGCTAATATTAATATGAATTTGTAAATAATATGTCTATTTTACCTAAATAATCATTTTTATTTATAATTGTTTACTAACTTTAGTTTATTTTATGTTTTTCAGGATTTCTAGTGTTTTTTCCCGAAAATGCAAGTACACGCCCTCAGTTATGCCCGTGACCAAGGGAGTGTCAACATAAAGATCTATTCCAGCTCAATGCCGTGCTCTAGAGCCGAATTCCTAAAGAAAAACATGGCAAGCCCTCGGTCACGCCCGTGACTAAGGCCGCGTAAGGTGACATGGCCATATCTAGTCAAACTCCAGCTCATCAAGCAGGATTGCTCAGTACATGCCCTTATCGGTCAAGTCATGCCTGTGACATTCAACAGTCACGCCTGTGTAACCTCCAGCCGATCTCGCTGCTCATCCAGCAGTCACGCCCTGATCCAACCATGTACATGCCTGTGACTTTCAAGTCACGCCCGTGTAACTTCTCTGCCGCCAAATCACGCCTCCGTCACGCCAGAATCTCCTGCCAATTGCCATTTTATTATTACACGCCATGGGTCACGGGCGTGACCGAGGGCGTGACACGCCTTATAATGCCTACAATTACTCCAGAAGGCGTCTCTCACATGGCTGTTTCATACACGCCAGGTACACGCCCTTGGTCACGGGTGTGACCGAGGGAGTGTAACATAAAATTCTGCCTATTTAAAGCCAGCTGCTCCAAATCTCAAAACATCCCTTTTCCTCCCCTCTTGGGCTGAAACTCCCTTCCTCTGCCCCCTTTTTGGGCCGAAATGCTTTTCTTTTCTTGTATTTTCTTTTATTAGCTTAGTTTTCAATTCCATGTACTTTTATTTTATGCAATGTATGATTAGAATTTATTTCATGCAATGCTCTTATTTCTTGTACTCTCTTTTTATGTAATTTAATTTTCCCTTAATAATAAATGTCTTTTCCTTTCATTTCATCCTCTTATTTTCATGTCAATTAAATTTATATTTAGAAAATTGCGAGCTTTGGATGAAATTATCTTTCTCTTTGTTACCTCTTTTTTCCCCTTCGAATTTTTCTTGAATAATAACGTATCAAGATCATATAATCGGTTGTGAATTTCGATAGTTATTTTCACATTCTAGTTAGTCGAGAGGCTCGTGCATACGAATCGATCACTCAAGAATAAAAAGAGTTGACGCAACCCTCGAGAGAGGATGATGAAAGTCTTCTGAATAGGAGTGCAAATACAATAGCGGGATTCACCTCGTAAAGCGAGTATTAGGTTATCAATTATAGAATGAGAGTTCGGTTGATATTCCTAATCTCAGTTGGCATAGTCCTCGAGAGAGGTACGTTTATAAACCGGGAATCTCCACGGTCAAGGATCGGATTATAATTTATTTTTTCTAATTTCATTCAAAGTGCATTTTGATCAAGTATAGTCTTCTTTCCGTTATTTTGAATTTTATTTTAAATTTCCCATAAAGTTTTATTCGATAGAATAATAGTTTGTTTTCCCAAAGTAAAAGTACTCGACAGACCCGTGGATTTATACGACCTTGATATGTCTTGCATATCCTATGCTATGAACGATAGGTACGCATGCCTATTCCGTTTATAGATTTAAGAGTTATAATTTTCTCATCAAGTTTTTGGCACCGTTGCCGGAGAATTTTTGTCGATATTTTGAAAAGGGGAAACGCTATTAATTTTATCTTTCTTTTTTGTTATCTTTTTTTCCCTTTTATTTAAAAATAATAAAAAAATAATATATAAAAATGAAAAAACAACTATGCTATAATTAAATTCTTGGAAAGGGAGCTTTGGGATTATCATCCCATCGTAGCTCCTAGTACCTTGCGAGCCCTTCACCGGGTAGACCTTGAGAAGTCCAAGACTAATTAAAATATATCAAAAAGATTTTGCCTTTTTATTTTATTTTACACAAAAAAATATAAAACTTATAAAATTACCAAAAAAAATTCTCTTTTTGTTTTGTGTTTTGTTATTTTATTTTTATACAGGTATTCATGGTGGTCTCACTATCTCCAAATCAAGACGTGCTTTTCTTCCTCTCTTTGTTCATTTTTGTTCATGTCTTCTTCTTCTTTTTTACTTCGTACTTGTTCTTTTTTCAACATTGGGGACAATGTTGAATTTTAAGTATGGGGGTATATTCTTCATCATTAAAATTTTTTAAAAATTTCCAAAAAAAATATAAAAATTTCAAAAATTAGAAAATTCAAAAATATATATATATAGTAAGCCCTTACTTTAGTTTTTGTTATTCAAAATCAAACATTTGTGAGTTTATTTATAAGCATTTTTATTATTTTTAATTTTCTAATCTTTTGTTTTATCATGGTTAGTAAGATTTAATTTTTAGGTGATTTAGTTTTAAGGAATATCTTATGATTTTAATTTGATTAGAGTAAATTATTTAGCACTTTTTCTCTTTCTTTTTAATTAGTTTCAACTTTGTAGTAGTTGTGCTTAACGCCTTTAGATTTTAATTAATTCTACCTCATGCTTTCAGATTCTTAGAAAATTTCAATTTACTATAGTTGCTCAAAATATATTTTAATTTAATCTAGAATTTGTTTTAGCCCTTTTACCCTTTAGCCTTACCAAAAAAAAGTATAAAAAATCATATGTCATGGGAATAAGAGGATAAAATTAATTATTTCCTAAACATATGCACCCCCTTTTATGAAGATTATTATGAAAAGATTATATGTCATTGAAAATGAGATAATAAAATTAATCATTTTCCTAAACATATACAAATAGAAAAAAAATGGGGAGAGAGGATAAACTTTATCACCTACAATCAAAGCAATCTTCATGATTACCCAAACCCATTAGCCAATATAATTGATTTTAGACTTAAATTAAAATTTTAGGAGAGCATAAGTAGTAGTTTGTAACTTTCCGCAAGCTTCTTTAAATTTGGAATTTTTATAATTTTAATCTAATTTTGTTCGCAAATTACTCAACTTTGTCTACTAGTTAATCTATTTGAGAATTTTTGGCTAAATATTTCTCTCTTTTCATCTTATTCCCAAAATTTAGGACTTATCTCATAGATCCCTAAATTTTACTTTCGGCTTTCTTTTGATTTAATAAATTTTTTGTTTAATTAAAAACCTTATTAATGTCTTATGAATATTTCTCATACTTTTGCTCTGGAATAGCAAAAGCTTAAGTATGGGGGTATTTGATAAGTAGTATTTTGGCTTTATTTTACTATAGTATTTAGGCTAATATTAATATGAATTTGTAAATAATATGTCTATTTTACCTAAATAATTATCTCTATTTATAATTGTTTACTAACTTAAGTTTATTTTATGTTTTTCCTGAGTTTTTGCCCGAAAATGCAAGTACAAGTCCTCAGTCACGCCCGTGACCAAGGGCGTGTTAACATGAAGATCAATTCCAGCTCATTGTAGTGTTCTAAAGCTGAATTCCTAAAGAAATACATGTCACGCCCTCGGTCATGCCCGTGACTGAGGCTGTGTAAGGTGACATGGCCAAGTCTAGTCAAACTCTAGCTCATCCAGCTGAATTGCTCAGTATATGCCTGTGTCGGTCAAGTCACACCTGTGATATTCAACAGTCACACTCGTGTAACCTCCATCCGATCCTGCCGCTCATCCAGCAGTCACGCCCTAATCCAGCCATGTACATGCCCGTGACTTTCAAGTCACGCTCGTGTAATTCTCTGCCGTCAGATCACGCTTCCGTCCCGCTAGAATCTACCGCCAATTGCAGTTTTATGTAATTTAATTTTCCCATAATAAAAAATGTCTTTTCCATTCATTCCATCCTCTTATTTTCTTGTCAATTAAATTTATACTTAGAAAATTGTGAGCTTTCGATGTAATTATCTTTCTCTTTTTGGCCTCTCTTTTCCCCCTTCGATTTATTCTTGAATAATAACGTATCGAGTTCATATAATTGGTTGTGAATTTTGATAGTTGTTTTCACATTCTAGTTAGCCGAAAGGCTCGTGCGCATGAATCGATCACTCAAGAATAAAAGGAGTTGATCGCAACCCTCGAGAGAGGATGACAAAAGTATTCTGAATAAGAGTCAAATCTTATAGTGGGATTCACCTCGTAAAGCGAGTATTAAGTTATCAATTATAGAATGAGAGATCGGTTGATATTCCTAATCTCAATTGGGCGTAGTTCTCGAGAGAGGTACATTCATAAATCGGGAATCTCCACGGTCAAGGATCGGATTAGATATTATCTTTTCTAATTTCATTCGAAGTGCGCTTTGATCAAGTCTAGCCTACTTTCCGTTATTTTGTATTTTATTTTAAATTTCCCTTAAAGTTTTATTCGATAGAATAATTGTTTGTTTTCCCAAGTAAAGTACTCAACAGACCCATGGATTTATACGACCTTGAAATGTCTTGCATATCCGATGCTATGAACGATAGGTGCGCTTGCCTATTCCTTTTATAGATTTAAGAGTTATAATTTTCTCTTCAATCTTCTAGGGTTATGGTAGATTGTGGTTGTTGTTGAGAAGGGATCTGTGCGGCAGGTTCTGTTGTTGTATCTGGTAGGATTGTATGAAGATCTTGACCTAGATGTTCATTTCTGACATCTATTATAACAGTTTCATTGTTCTGACGTGCTGGAGATGGACGAGAGTGTGGAGCTTGACCAGGCTTTAGAATTTCCCTGGTCCATTTTGAGAAGATGCCTATGTTAATTCTATTTCTAGGAGGAATGAACACTCCTTTGATATGCAGACCACTGGATAATGGTGATTTAAGACTTGACTCATGATCCTCATGTAAGCTTTTTCCTTGTGGGCATACTTGTGACCAATATATTTCAAGAGGCACCTCCCCCAGTGTATTCACTTGTTCAGAACTAAAACTCCCATTATCTGCAGTTGCTGTTTAGGGATAACATTATGAATAGAAATTTTACATAGTAGAACTTTTCCTACTATGTCTGCCAAGAACTTATACTCTTCTCAGAAGTCACTCTTCTTTAGGTTGATTGTCTTTTCTTTGTTGAACTTCATAATCTGCAGTGCTTGCTGTGTTCCTGCCGCCGTCAGTTCAGACAAGTCATCCCCTTTTGGTAGAACAAAGGTAAGACTTAACATCTCCTCAGTGATGTGAATGTCATTATCAGAGAATATCCCTTGGAGAGATCCATCTTCTCCAATATGGATATTGTCTTTTAGCTCGGCTAGTTCAACATCAAGTATCTTTCCTCTGGTTGAAATTAATTTCGTGACTCCTGCAATTTGGAACAAGTTTAATATTCCCTTGAAGTTCTCTAGCACTGTATTGAATGTGTCAATTTCCACATCAAATACTGAGTTAACTTTGGGAGAAGCCATTGATTCTTATGGCAGTACCTGCCAAGACAAGAAAGAGAGAGAAGGAAATAAGAAAAAGAATGCAAGAAAGCAGGAGAGCAAGAGAGAAAGAATTTGAAAGTGTAAGATGATCTAACGTCTGAGTTGCTTAAATGAAGACAATTCTTCGTAGCTTAGGGTTCTATTCGAAGCAACGTCGAGTGGAATTAGTTGCAGCGCGCCAAAAATAAGTCGATGTAGCTTGTAGAAGCTAAACTGCGCGCGCTTGGCATTTCAAAGTTATGTCGAATTTTAATCGACGTGACTTCGAATTCTTGCTGCAACTCTTAAGTCGCCACCAACGTCGATATGAATTTGGCGCTACGTCAATTGCTATTCTAATTAACTACCTCAGACAACTCTCGAAGCTAGCATCGAGTAGAACTCAACGATGCGTCAAATTCTATTTGACGCACCTCTGAATTAGCATTTGTATTTTCTTCAAGGAATTTTGTTGTTTTTCCCAGCAATAATTTTTTTATTAGAAAATACCATTTATGAGATAATAACAAACATTATAGAGGTTTAGAGAAGAGATCACCCCCTTTGATTATTTGTAGTTCCTCATTGAGGATTTAGCTCTCCCTTTTCTCCACATCTTCTCTTAGAAAGGGACCCAAAGTTTTTTTCTGCACAAGTAATTCAAACGTTAGATGGTACCCAGGTTACCATGGGCCATTTGCTTTTACCACTATAAGGTGATATGAAAGAATAAAGTGGTCTTTCATTATATTCTGTTGGAGGGCAGAAGATAAGTTTATCTCGTCAACATTTATTACCTTGATACTAGAAGTTGGCATATAATGCACCTTGATATACAAGATCTGTAGAATGCCTAATAATTTTCCTTTTAATTTTAGCTTTTTTATTGTGATTTATTAGTTTCTCTGAACTATTCTTGCCTAGAGTTTTCTTCTCATTATTAGAATTCACTCTATTAGATACAGTAATTTTATCAGGATGGTTATCTAGTTCTTCACACATTTGGTTGATTTCATTTACCTGATAATCACTAGGTCTAACAAAAATCACTGGATTTTTCCAGGTTGGTATGCTGGAACATGTTGTGCTAGTGGATGATTCTGCTCTTAGACCAAGATATCTAGGTCTCTTAAAGATATTTTGTGTAATATCCTTAATCTTTTGACTCCTCCCATTGAGTGAGTCTTCAAAGGCTTTTGCCTTCGTAACCTCTTCTTTCAGAGTTGAATTTTCATATGTCAAATCAATTATTTCTTTTTCCCTCTTATATATCTGATTCCTTAATTCATAGTTAATAGAGAATATATTCTCTTTCTTAAGATCTTCTAGTTCTTCCCTAATTATCTTAAGTTCTTGTTGACTGTCAAGATAGTCTTGACAATACTCTTTAAAACAAATTTTGAAGTCTTCTGAAGTAAAGTCAAAATCATCAAATAAGGTTACCTGATCTTCTTCAGTAGTTAAATCTTCTAAGGCCATTAGGCAGGCTTCTTCAGCAACATTTTCTTCATCACTTTCAGATGAAGATGAGCTTGACTCAGATTCTAAGTCACTCCAGGTTTCAGCTATGAAACCTTTTCCCTTCTTCTTGTCCTTCTTCCTGAAGGACTTATTCTTATGCTCATTTTTGTTACTGCTTCAATCCTTTTCCTCTTCAGGACATTTAGGGGCAATGTGCACTGGTTTTCTGCATGCAAAGCATATTATCTCCTACTTTGGAGTCTTATCAAACCTTGGTTTGATGGAACTCATTTCCTTCCTTCTTGAGTCGTCAGTCTTGACCCATCTTCTAAACATTATGGCTAAGAGACTGAACATCTCTTCTTCAGAAGTGGAAGGATCTCCTTCAGCTGCCTTCAAAGCTATTGTCCTCTCTTTGGGAGTTGAGACTTTCTCCTTGGCTTCAATCTCAACTCTACTCTTCAGAAGTAGCTCATAGGATTTGAGCTTGCCAAGTAAGGGATCTATAGAGATCTCGTTGTGGCATCTGGACTCCCTAATGGACCAGATCCTTGAATCTCGTGTGCTTGGGAAGCACATGAGAATCTTATCATTGATTTCCGCTAGAGAGATTTCCTTATCCAGTCCCTTAAGCTCATTTATTGGGATATGAGAAGGGATTTTCTATCCTTTCTTTCATCTGAACTACCTTCTACCAATCTGAATAGTGACTCCCAGATCTCCTTTGCTGATTGGCAGTTAGCCACTTTCGAGAATATGTAATCTGATATAGTTGATACCAGAATGTTCATGGCCTTTGAATCACATACTTTCAGCTTCTTATCAGCATCAGTCCATTCAGCTCTAGGTACAATTTCTTGTGTCAAAGATCCACTTGCATCTTTTCTGAATGGCACTGTAGGACCTGATACAATGTCATCAAAGATGTCTTCATCAATAGAGTTAATATAGAGTTTTATTCTGGCCTTCCCGAGTGTAATCTTTTGATGAAGCTGGAACTATATCCACAAACGACAACGACAAGTGTACCGTATCGAATGTATTATAGGTTATAAAAACCAAGGTCGTGTTAGACTCGGGGCGGTTGAGTGCTTTTACTTCAAAAAATCTCGATTATTTTTTCAATAATACTTTGAGTTTGTTTTGCAAAAAAAAAATTAAAATAAAATTAAACGATGAGGAAGATTAGCACTCGATCCTTGAATCACCTCGGAGATAAAAATAAGACGAAATAATAAAATCACATTCTCTTACTAAAATAGCCTTGACCAAGAGATTCCTGAATTATAAATGCACCTCTCTCAGGGAATACGTTCACCTGAGATTAGGTTGATCAATCGAACTTTCGTTCTATAATCGAAACGCATAAATCTCGTGTTACGAGGTGAATCCCGCTATTGGCTTTTACTCCAATCCGGAAGGGTAACGTCATCCTCTCTCGGGGATTGCATTCTACTCTTTTTTATCCTTGAGTGATCAATTCATCTTACGAGCCTCTCGGCTAACTAAAGAACAAAAACAAGAACAAGAATTATATATCGAAAATATAATCTCATTATCTTAAAATCAAGGATAAATCTTAAGCTTAGAAAAGAGAAAGTGCAATTCAAAATTACTTCAAAATCTTTATTATTCCTTGGATCATCTCGATCGAGTACTAATAATATTTTAGTTACTCATTGAGATGGAGGAATTAAAGAAAATAAAATAAAATACATGAAGAAGGAAGAAGATAATGAGAGAAATAACAATTTTATTAATTGATGCAAATGGAATTACAAACCAAGAATTGAAAGTTACAACTATTGAATTGAAAACTACAAGTACAACATTAAAGATAAATATAAGAAACTACTTAAAATAGTAAAATGTTACAAGAAATGAAGAATCTAAGTCCTAAAAAATCCTTTTTTTGATCAGCTGGAGAAGCTCCCTTTAAATAGCTAAAAAATTGGAGTTACACGCCCTTGGTCACGCCCGTGACCAAGGGGCCTGTAAGAGGCGTGATCGAAGCAGCAGCGGAGAGGGCGCCTTCTGGAGTAATTGCATGTGTTACGTGCGTGTCACGCCCCTAGGTCACGCTCGTGACCCTAGGGCGTGTAATCTTTAAAATAGGCTGATGGCGGGAGTCTTCGGCGGGAAGTGGCGCGGGATGAGTCATGCCCGTGTACTAAATGACATGCCCCTGGTCATGCCGGTGACCTGGGGCGTGAAACTTTAATTGACGTGGCAGGTTACTCTGGATGCTGTTGGCGGGTCGCGGCTGTGTCACTGGGTCACGCCCATGGGTCACGCCCATGGGTCACGCCCATGACCTGGGGCGTGTAACTGTCGAATCATCACAGAATGCTCCCGGGGTGGCGGAATCAGGTCTAAAACTCATCTAGGTTGTCACGCCCCTTGGTCACACCCGTGACCTTGGGCGTGTACTTTGGAATTTTTCTCAAAAGTGCCCAGGAAACCTGAAAACCATAAAATGAGCTTAAATTAGTTAAAGAAATAAAAAGGAATGAATTTGATTGGATAATTCATGCTATTTATTCAAATTCTATAAAAAAATCAATAAAATTATATTAAAGGATGAGTACAAAAAGTACTCATCAAACACCCCCATACTTGAGTTTTTGCTATTCCAGAGCAAAAGAGTGAGGAAAGAATTTACAAGACATCGATATTTTTTAATTAACTAAAATTTCATTAAACCAAGAGTAAGTTAAAATTAAATTCTAGGAATTCAAGAATTAAGTCATAAGTTATGGTGATAATTTAAAAAGAGAAAATTGTTTAGCTAACTACTTCTCAGAATAACTATTTAGCAAACAAAATTATTGAAATTTTCAAACAAGAATAGATTGAAATTATAAACACTTTAACATAAAAGAAACTTAAGGAAAAGACACCTACCAATATATTGCTCTCTTAATAATTTAGTTTAGGACTAGAAACAATGAAATTGGCTTGGGAAGGGTTTAACGAAATGGCAAACTGAAGATATACTAAAATAAAGGTGATGAATTTTTTCCTCTCACCTTAATTATTTGAATACGAAAATGTATATGTTTAGGAAAATAATGAATTTTATCCTCTTATTTCCCATGCCATATAATCTATTTTTGAAATTTCTCTTCAATCAAAAACCCAAAATGTATATGTTTTAGATGTAATGAATTTTATCCTCTTACATCATGACATATAATCTTTTAAAAGATTTTGGGTGCATATGTTTAGGAAATAATGAATTTTATCCTCTTATTTCCATGACATATGATCTTTTTCTACATTTTTTTTATTTGCCAACAAAGGGTGAAGGGGAAGAAATACATCTAGTTTATAAATTAAACTATTTTGAGAGCAACTTTTTAGTGGAATGAAATTTCCTAAGATTTTAAAGTTAAAAGAGAATATAATAGAAATCTAGAGATGTTTAGCCAATTTACCACAAAGTGAAGCTATTTAGAATTAAACCGAGAAGTTGTGCTAAATAAATTCTCTAATTGAATTAAAACATAAAGTGTTTCTTAAAACTGAATTACATCAAATTTAAATTTAACAAATTCTGATAAAACAAAAAAATTAGCTTAATTAAAAATGTAAGAATACTTATAATCAAACCTCAAACTAAATTTCTAGAAAACTAAAAACAAGGCTAGGCGTATTTATTATTATTATTTTCATAAATATTATTTCTTGGACTTCCCGAGGGCTACCCGGTGAAGGGTTCGCAAGGTACTAGGAGCTGTGATGGGAGTTCAAGCCCAAAGCGCCCTTTCCAAGAAATTAGATTTTTATTAAATTATAATTTTTTTTATTTTCAAATAAAAATACAGTGAATGCAAAGCTACACTCTCATACTTAAAATTAAACATTGTCCCCAATGTTTAAAACTAAGTATGAAGAACACTTGAAAAATAAACTTTAAAAGAAAAATACATAAAATTAAAGATAAGCAAGGGGTGCCTCCTAAGAGCGCTTTCTTTGTCCCGTCTTTAAGCTAGACGGTTAGGGGTTAGCTAAACGGAAATTTAAATTTAAAATGGACAGGTAACTCCCTTAATTCACGCGTAGGTGAATCTGCCGACGTCAGTCGCCCAGCTATTCCTCTGCTTAACATGTGATTCTCCAATTGTCGTTGGACTTGAATATGCAAATCCAAATCACCTATATATGCCTGAGGTGATTTGAATATATAAAGATGAGCGGTATACGGATTAGCAATTAATTGGGGTAGCAACGGCTCATCTTCAACCTGAAAATTATTAGTATATAGAAAATCACCATTTAACGTGTCAGATAATTTTTCGCAAGGAGGAGGTGCTTGCAAAAATATATGATTAAGCTCCAGTTATTCCTTTTCTAAAATAAAATTTTCTTTTGAAAAATCTAGTGCATTGCCAAGTAGAATAAAATTTTCGGACACTAAATTTTCATGAATTTTTGGTTGAATATAAGAGATTTGCGAAAATTCATGACAAAGAAAAGAAGTTTCGGGTGAAGTAGGGGAAAAAACTTGTTCTTCTTCTAGTTCATCTGGGGTGCCCACAATATGAAGAAAATCTTGGCAGGAAAACTTTTCTTCATCTTTGGTAAAAGAAGTTATGGGATTACATGAAAGCACATGTTCCTCCAAAACTAAATTATCAAAGGATGGAGAAAAAGTAGTAGAAGAAGTAAAATTCTGCTCTAAATTTTTGGGGGAAGTATTAAATTGAATCGATGGAAATTCCGCAAAATTAGAGAAAGAAAATTGCGGCGCATAAGAAGAAGAATAAAAATTCGGATTTAAAGATTTTTCTTCACCGCTCTGAGAACTATCCGGGTGAGATTGCCACCAAGAATAATCTACTTCAGAGCTAGAAGAACAATTATTAAACGCCGAAAAAATATTCTCATGAAAATTAGAAAAAACATTTTCATCAAAGTTTGAAAAATTATTTTCATTAAAAGAGGAAATGTTATGATCGTAACTATAATCAAAATTATTTGCATAATATTGAGGAAAATTATTTTCATAATAATTATTTTGAAAATATGAATGTAAATAATATTTCTCACTTTGATGAAGCGCACCACAATAATAACAACTAATTTGGCGTTTTTGTGCGGCTTCCAAAAGATTAACTTGGTTTTGAATCTCAGCAACCTTTACGGCCAATTCAGATAACTTCATTTAATAAAATAAAAAGAAAACAACCTTCACTTAAATGAATGGAATTTTAGAAAATTATTATAATAATAAAAAAAATGTATATAATTTCTTTTTTTTCAAAAAGCGGGTTAAGTTAGTCCCGGACTTCCCGAGGTCTACCCTGTGAAGGGTTCACAAGGTACTAGGAGATGAGATGGGAGTTCAAGCCCAAATCTCCCTTTCCGAGAATTCAAATTACGCCTTTTAAGTTTTTTTTAAAAATTTAAGAGAAGGGGAGAAGAAAGAGAACGATAAAATTAATAGATATTTCTTTTTTCGAAATATCAACCGTGTCCCCGGCAATGGGGCCAAAAACTTGATGAAGCTGAAACTATATCTGCAAATGACAACAGCAAGTGTACCGTATCAAAAGTAGTATAGGTTTATAAAACCAAGGTCGTATTAGACTCAGGGCGGTTGAGTACCCTTACTTTGGAAAATCTCCATTATTTTATCAATAGAACTTTGATTGGTTTTGCAGAAGAGAAATTAAAATAATGATTAAAACAATAACAAGAACAATTAGCACTCGATCTTTGAATCACCTCGGAGATAAAAATAAGAAGAAAGAACAAAATCGCATTCGCTTAATTAGAAAGCTTTGACTGTGGAGATTCCCAAATTATGAACGCACCTTGGGTCGAGGGTACGCCCAACTAAGCTTATGAAATATCAACCGAATTCTCATTCTATAATCGATAACCTATAACTTGCTTTACGAGGTGAATCCTGTTATTGGCTTTTACTCCAATCCGGAAGGGTAATGTCGTCCTCTCTCGAGGATTGCATTCTACTCTTTTTTATCCTTAAGTGATCGATTCGTCTTATGAGCCTCTCGGCTAACTAAAGATTGAAAACAAGAACAAGAATTATATATCGAAAATATAATCTCGTTATCTTAAAATCAAGGATAAATCTTAAGCTTAGAAAAGTGAAAGTGCAATTCTAAATTACTTCAAAATCTTTATTATTCCTTGGATCATCTCGATCGAGTACTAATAATATTTTAGTTACTCATTGAGATGGAGGAATCAAAGAAAATAAAAGAATACATGAAGAAGGAAGAAGAGAATGAGAGAAATTAGAACTATTTTATTAATTGATGCAAATGGAATTACAAACTAAGAATTGAAAGTTACAACTATTGAATTGAAAACTACAAGTACAAGATTAAAGAGAAATATAAGAAACTACTTAAAATAGGAAAATGATACAGGAAATGAAGAGTCTAAGTCCTAAAAATTCATTTTTTTTATCAGCTGGAGAAGCTCCCTTTAAATAGCTACAAATTTGGTGTTACACGCCCTTGGTCACGCCCGTGACCAAGGGGAATGTAAGAGGCGTGATCGAAGAAGCAGCGGAGAGGGCACCTTTTGGAGTAATTGCGTGTGTTACGTGCGTGTCACGCCCCTAGTTCATGCTCGTGGCCCTGGGCGTGTAATCTTTAAAATAGGCTGATGGCGGGAGTCTTCGGCGGGAAGTGGCGCGGGATGAGTCACGCCCGTGTACTGGATGACATACCCCTAGGTCACGCCCGTGACCTGGGGCGTGTAACTTTAATTGATGTGGTAGGCTGCTCTGGATGCTGGTGGCGGGTCGTGGCCATGTCACTGTGTCACGCCCATGGGTCACGCCCGTGACCTGGGGCGTGTAACTGTCAAATCTTCACGGAATGCTACCGGGGTGGCGGAATCGGGTTTGGAACACATCTAGGTTGTCACGCCCCTTGGTGACGCCCGTGACCTTGGGTGTGTACTTTGGAATTTTTCTCAAAAGTGCCCAGGAAACCTGAAAAACATAAAATGAGCTTAAATTAGTTAAAGAAATAAAAAGGAATGAATTCGATTGGATAATTCATGCTATTTATTCAAATTCATATAAAAAATATCAATAAAATTATATTAAAGGATGAGTACAAAAAGTACTCATCAAACACTCCCATACTTGAGTTTTTGCTATTCCAAAGCAAAAGAGTGAGGAAAGAATTTACAAGACATCGATATTTTTTATAATTAACTAAAATGTCATTAAACCAATAGTAAGTTAAAAGTAAATTCTAGGAATTCAAGAATTAAGTCATAAGTTATGGTGATAATTTAAAAAGAGAAAATTATTTAGCTAACTACTTCTCAAGATAACTATTTAGCAAACAAAATTATAGAAATTTTCAAACAAGAATAGATTGAAATTATATACACTTTAACATAAAAGAAACTTAAGGAAAAGACACCTACCAAAATATTGCTCTCTTAATAATTTAGTTTAGGACTAGAAACAATGAAATTGGCTAGGAAGGGTTTAACGAAATGGCAAACTGAAGATATACTAAAATAAAGGTGATGAATTTTATCCTCTCACCTTATTTGAATACCTAAATGTATATGTTTAGGAAAATAATGAATTTTATCCTCTTATTTCCCATGCCATATAATCTTTTCTTAAAATTTCTCTTCAATCAAAAACCCAAAATGTATATGCTTTAGATGTAATGAATTTTATCCTCTTACATCATGACATATAATCTTTTAAATGATATTGGGTGCATATGTTTAGGAAATAATGAATTTTATCCTCTTATTTCCATGACATATGATCTTTTTCTACATTTTTTTATTTGCCAACAAAGGGTGAGGGGGAAGAAATACTTCTAGTTTATAAATTAAATAATTTTGAGAGCAACTTTTTAGTGGAATGAAATTTCCTAAGATCTTAAAGTTAAAAGAGAATATAATAAAAATCTAGAGATGTTTAGCCAATTTACCACAAAGTGAAGCTATTTAGAATTAAACGGAGAAGTAGTGCTAAATAAATTCTCTAATTGAATTAAAACATAAAGTGTTTCTTAAAACTGAATTACATCAAATTTAAATTTAACAAATTCTGATAAAACAAAAAAATTAGCTAAATTAAAAATGTAAGAATACTTATAATCAAACCTCAAACTAAATTTCTAGAAAACTAAAAACAACAAGGCTAGACGTACTTATTATTATTATTTCTTGGACTTCCCGAGGGCTACCCGGTGAAGGGTTCGCAAGGTACTAGGAGCTATGATGGGAGTTCAAGCCCAAAGCGCCTTTTCCAAGAAATTAGATTTTTATTAAATTATAATTTTTTTTATTTTTCAAATAAAAATACAGTGAACGCAAAGCTACACTCTCATACTTAAAATTAAACATTGTCCCCAATGTTTAGAACTAAGTATGAAGAACACTTGAAAAAAATAAACTTTAAAAGAAAAATACATAAAATTAAAGATAAGCAAGGGGTGCCTCCCAAGAGCGCTTTTTTTCCCGTCTTTAAGCTAGACGGTTAGAGGTTAGCTAAACGGAAATTTAAATTGAAAATGGACAGGTAACTCCCTTAATTCACGGGTAGGTGAATGTGCCGACGTTAGTCGCCCGGCTATTCCTCTGCTTAACGTGTGATTCTCGGTTTGTCCTTGGACTTGAATATGCAAATCCAAATCACCTATACATACCTGAGGTGATTTGAATATATATAGATGAGCGGCATATGGATTAGCAATTAATTGGTGTAGCAACGGCTCATCTTCAACCTAAAAATTATTAGTATATAGAAAATCACCATTAAACGTGTCAGATAATTTTTCGCAAGGAGGAGGTGCTTGCAAAAATATATGATTAAGCTCCAGTTGTTCCTTTTCTAAAATAAAATTTTCTTTTGAAAAATCTAGTGCATTGCCAAGTAGAATAAAATTTTCGGACACTAAATTTTCATGAATTTTTGGTTGAAAAGAAGAGATTTACGAAAATTCATGACAAAGAAAAGAAGATCCAGGTGAAGTAGGGGAAAAACTTGTTCTTCTTCTAGTTCATCTGGGGTGCCCACAATATGAAGAAAATCTTGGCAAGAAAATTTTTCTTCATCTTTGGTAAAAGAAGTTATGGGATTACATGTTCCTCCATAACTAAATTATCAAAGGATGGATAAAAAGTACTAGAAGAAGTAAAATTCTCCTCTAAATTTTTGGGGGAAGTATTAAACTGAATCGGTGGAAATTCCCCAAAATTAGAGAAAGAAAATTGCGGCGCATAAGAAGAAGAATAAAAATTCGGATTTAAAGATTTTTCTTCACCGCTCCGAGAACTTTCCGGGTGAGCTTGCCACCAAGAATAATCTACTTCGGAGCTAGAAGAACAATTATTAAACGCCAAAAAATTATTCTCATGAAAATTAGAAAAAACATTTTCATCAAAGTTTGAAAAATTATTTTCATTAAAAGAGGAAATATTATGATCGTAACTATAATCAAAATTATTTGCATAATATTGAGGAAAATTATTTTCATAATAATTATTTTTAGAATATGAATGTAAATAACATTTCTCACTTTGATGAGGCGCACCACAATAATAACAACTAATTTGGCATTTTCGTGCGGCTTCCAAAAGATTAACTTGGTTTTGAAGCTCAGCAACCTTTACGACCAACTCTATAACTTCATTTAATAAAATAAAAAGAAAACAACCTTCACTTAAATGAATGGAATTTTAGAAAATTATTATAATATAAAAAATTTATATAATTTCCTTTTTTTCAAAAAGCGGGTTAAGTTAGTCCCGGACTTCCCGAGGTCTACCCTGTGAAGGGTTCGCAAGGTACTAAGAGATGAGATGGGAGTTCACGCCCAAATCTCCCTTTCTGAGAATTTAAATTAAGCTTTTTAAGTTTTTTTAAAGATTTTAAGAGAAGAGGGAGAAGAAAGAGAACGATAAAATTAATAGATATTTCTTTTTTCAAAATATCAACCGTGTCCCCGACAATGGCGCCAAAAACTTGATGAAGCTAAAACTATATCTGTAAACGACAACGGCAAGTGTACCGTATCGAAAGTAGTGTAGGTTTATAAAACCAAGGTCGTATTAAACTCGGGGCGGTTGAGTACCCTTACTTTGGAAAATCACTATTATTTTATCAATAGAACTTTCATTGATTTTGCAGAAGAGAAATTAAAATAATGATTAAAACAATAACAAGAACAATTAACACTCGATCTTTGAATCACCTCAGAGATAAAAATAAGAAGAAAGAACAAAATCGCATTCTCTTAATTAAAAAGCTTTGACCGTGGAGATTCCCGAATTATGAACGCACCTTGGGTCGAGGGTACGCCCAACTACACTTAGGAAATATCAACCAAATTCTCATTCTATAATCGATAACCTAAAACTTGCTTTATGAGGTGAATTCCGCTATTGGATTTTACTCCAATCCGGATGGGTAACGTCGTCCTCTCTCGAGGATTGCATTCTACTCTTTTTTATCCTTGAGTGATCGATTCGTCTTATGAGCCTCTCGGCTAAATAAAGAACGAAAACAAGAACAAGAATTATATATCGAAAATATAATCTCGTTATCTTAAAATCAAGGATAAATCTTAAGCTTAGAAAAGAGAAAGTGCAATTCTAAATTACTTCAAAATATTTATTATTCATTGGATCATCTCGATCGAGTACTAATAAAATTTTAGTTACTCATTGAGATGGAGGAATCATAGAAAATGAAAGAATACATGAAGAAGGAAGAAGAGAATGAGAGAAATAAGAACTATTTTATTAATTGATTCAAATGGAATTACAAACTAAGAATTGAAAGTTACAATTATTGAATTGAAAACTACAAGTACAAGATTAAAGAGAAATATAATAAACTACTTAAAACAGGAAAATGATACATGAAATGAAGAGTCTAAGTCCTAAAAATTCCTTTTTTTGATCAGCTGGAGAAGCTCCCTTTAAATAGCTAAAAATTTGGTGTTACGCGCCCTTGGTCACGCCCGTGACCAAGGGGCATATAAGAGGCGTGATCGAAGCAGCATCGGAGAGGGCGCCTTCTGGAGTAATTGTGTGCGTTATGTGGGTGTTACGCCCCTAGGTCACGCCCGTGACCCTGGGGCGTGTAATCTTTAAAATAGGCTGATGGCGGGAGACTTCGAAGGGAAGTGGCGCGGGATGAGTCACGCCCGTATACTGGATTACACGCCCCCAGGTCACGCCCGTGACCTGGGGCGTGTAACATTAATTGACATGGTAGGCTACTCTGGATGCTGGTGGTGGGTCGCGACAGTGTCACTAGGTCACGCCCATGGGTCACGCCCGTGACCTGGGGCGTGTAACTATCTAATCTTCACGGAATGCTCCCTGGGTGGCGGAATCGGGTCTGGAACACATCTAGGCTGTCACGACCCTTGGTCACGCCCGTGACCTTGGGCGTGTACTTTGGAATTTTTCTCAAAAGTGCCCAGGAAACCTGAAAAACATAAAATGAGCTTAAATTAGTTAAAGAAATAAAAAGGAATGAATTCGATTGGATAATTCATGCTATTTATTCAAATTCATATAAAAATATCAATAAAATTATATTAAAGGATGAGTACAAAAAGTACTCATCAATCAAGATGTTAACATTTTTATGATCAACCTCCCTCTGATACCAATTGAAAGTGCATAGTGAGTCCTCTGAATATTCTATAGAGGGGGGGGGGGGGTGAATAGAGATTTAAACTTTTCCATTTATTAGGCACAAAACAATAAAAAATTTCTAATAACTATGCATTCTGCTATCCAATCTAGAATAAAATAATCATAAAATAAAGAAATTAAGTAAATGGACAGCACAGATGAGACAAAATCTATAGTGGTTCCCCAAAAACTAGATAAACCCACTCTTTTACCACCTTGATAGAAATACACTATCCAGTTCCTGAGTCTTTTGATAAGGAGACTCTTAGAACCACTGAGTCTATTGATAAGGAGACTCAGTGAACTAAGGACTAAGTCTTTTGATAAGGAGACTCTTAGTACCAAACTAGATCTTTTGATAAGGAGATCTTGAATGACTGAATCCTTTGAAAAGGGATTCTAAGGACTCTTTACTCAATTTACAGAAAGTGAAAGAAAGAGTAAGAGTAAAGAAGAAGAAGAAGAAGTAAGTCTTCTGATTTGAATCCTCTTTCAGCAAATTTCTCTGAGGGTTCTTGGCATTTCTAGTCGACTGGATCTTGTATATGATTAATCCTTTACAAGAAGAAGAAATGGATTGTTAAGCTTTTGTCCAGTTTTTTCAGTTTGCTGCAGTAGAGAGAAGAAGCCTTGTTGCTTATTAGAGATCTGTTTTCTGTATGCTGTCTGAGAGAAAGCTTGAGGAAGAAGAAGACAAAATGATAGAATAATTGTTGTTTTTCTCAATCTTTCTCAGTATATTATTCTTCTGTCGAATAATGTTTAAATCACTTTCCTCTTCTACTGTATCCTTAGCAGGAATGTCCAAGGGACAATAATGACCCCTTTTTATTTCAGTTGACGGTGTCAATCCCTTTTTTAATATCTTTCAACAATGATTTATTGTATCTCTGGAGTCCTTCTTTCCATTTTTGGTTATGAACGACCCGTTAGAATTCAAATCATTACTATTTATGACTTTTGAAATGTCTTTCGAAAAGAATACATAAAGTAATCTAATTTTGTGCTTGTATTCGACGTAACGTCGAATATATTTGCCATCTTATCGAGGCACCTTTGAGTTCTGATAGAAGCTGCATCGAAATCCTCCTCGGCTCAAAAATGAACTCTGATGTCGACGTGCGTCGAATACTTATCGATGTATCCATTGAGATGAAGGCCTAAACTCCGAGTTCTTCCTTCCACGTCGAATGTAATTCTAAGTTGTGTCGACTTCAGTATTGCTTTGACTGGCTCTACCTTCTACGTCAAGTACATTTTGTCATTGCATCGACTTCAACTGATACATCGACTTCAAGTCTGAGTTGCTCTTACTTTTATTCAAATTTACTTCGACATGCAGTCAAAGCAGCGTCGACTTCTATTCGACGCAGATTTAACTCAACTGAATTTTGCACTCTTTTGGACTGGCTTTGACACCCAAATGTGAGTGTGACATTCTAGAACATCTAATGACCAAATTACCCTTACTATACAACATGGGTAATGAATCATAGGTGATGAAATCACTTTTACATAATTTGTAAGATAAATTCAAAGGGTGTTTTTCCCAACACAAGTGATAGCCTCAGCGCCTCTTCATTCTCGAGACGTCATTACTCATCTCCTTCTTCTGCCACAATTACTCTTAGGCTTCAGACTTTTAACTCCACCGGGATGAGAGATTCATACCCATGGGATAACTTGAAAGGCGTCTCCCCAGTGGCCGATTTAGGAGCGGTTCTCAAAGCCCATAGAACCGAAATGAGCTGCTCTGCCCAGTTCCCCTTTAAATTTTTGACTTTCTTCTTCAGGATGCTGATGACTAGCTTATTTGCAGCTTCCACATGCCCATTACTCTGAGGATGATGCATAGAAGCAAATCAAGATCTGTCTCTAGCTGCTTGCAAAAATCAGCTAGTTCCAAACTGGTGAACTGCAGCCCATTATTGGCGACGGTGGTGCGAGGAATCATGAACCTGTAAGAAATCTCCCACCAGCTCAAGTTCTTCACAACTTGGGCCATGTTCTTAGCTAGCACTTTAGCCTCGATCCACTTTGAGAAGTAGTCGATCATCACGAGAATGAACTTCCTTTTCCCACTAGCTTGGGGGAAGGGGCCGATCAAAGCCATTCCGCAGATGGTGAACGGCCAAGGGGCCGTAATTGAACAAAGGTGTTGGGCCGGATACAGCTGAAGGGGAGCGAAGAACTTACATTTTTGACACTTCTTTGAGAAGGCTTCGACATCCTTTCGGATGGTCGGCCAAAAGTACCCATGCCTAAAGATTCTCTACTCCAGAGTGTGAGTCCCAGAATGACTTCCGCACTCCCTTGAATGGATCTCCTCTAACACTTGAGGCACTTCGGCTTCTGAAACACATCTGGCTAAGGGGCCCGAAATGGTCTTTGATAGATTATAGGGTAGTAGTATAATTCACCTAGAGGGGGGGGGGGGGGGGGGGGGTGAATAGGTCTTTTTGATTTTCCTTTATTGTAGCTAGCAGTTGTTAGATAGAATTTAAAACCAAAAGCACAACACAGAAATCACACAACTATCTATAATGGTTCCCCAATATAGTGTGTCTATGGGTAGTCCACTTTCCCTCTACACCTTTCTAACAGTGTATTAGACAAGGTAAACTCCTCCAAACTCAGCTCCAAGAGCCTACAACACAGAACCCTCGGGATCTCTCAGGTTTGCTCCAAACCCTACCTCAGGCTAATCAACCCTACCAACTCAGAGTGCTCCCACTCCTACGGCTCTGAAATTCCCCTAATTTCCTACCCCGGCCTATCAAGAGGCCCTACCTCAAATCTGCATAGAGATCCTACCCTTCAAGATTTTAGCTTTACTTCTCAGGCTCAACAGCCCTACAAACACTCAGGCTTAACAACCTTACTACCCAGGCTTACCAGCCCTACAGACTCAGAACACAAGTGTTCTTACAAAGGTAATAAGTTAAGCTTACAACAGATGACATCAAAGATATTTCTTTCAGTATTTTTTCTTCTGTTATTGATGTTCTTCTGGTGCTGACTTGAAGAAGGACTGGAATGCAATAACTTCATACTTTGCTCCTAACTGACCTTTCTCTTCAGATGATGAAGAAAGATTAACTTGCTCTCCTTGATTGAATCGGGAAGAGGTATCTTCTCTCCTTGTATTTGCTTGCAGGTTCAAGAAGCAGGAAAGAGAGCACTTTTGGAAGACGTCAATGGAACAGTGAAAATTCATTCTCCACTTTTCAGCACACTGCAATCATGCCCTAACTTGTTCTTTTATACTCTTATCCATCTCCAACGGCTCCAACAAGTCCTCTGACACAGCATGGAGGGTAATAGGTTACTTTATCTTGCTTTACAGCTGTTTGCGCCAAAAGCAGATCGCGCCAGTGTTTTATTCAAATATGAATCTATCTCAGTGGTTGGGCTGAGACAGTCTTCAGTCTCAGCGGCTGAATCTGTCTTTGTCTCTGCGGATTCGGTGAGACAGATAGTCTTCTCAGCAGATTTTGTCAAAATGTAGCTCAGCTGAGCCAGTCCCCTTCTCAGCGGCTCCTGGCCTCGTCTCAGCGTTTCATCTGAGACAGTGAAATCTTCTCAGCGATTTTGACAGCAAACCACATACCTTATTCCACTGCTTGGAATAATCTAACCCCGCACATACATGATGTAGAATAGGGTTTATCAAATACAGTATGTACTTAACATTGAGTGTGATGCCTTTTCAAATCAAGGGAACATTGAGGGCAATATTCCCAATAATCTCCCCCTATTTGAAGAAGGCAGAGCATACACCAATGCTAAGATATATAACCACAAAAAGAACTATCATGAGACTATGTGAATTAACATTCATGATAACATAACAAGTATTTGTTAACAGAAAATGGGCTTTATGGAAAATATCATGACAAGTTATGAGATGGTCATGACAATATAACAATATAGTAATAATATTGTTCAGCATATATGGGCACCACAGAATATCTACAACATTAGTACATAACTATATTGAGCATAACTGATGATGGCCTATTACACAGAAAAATATATCAACCATTCAGAATCATTTTCATTTATGACAAAATGTTGGTACATTGTTCAGTTTACATTTTGATTTAATGAAAAACTAAATACATAAATTTAAGTTTTTCTCTTCTTTGTTGATGTTGAGCATTCAGCACCATCAACAGCAATCTTCTTTCCAGCAGCATCATTTAACTCAGCAATCTTCTTCTTGTTCTCCTGCCTTTTGAAGTAAGGATATGGCTTTGGGATATATTTTGAAGGCATCCTTTTTGGGTTGTTCTTCCTCACAAGATTTTCTTTGAAGATTCTATCCCTCGGGGAATTCCTCTCAAGATGTTTAATCCATTCTTCTGCTGGATAAATTCTTTCTATGTTTTTGCATATCTGCCCATTGTTTACCCAAGCATTCAGAATAATGCTCTTGGAATCATCACTCCAATACTCAAAGTTAGGGTCATTGGCTTGAGCATTTCTATTCTTTGCCATGAACTCTTCAATAAACATGACTTCTTCTCTTTTCCTTTTGGCAGCTAGCCTTGCATCCTGTGCAGACTTTTCTTGGGCAGGGAAGTCAAAGTCCTCTTCTCTAAATATGTCTAGGAGAGGTAGATTTAGAGCCACTCTTGTTCCTGGCAGAACCTTAAGGGCAAGTTTTGAATTTTTTTCAGCATTGGCCTCCTCACCCTTTCTGGCTTCTTCAACCACTTTAGCTTCTAAGCTTTTGGATGAAGCATCCACAGATCCTGAGAGGGTTTGAAAGGTATTTTCTAAGTCTTATTTGATCTTATCCTTCATTTTTTCTCCTTCTACAATCATTGTTGTAATTGTTTGCCATACATAGTCTTCAATGTGATTGGAGGCCTTCCCTATGACCTCATCAGTCTGGCTCACATAATTTTTGACGTACTTCATGTCTTGATCTGATAGAAGGAGATGCTTGTGCATTGATCTTAAAATTTTATTCTGAGATACAACAGATTTTTCTACTAGGTCAAACAACTTTGTCATTTGTTTATTATGGAAGGAACTTTCTTCCTTAATTTCTTGAACTTCAGGCATGACTTCTTTCTTTACTATCAAGACAGAGCAATCAATATAACCCTTAATTGAAGTCATATGACCCTCAATAATTGAATTGATTGAAGTTAGGAGTTGTTCATGTGATACTGCTGATGTGGAGGGATGGACTTCAGGTATCACTGTTAATGGCACCATTTCATGCTTTTCCTTCTCCCCCTCGGCTGCAATATCCTTCTTGGTAGCATCAACTTCTTCAGCAACTTTTCTTCCTTTGTCAGTTGAGCCTAGTTGCTCCCCCTCATTAGGAGCAATGTTATCTTCCTCATCATCAACTTTCTTCTGCTGCTCCCCCTCAGATGGGGCATGATCATCTTCAATATCATTCCCCCAGTAATTTGCTGGTTCGTGAGGGATTAGCTTAAATATTTTCTCTAGATTTGATATAATTAAATCAATCTTACCATGTAGGTCAGCATCAGTTTCCTATTGTTCATACTCGTGATCTTTTGATGATGAGGGCACAATCTATACACTTTTATCTATTTGGGGATTATGAGCATCACATGGAGTGTGATCTCCTTCTGATTTTTCCTTAGCAGCATCAGCGTCCTTAATTTTCTCATGCTCTTGAGCAGTAGCATTATCCTCATGATCTAAAGTGTCATGGATCTCATTATCATCTCTTACTGGACTGCTGGCTAGCCCTTGATTTTCCTCAGCAGGGACCTGTTCAGGATCACCTGACTCAGAGTCAGAGCAAATCATTCTGGTCTTCTTTAGTCCTTTGACTAAAACCTTCTTCTTTTCTTTTGGCTCAGAGGGCTGGCTCATTGGTAGCACCCTTGAGAACCTGTACAGGGTCTTAATGTCCATCCTTTTTAGATAATGAAGGTTTGATCCTTTTGACTTATCGAAGTCCTCAGGATATAAGTTCAGAAGATATAATGAAAGAATTTTGCCTAGGTTGGGGGCCTGTAGACATTCTTTTATTCATTGTAACAGAACAGCAGCCCAGGAGGTCTTTTTCTTCAAGACCACTCTTCTCATTAGTTCAAACATGTGCTTGGAAATAGTATCATGTGATCCTAGTTTGCACAGCACAGCCTTGCCCACTATATCAGATAGTAACTTGCCCTTTTGATTGAAAAACTTCCTCTTTAGTGAGCTAGTTTTACCATCACCATATTCACACCATTTAAGGGCCTTCTCCTTGTCTTTCTCAGAGACTTCATCTTCTTCCTCATGACTGCAAGATGGTAGTTGAAGGTATTTCTCCATCTTCCTTTGAGATATCTTTATCTTCAAACTTCCTATCTTAGATTTTTAGTGGGAAGAAGAGAGTCTTGCATTGTTGAATAATTCCAGAACTTCAGTTCTGAGAATTACAATCGGATCTGATAGGAGATATTCTAGACCTTGATCATTCAGAAGTAGAATCACTTTTTGAATCTCAACTGGGGTATGTTGGAATCCATTTCTAATGATCTCATAACCTTCCTGGAGATCCTTTGCCATTTTTGGCGCCATATCTTCTGAAGGACAGGTCGCTGAGATGGAAGGGAAGATGGTTCATCTCGGCGGCTAGGGTGTAAGAGTTTGTAAGTTGATTAATCAACTTTACTTTATTTATATAAATTTGGTTTAGGATTAGGTTTGCCCTAATGATAGATGTTGATTTAACATATCAATTTAATTGATTTTATATTGCTGATATGTCAATTAGGGAAAAATTTAATTGACCCAACCTGTCTCAGTGGAACCGCTGAGATGCAGTGATAACATGCTGGGACAAGTTATTGTCAACTGCTGAGATAGTTTTAGTTGTCTCAGCGGATCAACTAAGACTTTCTCAGCTGACTCAGCGGTTCAGCTGAAACTTTCTCAGCTGTTTCAGCTGACCTCACTGCCTATCAGTGAACTATGTAAGGAGGATTATTTCTACTCCTAACCATGCCACTAAGTATTTGAGATAGCAATCAATCCTAGCAAGGCTTGTGATACATGTTTACATTTTTTTTAGCAAAGCTAAGCAATAAAGTAACAGGCATGATTGATAATTTGACATGATGAAATCTATTTTGGTCCGTTCGGCGCACAGGCAATGGCTTTCTGGAATTGGCTTTGGGAAACAGTAAATCCATTTCCTGCATTTGGCGGGATGGAATTGACACGGTATTGGTTTTGATACCAAAACTGGCGGCTTTGGGTTTTGCCTAAAATAGCGCTGCCCCATTTCTTATCTCCTCACATAGGTTTTCAGCGGCTTTGCGGGATCTTCAGGCCGAGCGCGACATCTCCCTTGTGGGATCTTTAGACCGAGCGCGAGCATCATCTCCCGCCGGATCTTCTGCCCCAGCACTTCTTCCTCTTCCAGCAGTATGCATCTTCCTCCTCATCTTCTTCTTCCCCCCTGCACTTCTTCTTCTTCTTCCTCCTCCTCTTCTTCTTCTCCTCCTGCACTTCTTCTTCTTCTTTCTCCACCTCCTCTTCTTCTTCCCCCTCCTCCTCCTTGTCAGATCTGGAATTTTTTATTGTGAAGATTCAAGAAGCAGCTTAGATCCTTGACATCGATGCCAGATCTGGAATTTTAGTTTTAGCGCTATTTTTCAGTTTTAGATCCTTGATATCGATGACAAATATCGTATGGTTTTAACTGAGCCAGATCTTTGTGTTTCAATAAAACCATATCTAATGACAAATCTTGCCTGATCATGTAGTTGATGGAGAGTATGGTTTTCACTTTTTCAATTTTATATATCCAAATGTTTTGGCCTGAACATCAAATTAATTGTTTCAAAGCTTGAGTATGAGTTTTTGAATATAAATATAATGATTTTGTATCAAGTGAATGCTTTTGCTATTACACACAGTTATCCAAATGTTGTTGGTGAACTTCAAATTAATTGTTTTTGCTATTACACATAGTTATCAGTTGTTGTTGTTGTCATGGATCATGTAGAGTTGCAAAAAAATGGAAGTTAGATATTATTATAAAGTCAGCAGTTGCAGCGGCTTATGGCTCCGCTGTTGTGGTTATGGACTGCATTCCCAGACACCCGATAGATGTTATAGACAATGACGCTCTATGTAATATCTTATTAAAACGGTTATATGATGGACATGAGGTTAACTGCTTTAGCCATTTACGCATGGGTAAAGCAGCTTTCAATGAGCTTTGTTATATTCTCCGCTCAAAAGGTTATGTCTGCGATACACAATCTGTATCCACTAAAGAATCTGTAGCCTTATTTCTATACATTTTGGCACATTTATCCGCTCGATCGATACAATTAGCAGACACTTCAACATTGTGATGCAAGCGATTTTAAGACTCTCAATCGATTATATCAGATTGCCTGAATCCAGACAACAACACAAATCTAGATGGTTTGCAGATAGAATTGGTGCGTTAGACGGTACACATGTTGAAGTGATTGTTCCTATTGAAGATCAAGGCAGATATCGTAACCGTAAACAAGCAATCACGACAAATGTACTCGATGTATTTTTATCAGCTACAATTATGTTAGTGCAATTTCAGAATATGCATGTATATCTAATGGTGTTTGTGGGCTATTAAGATGCAATATATCTAATGCTACTTCAATTTAAAAAATAAATAAATTTTAAAATTTTCAATTCCAGAAAGCCAATTCCATCGTGCAGTCGAACACTTACAGACATCAATTCCAATTCTGTTCACTGAATTCCATCCTGCAACCGAACAGTAGAATTGGTTTTCTGCCAAAAACTAATTCCTACAGATATTGGTTTTCTGGCCAAAGCAAATACAGAGAGCCATTACCTACATGCCGAACAGACCCTTCTAGATTTAACATAACAAGCTAAATTTTGAAAGCATTAAATTTAGCCTCATCCAATGGCTTTGTAAAGATATCAACTACTTACTTGTCAATGGGGACAAATTCAAGGCATATATCTTCACTTTCTACATGCTCTCTAATAAAATGATACATTATCTCTATATGCTTAGTCTTGCTATGTGAGACAGGATTCTTAGCTATAGAGATATCACTGGATGAGTCACAAGACAATGGAGAGGGACTTACCTTGAGGTTGTAATCCTCTGGCTCGTGTTGTATCCATAATAGTTGAGCACAACAGGTCCCTACAACTATATATTCAGACTCAGTAGTGGATATAGCCACACTGGTCTGCTTCTTGATACTCAAAGAGATCTGCCATCTTCCTAGGAATTGACAAGTTCAACTTGTGTTTTTCCTATCTTCTTTGCATCCTGCAAAATCTGCATCTGAAAGCCAGTCAGTTCAAAATCATTGTTCTTAGGGTACCAAAGGCCAAGATGTTGGTTTCCTTTAAGTATCTCAAAATCCTCTTTGCAGCTGAGTAGTGAGATTCCTTAGGGCATGCTTGGTACCTAGCACAAACACATGTAGCATACATAATGACTAGTCTACTAGCAGTTAGATACAACAGGGATCCAATAATGCACCTGTACATGGATTCATCAAAGGGCTTGCCCTTCTCATCCTTGTTCAGGGAAATGTTGGACCACATGGGAGTTTTTATGGTGGAAGTTGATTCCATCCCAAACATCTTGATAAGCTCCCTAGTGTACTTGGTCTGAGAGATGAATATCCCCTTATCAGGTTGTTTCACTTGGAGGCCTAAAAAGTACTTGAGCTTGTTGGATTTGTAGGCGCCCTTAGAGGGGGCGGGGGTTAATAAGTGTTTTACAACTTTTAATATATTATGAAATACTTGAAAAGCTAAGCGATCAAAATAGAGAGAAATCAAGCAAATCAAGTGAAATAAAATAGAGACATGGTTTTATTAATATGAAATGAAGGATTACAAAACTTGATTTCTTATACCACTAGAAATCGAAGGCGAATAGTAAAAAGACTTTTTAGTTTTCTATCTCGACTCGTATCCCCACGAACCGGTGGCTTTAGCTTATCCTTCCTCGGATATAGCCTCAAGCCTCTCTAGCCAATCCTTCCCCAGATATGGCCTCTAGCACACCCTAGACCAAACCTAGATCTTGTCGCCAACACAGGGTGAATTCCTCCCTAAGTCCTACCCAGACCTAGTCGCCAACACGAAGCAAATTTACTACACGATTACATTAATAAAGAGATAACAATAACAATATTAAAACTCCCTCTTGAAGAACTTCTGAAGCTGGAGACGAAAGACCATTGTAGAATAAGCGTTGTTGAAGCTATCATCAGTCGTATGTTGCGTGAAGAAATCCTCCTTTAGAAACTCATGAAACTTTTGGTGGGAGATCACTTCTTGGCAGAATAGGGCTCTGGAATTTTGGCACTCAAACTCTCTCAAACTTGTGTATTGAAAACGAGAGAAGATGGCTCCTTTTATAGGAGAGCGAGCTAGCTCCTGCGCTGACGCTACTATAACGCCCCTGATTTTCGTTAATTATTTTACGTGCCCACTGTGACGTAATTTTGGCGTAAGGGCGTTACGTAAGCTCGTCTAGTAGTGTGTTGAGCCTTAGCTTAGTTAAAGTATGTCTTGTAGATCGAGCGTGCGAGATTTCGCATCGTTTCGAGTTAAGGTAAAGATTTTGGGTGGATATCAAGATTTTAGCTTCGGGAGGCTTTAGCCCGAGTTTGGCCTGTCGGAATTGAATTCTGACTTCGCCGTTGGATTCGTAGCGCCGTGTTTCAGTTAAGGTGCGAATTTCATAGAAATCTGAGGTGATCTAGTTTTCCTCGTGGTTTTAAGTGAATGGGGGAATTAATTAATTAATTAATTAATTAGGTTTTTATATAAAGCCTAAAATCTTCTTCCCCTATTCATCTTCTTCCTCCCTCGATCAAATCAACCGCCGAGCAAAAGGGTGAGTGCGGAGCTTCGAGGAGCGTTCGATCGGCAATTTCTAGGGCTGTAGTAGTCGGAATCGCGTTTGGAGAGTAGATTTAGAAAGCTCTCGGCGAGATCTTCGTTCTAGCGGTAAGCTTTTCCCGTTTTATGGAATTTTTGGAGTTAGGGTAGTGACCTAACCCCTTCTTTCGACCCGAAAAGTTTCAGGAATCTGTGCTCGTGTGTTTCCCTAGCCGATCCATAGCTTTCGGAGAGGAGATCTTCGAGTTTGCAAGGTTTAAGGCAAGTGGCTTCCTCCTCCTCTTTGTTTGGTTAAGTCGTGGTTTTTCTTTCTCCTGATAGATGCTTGGTGAACTGTGGGCTCGTGTTTCGAGCGTCTTGTTTGATAGATAGAAAACCCTAATCTTCCCCCATCCGTAGTGTCAGAAATTTCCTCCCGGAGGGCACCACCGTTCCCTAATTTATCCGTTGATTGTCCATCTAGAGAAGTCCTGGTAGTTTTCGAGAAGTTGTTTTAGCCAAGTTTTTGAGAAGACCCTTTGACCTCTCGAGAAATGCTTGATTTCTCGAGAAATCCCCCGCTGGAACCCCTCGACCTCTCGAGAAATGCTTGATTTCTCGAGAACTTTCCCCGCTGGAACCCCTATACTTCTCGAGAAATCCCTTGTCCTCTCTCGAGAAATCCCTTGAGCTCTCGAGAAATCCCCTGATCTCTCTCGAGAACTCCCTTGTCCTCTCTCGAGAAATCCTTCCAGTTCCCGAGAAGTGCTGCCTTGAATGTTGTCCTTCTTCTTCTCGATAAATGATGGTAAGAACTTCTTTTTGGGGTGATTTTTGTGTGGTTTCTGGTGGTGGGATTTCAAAATTTTGGACGGGGCTCTGCCCCGCACCCCGCAAGGGCTCTGCCCCTTGACCCCGCTAGCTGATCGGCAGCGAGACCACCGCCAAGGGCGCTGCCCCTTGGACCCCGTTAGGGGCTCTGCCCCTAAGACCCCGCCAGGGGCGCGGCCCCTTGGAACCCCGCCCGGAACGCATGTGATTTCGTTGAGTTTTTTTGTTTGAATCTCGTGTCCCCTCGGGTGTACTTGGATGATTGCAGTGACCCTTCGGTGCTCCTGATCTCGAATCCCTCTCGTTTGAACTTCTTTTTTTTACTCGTTGTGGTCTGTTAACATTTGAGTTACTCTTATGATTCATATTGATCGATGTGTACTTTGCCTTGACCCTATTTCTTAGGGCCTTCCAGTGATTATCCTTTCGGGCAGCGTCCCGTGTTTAATTAAAATTTAAGTAATAAGAACTACTGTCTTTAGCCTTACACAGTAGTTGTGTTTGGGGGACAGTGGGGGAAATGTTATAGCCTTGCACGGTAGTCGTGTTTGGGTGGTTGGGTCTAGTGGTACCCCCACCTGGTTTTGGGCTTTGGGTAGCGGAGGTAGTTAACCGCTCCCGTATAATTTGAGTTGATCAGCCTCTTTAATTGATGAAACTAAATAAATGAACGTGTTGTTCCTCTTTTGGTATTTAGTGCACTTGATGCTTGTTGACTCTTTGTTTAGAGCTCTCTTTCGGTAAATTTGGCTTGAGTTGGTACCCCTTATGCCTTGCTTGTTTTTCTGCTAGTTTTCTGCCACTTGTAATTCCTTGCTGAGGCGTTCTTTGTTTTATTGAATGCCTCAGGTTCAGAGCCGTAACGGCTAGTGGTGTAGCCTGAAGTTCAGAGTTTTAGTAGCTGTTTACCCCGCTGCTGTGAGGTAGTTGTTTTTAGTTACTTCTTGTGCTCAGACATACTAGTTGGTGCCAATGGGTTAGTGTCATGTTGTTGGCGCCCATTGTGCCCCTTTTTATACTTTATAGTTTATTTGCCAGATTATGCCACTACTTTTAGATCTTGTGTATCTTACCCTCTGGGAATGATTTATGTTAGGCGCACTATAGTTATAAAATGGTTTTTCTTCATCGTCATTGCATTCTTTCTAACTGAAACCCTTAACCTTAAAGTCGCCTAAAAGTATTTTCTACTCTTACAATACGCCTAGTTATGTGCATATCATTTACTTCATGCTCCGTCGTTTGCATACATGTAGGACTTTAAGTAAACTAAATCAAGTACTTTCCGCTGCAACTAAATATATTTTCTCGGTGGACTAGTTGATCCACGAACTGAGAGACACAGTTCTTACCTCAAAACCCCTAATAAATGATTTCAAATGATGACTTATCATATAATCATGTTTTGTCTAGTTAAGTAATAGGTTTCTTCCTGAGCGTCTACAGTTGTCTCTTGTATGACGTGGCATCATGACGTGTATTTTCTCTTACTCTGATATCCTTAAATTCAGAGAAAATGCGGAGCCATGACAGACTTTTGTGAAAGCCTTGGTATCTTTCATGAGTTTTCCTCTCCCCGGACTCCACAACAAAATGGAGTAGCCGAGAGAAAGAACAGAACACTCATTGAGGCTTGCAGAACTATGTTGAGTGATTCGTCTTTACCAGAATATTTCTGGGCTGAAGCTGTCAACACTGCTTGCCACGTGCAAAACAGAGCACTCATAAATAAGAACCATGAAAAGACTCCTTATGAACTTTTAAAGGGCAAGAAACCAACCATTTCTTATTTCAGAATTTTTGGCAGTAAGTGCTTTGTACTTAACAATGGAAAGCATTACAAGACTAAGTTTAGCGAAAAGAGCTTTGAAGGTATTTTCGTAGGCTATAGCATCCATAGTAAAGCTTATCGTATTTTTAATAAGAAAACTCTGGTTGTAGAAGAGTCTATTAATGTTGTATTTGATAAGACGAGCATGCTTCAAAGCAGCTCTTCTAGTTCTTCTATTGAAGTTGCAGGTTCAAAGTTGCAAGATACACACTTGCATAAGCCAGTTAAAGACGACGCTCAAACCTTCGTCAAAATTTCTCCTCTAACCTTAGCTGAAGAGGAAGATCACCTTGATGAAGAGCCAACTCCAGTGGAAGAATTTGTTCCAGTTGAAGAAGAAGTAGTTCCCGTTGTTCCAAACGATGCGAGGAATCTTGAATTCAGACACATGAGGGATCACCCTATTAATCAGATCATAGGAGATCCTCATGAAGGTATTAGAACTAGAAGAGGTACTACTAACGAAAATTTGCACTTGAGCTTTCTTTCACAGGTAGAACCAAAGAAATTTCAAGAAGCAAATGAAGACCCACTCTGGATTATTGCAATGGAAGAAGAATTAAACCAATTCAAGCGTTGCAAGGTCTGGACACTTGTTCCAAAGCCTAAGGATAAGAACATAATTGGAACAAAGTGGGTGTACAGAAACAAGTTGGACGAAGATGGAACAATCATCAAGAATAAAGCAAGACTTGTAGCTAAAGGCTACAGACAAGAAGAAGGAATCGACTTCGATCAGACATATGCACCGGTAGCAAGACTCGAAGCGATTAGGCTATTTCTAGCCTTTGCTGCATTCAAGGGTTTCACCGTATACCAAATGGACGTCAAGTCAGCATTCCTCAACGGAAATATCAAAGAAGAAGTATACGTGGAACAACCTCCAGGTTTTATCAATCCAGACTTTCCTAATTATGTTTATTTACTTCAGAAAGCTCTATATGGTTTAAAACAAGCTCCTCGAGCTTGGTATGAGACGCTGTCTAACTTCCTTCTTGAGAACAAGTTCACAAGAGGAAAGATAGATAAGACATTATTTCTTAGGGAAGTAAAAGGCAAGATTTTGCTAGTGCAAATCTATGTTGATGACATTATTTTTGGCTCAACCGATGACAACCTTTGCAAGAAGTTTTCAAAACTTATGCAGGGGAAGTTTGAAATGAGCAGTATGGGTGAGCTGAAGTATTTCTTAGGACTTCAAGTGAAACAATCTGAAGATGGAATTTTCATCTCTCAGACGAAGTTCACCAAGGAGTTAATTAAGAAATTCGGAATGGAGAGTGCAACCTCCATGAGGACTCCAATGAGCTCAGCTATGTCTCTGAACAAGGACGAGAAAGGGAAACCTTTTGATGAAACTAAATACAGAAGCATAATTGGCTCTTTGCTCTACCTTACTGCTAGTAGACCCGACATAATGTTTTCCACATGTGTATGTGCTAGATATCAGGTGAACTCTAAGGAATCTCACTATACAGCTGCAAAGCAAATTTTGAGATATCTTAAGGGCACACCAAGTCTTGGCTTATGGTACCCAAGAAGTAATGATAGCGAACTAATAGGCTATTCAGATGCAGATTTTGCAGGTAGCAGAGACGACAGGAAAAGCACTTCCGGAACATGCCAATTTCTCGAAAGACGACTTATATCCTGGAGTAGCAAGAAGCAGAATTGTGTTGCAATTTCAACCGCCGAGTCAGAATATATTTCTGCAGGCAGCTGTTGCGCACAACTTCTATGGATAAGGAATCAACTTCAAGACTACAATATGAAGGTCAAGAATATTCCAATGTTTTGTGATTCTTCCAGTGCAATTGCTATAGCAAACAATCCAGTCTCCCACAGTCGGACAAAGCATATTGAACTAAGGTATCACTTCATCCGGGAACATATGGATAATGGGGACATCAACTTAAGCTATGTCCCTACAGATAAGCAAGTTGCAGATATATTCACGAAGCCGCTGGATGAGACCAAGTTCTCTTTCTTCAAGACAGAACTTGGAATGCTCAACTTAGAGTAATGCTTAAAGCGAGAAGAAAAATGGGATTTCTAAAAGTTATATATCTATGGAAAGCAGTAATCTGTCCTTCAGAAAGAAAGAGGTAGAATTTTTTTCTAAGTCTTAACAGAATTTCTCGAGAAATGACATAGACTTTTCGAGAAATGAAAGACTTCTCGCAAAATGTACCTGTACTTCTCGAGAAATGGGTTATCCCTCGAGAAATGCTTTTTCAAAGACAGAAAATCAGAATTCTGGAATCTCTCGAGAAATCAAGATACTTCTCGAGAAATTAGAATAGTTCTCGCGAGTCAGTATATCTCTCGCGAAATTGCGTTCAATTTTCAGAATTCTAGTCTTTATTTTCCGGGATACGAAAGGTCAGGTATGCGCGTTTTTATTTTCTTTATCTATAAGTAAATCTCGAATAATTGTCACATCAAACTAAACTATAAATAGACAATCGAAACAAATTAAAGTTCACGCGAGTTCCTTCGTCTTCTTCTCGTAAAGCCGCCGACGGTTCATCTTCCTCTCACGCGAAATCGAAATTTCTGGTCAGTTGATTCTTGATTTTCTTTCTCTCCAATGGCGCCTCATTCAAAGCCAAAGGTTGGCGTGGGCAGTGAATTAGTGCGAGAAGGCCTAGTTTCCATCTCAGATGATTTCAAGAACCTGTTTTATCTTCTTGAAGCAGCCGGCTTATCTTTTGTTCTAGAGCAGCCATGCAAAGTTCTGTTTAAAGAGGTGGAGGATTTCTTCATTAATGTTAAGGTTCATAAAACTGGATTGAAGATGAAATCTACTATTGGGAATTCCAAAATCAAGATCACTCCTAAGTCTATTTCCAAACATCTGAAGTTGCCTTTAGTAGAGGAAGAAGATTCTCTGGATGATAATGATTGGGTAAAAGCAGTGAGCTATGTAGGTTTGACTTCAGCCAAGACAATTCGTAGACAGCAAATGAATGATGTCGGGAAACTTTTGGTGGACATCATCTCCAAGGTGCTGCTGGGAAATACTGGAAGCCTGGGATATGTCTCAGTGGATGTGTTCAGTTTAGTTACAGCAGTAATCTGTGGGAAGAAGTGCAGCTGGGCAGACATAATGTTCAATAAGATCAAAGAGAGCATTTCTAGTCCTAATTTTGCAAGGATTATAACTCTCTATCTGAATCAGGTTGATTCTCAAGTCTTTGATATGTCCAAAGGGGCTATCATTCATCACTTGAAGAGGTTGGATGTGTTCACTCTCCAAAGGTGGAACATCAGGATAACCAAGCCTTCAGGAGGTGGTCATTCCCAGGGGGAGCCTTCTGGTCAACAGGATGTGCATTCATCTCCTCCTCCAGACTCTTCAGCACAGCTTCAAGCTCCTCCATCTCCAAGTCTTCTTCCATCTCCAGGTCAGCAGAATGTCCCTCCAGTAGCAGATTTAGTTCCTCCTCTTTCATCAGAAAATATTCCATCAGATCAGGTTCCTCCAGGATCAGAGATTCCTCCTCCTGATGTGGTATTCTCCCCTATCTTAAATAATGTGGCTTCTTCTCCTCCTCCTCCTCATGTTGTTGCACAAGAAACTGTTGATGCTAACATAGCAGATGTTCTTCGTGACATTCAGAACACTGTAGTTGATGATGAGCAGAACTCCAGTGATCACCATGCAGGTTCAGGTGCAGATTTTGTATTCCATCATGATGATGATGTTTCTGTTCACAATACTCCTTCTCCCCCAGCAAATACTGAGGGGGAGCAAGAGTCCTATTTGGAAATGAATACAGAAGCACAGGGACAGCCTGAAGTTCTAGTAGATGAGACTGTGAATCTGTCTTTTCTTCCAGAGAAAAGTACAGTTGTTCTAGAAGAAATCCCTGAACCAGTCCTGCCAGCTCCCATTCCTCCTCCTCTCTTTGCTGATCATGCCTTGCTAGGTCAGATTGAAATGTTACTCCAAAGGCAGAGTGCCAAGATAGATTTATCTTTCAAGGAAGTGCATGCCAGGATAATAGATATAGAGAAAGCTATGGATAAAAAGCTGAAAGCCTTCCAAGATAGTTCAGAAGAACTCAAGAGGATTGTCATTCAAGGAGGAAAAGCTATTGACCACACCATTGAGGGTGTTGGTAAAGTGTTAGAGCAGATTATTGAAGTCAGAAAGACTCAAGAATCTATGTATATTAAGGCTGATGAACACTGTTTTAAAATTGTTGATGAGGTAGGGTTGTTTAAAGAATCTGTTCTCCAAACTCTTCCTGTAGAAGTCAGAAAGGGGGAGGACAAGTTGATAGGTTCAATTGATGAGAATCTATTTGCATTTCATAATCACATGAGTGAGAAATTTGATCTACTGTCTCAGGGAGTCCAGAAGCAGGTAGCTGATGTTAAAGAATTCACACAAAGGTCTACTGCTTGGCTCCATAGTGAGATCTTTCCAGAAATGGGCATTGACCCTGCTGTTTCCCCTCCTCAGTATGATCTCCCTCCTCAATATCCTTCTGCACAGTATGAGGCTCCTCAGTTCTCTCCAAGACAAGATGTGTCTTCTGATGTAGAAGTTGCTTCTTCTAAGCAAGGTTCAAGAAAAAGAAAATATGGTGAAGGACCTTCTGCTAAGAGATCAGTTCCTGAATCTAGTTCAGCAGGCTCTGGCAAAGCTGCTGCTACTGATCCTGTGAATTATCCAGAATTATGGAGTCCTATTTCAAAGGCTATTATTCTTGATTCACTCAGATTAGTTGAAGAAGGTGGAATGCAAGTTCAAGACTATTACAGCTCTTCTGAATGGAAACTTTATCAAAACAGCAAGATCAAAAGGAGATTACATTACAGGACAAATAAGTACAATGATCCTACAGCTCCTCCAGCTCCTCCAAAGTACCATCCTAAACCTTATGCATACTTCAAAAGACAGGATCAGAAAAGAAGAGACAATGCCAGAGAATGAAGACCATCAAATTCTTTTTGTCATTTGCTTGTGTGAAATTTAAGTCATGAGACAATCTGAAAATCTATATATAGCTTTGATTTTGATGTGATAATTATCTTTCTTTTATAGATTCAATTTTTGATGCTTTTTCTTTATCTGTCTCTATTTAATTCCTTGTATATCATGTTGTGTATTATTTTGTTGCAATTCATCTTGGTAAGTAGGGTTCTGACTTCTACAAATAGGGGGAGATTGTTGGGTATTGTATCCACAATAACCTTGATTTGTAGAAAGTCAACTATGAGCCAAGATTGAATTGCTTATGTATTTGATTTGTTTCTCTAGTTTTGTCTTGCAGGTTCCCATTGCTAAATGTAAACCAATGTCAGGTCACAGTGGGTCAATGAGCACAGTCTTTTACAATGTAATTCCTCATTGTATGGGATATGGTGTTGACTCATATGTGATCTCTCTATTGGAATGCATTTCTAATCAAGACAAAGGAAGCTAAGGTCTTGGAGGTGTAGCTGTTCTCAAAGAAAAGTTTAAAGAATTTCTTCCAAGTGTATTTCTCGAGAAATCTGAAAAGCTCTCGGAAAATCCTTTTGTATTCTCGAGAAGTTCTTTTCAGCTTAAGTCTTCGAAAGAAATTCAAATTTCTCGAGAAGCTATATTTATTTCTCGAGAAGTCTATAGTGCTCTCGGAAAATCCTTTGTTTTTTCTCGAGAAGTCTTCTTTGCTGAAAGTATCTGAGAAAATCTTTTCTCTCGAGAAGTTTATCTGATTTCTCGAGAAGTTCTTGTTTCTTCCGAAAAAGGTTAGTTTATTTTATTTCTTGAAGAAGATCTTTGTTCTCGAGAAATCCCTTCTTTTCTCGAGAAGCTCTGTCAATTTGTTTGAAAGCCTTTTTCCGAGATCCAGCCGTGATTTCTCGAGAAGTCTTCTTTCTCTCGAGAAATCTGTTTCTCGTTCCTTCAATCTGTTTTTGCCGACTTCTGTTTTCCGTCTGTTTGACGAGATTCCTTTCTCTGGGTTAAGGCTTAAATATTCTATTTAGACCTT